>CM074723.1:211369467-211934467 GCA_037306005.1 Rhinophrynus dorsalis
TCCACATACTCAGTCATTGACAACTGTATAACATTCTCCTCAACAAGGTCTTGAGACGGAAATAGTGGTTGATTTAATGGCAACTGTGTCTCATCATCATCATCATCATCCACTACTTCCTTTGACCTTAAATGCCGTTCACATCTGTCATCTTCTTGTGATTGGGTAGCCTCTAGAGGTTGTGAATCAGGGCACAAGATGTCATGTTCCTCTGCAAGCGTGCTTGGAGAGAGGGTCAAATGAAGGATTGGTGATGAGACGAGCTCCTCACTATATCCCAGTGTGGGATCACTTCTTTGACCAGACCGTGTATGGTGGGAGGAAGGATGATCAGAGTGAGGATTATGTTGACCAGACTCTTGGCTACTGAGAGTGGACTTGGTGGAAGACAGGGTGGTGCTTAACCGACTGGAAGCAGTATCAGCTGTCATCCAACCGACCACCTGTTCGCAGTGGTCGGACCTCGAGAGTGATGTCCTGCGACGCCCTGTAAAATTACACATGAAGCTAGGTATGGTGGATGTCTTTCTTTCTTGTGCTCTGGCACCAGGCACAGTTTCTCCGCGTCCTGACCCGCGCCCTGAACTTTCAGGATCACGTCCACTTCCCCGTCCCTTTTTACCCGCCTTCTTCATCTTACACAGAATATGTGACTTTAATATTTGAGTTTGAAAACTTAACACTATTTCTTACTATTCTGCAACTCTGCAGAGTACACAGAATAGGCTGCTAAACGGCGGTGAAACACACTGAATGGAATATGTGACTTTAATATTTGAGTTTGAAAACTTAACAGTATTTCTTACTATTCTGCAACTCTGCAGAGTACACAGAATAGGCTGGTAAACGGCGGTGATACACACTGAATGGAATATGTGACTTTAATATTTGAGTTTGAAAACTTAACAGTATTTCTTACTATTCTGCAACTGTGCAGAGTACACAGAATAGGCTGCTAAACGGCGGTGAAACACACTGAATGGAATATGTGACTTTAATATTTGAGTTTGAAAACTTAACAGTATTTCTTACTATTCTGCAACTGTGCAGAGTACACAGAATAGGCTGCTAAACGGCGGTGAAACACACTGAATGGAATATGTGACTTTAATATTTGAGTTTGAAAACTTAACAGTATTTCTTACTATTCTGCAACTGTGCAGAGTACACAGAATAGGCTGCTAAACGGCGGTGAAACACACTGAATGGAATATGTGACTTTAATATTTGAGTTTGAAAACTTAACAGTATTTCTTACTATTCTGCAACTGTGCAGAGTACACAGAATAGGCTGCTAAACGGCGGTGAAACACACTGAATGGAATATGTGACTTTAATATTTGAGTTTGAAAACTTAACAGTATTTCTTACTATTCTGCAACTCTGCAGAGTACACAGAATAGGCTGCTAAACGGCGGTGATACACACTGAATGGAATATGTGACTTTGATATTTGAGTTTGAAAACTTAACACTATTTCTTACTATTCTGCAACTCTGCAGAGTACACAGAATAGGCTGCTAAACGGCGGTGAAACACACTGAATGGAATATGTGACTTTAATATTTGAGTTTGAAAACTTAACAGTATTTCTTACTATTCTGCAACTGTGCAGAGTACACAGAATAGGCTGCTAAACGGCGGTGAAACACACTGAATGGAATATGTGACTTTAATATTTGAGTTTGAAAACTTAACAGTATTTCTTACTATTCTGCAACTGTGCAGAGTACACAGAATAGGCTGCTAAACGGCGGTGAAACACACTGAATGGAATATGTGACTTTAATATTTGAGTTTGAAAACTTAACAGTATTTCTTACTATTCTGCAACTGTGCAGAGTACACAGAATAGGCTGCTAAACGGCGGTGAAACACACTGAATGGAATATGTGACTTTAAGATTTGAGTTTGAAAACTTAACAGTATTTCTTACTATTCTGCAACTGTGCAGAGTACACAGAATAGGCTGCTAAACGGCGGTGAAACACACTGAATGGAATATGTGACTTTAATATTTGAGTTTGAAAACTTAACAGTATTTCTTACTATTCTGCAACTCTGCAGAGTACACAGAATAGGCTGCTAAACGGCGGTGATACACACTGAATGGAATATGTGACTTTGATATTTGAGTTTGAAAACTTAACACTATTTCTTACTATTCTGCAACTCTGCAGAGTACACAGAATAGGCTGCTAAACGGCGGTGAAACACACTGAATGGAATATGTGACCTTAATATTTGAGCTTGAAAACTTAACAGTATTTCTTACTATTCTGCAACTCTGCAGAGTACACAGAATAGGCTGGTAAACGGCGGTGATACACACTGAATGGAATATGTGACTTTAATATTTGAGTTTGAAAACTTAACAGTATTTCTTACTATTCTGCAACTGTGCAGAGTACACAGAATAGGCTGCTAAACGGCGGTGAAACACACTGAATGGAATATGTGACTTTAATATTTGAGTTTGAAAACTTAACAGTATTTCTTACTATTCTGCAACTGTGCAGAGTACACAGAATAGGCTGCTAAACGGCGGTGAAACACACTGAATGGAATATGTGACTTTAATATTTGAGTTTGAAAACTTAACAGTATTTCTTACTATTCTGCAACTGTGCAGAGTACACAGAATAGGCTGCTAAACGGCGGTGAAACACACTGAATGGAATATGTGACTTTAATATTTGAGTTTGAAAACTTAACAGTATTTCTTACTATTCTGCAACTCTGCAGAGTACACAGAATAGGCTGCTAAACGGCGGTGATACACACTGAATGGAATATGTGACTTTGATATTTGAGTTTGAAAACTTAACACTATTTCTTACTATTCTGCAACTCTGCAGAGTACACAGAATAGGCTGGTAAACGGCGGTGAAACACACTGAATGGAATATGTGACTTTAATATTTGAGTTTGAAAACTTAACAGTATTTCTTACTATTCTGCAACTCTGCAGAGTACACAGAATAGGCTGCTAAACGGCGGTGAAACACACTGAATGGAATATGTGACTTTAATATTTGAGTTTGAAAACTTAACACTATTTCTTACTATTCTGCAACTTTGCAGAGTACACAGAATAGGCTGCTAAACGGCGGTGATACACACTGAATGGAATATGTGACTTTGATATTTGAGTTTGAAAACTTAACACTATTTCTTACTATTCTGCAACTCTGCAGAGTACACAGAATAGGCTGCTAAACGGCGGTGAAACACACTGAATGGAATATGTGACTTTAATATTTGAGTTTGAAAACTTAACAGTATTTCTTACTATTCTGCAACTCTGCACAGTACACAGAATGTGCTGCTAAACTGCGGCGAAGCACACTGAATGGAATATGTGACTTTGATATTTTAGTTTGAAGACTTAACAGTATTTCTTCCTATTCTGCAACTCTGCACAGTACACAGAATGTGCTGCTAAACTGCGGCGAAGCACACTGAATGGAATATGTGACTTTGATATTTTAGTTTGAAGACTTAACAGTATTTCTTCCTATTCTGCAACTCTGCACAGTACACAGAATGTGCTGCTAAACTGCGGCGAAGCACACTGAATGGAATAGGTGACTTTGATATTTTAGTTTGAAGACTTAACAGTATTTCTTCCTATTCTGCAACTCTGCACAGTACACAGAATGTGCTGCTAAACTGCGGCGACGCACACTGAATGGAATATGTGACTTTGATATTTTAGTTTGAAGACTTAACAGAATGTGCTCTAATCTGCAACTTTGCACACTAAACAGAATGTGCTCTAATCTGCAACTTTGCACACTAAACAGAATGTGCTCTAATCTGCAACTTTGCACACTAAACAGAATGTGCTCTAATCTGCAACTGTGCACACTAAACAGAATGTGCTCTAATCTGCAACTTTTCACACTAAACAGAATATTTTTTTTTTTTTTTTTTTTTTTTTTGTTTTTTTCCCCCCACACAAAATAACCTGCTGCCCCCACACACAGTAGTCCTAAAAAGGACTTTTGGTTCTTTTTTTGCACAATTTTTGTTATTTTCCTCCCTACACTGCCTTTCCCTTCCTATCCTCAGCTCTCCCTGGCTCAGACTGAGCCGAACTCGATGGTCAGGTGCTATACAGCACCCGACCACGGGTTCTGGCCAGCCAATCAGTGTAATGCCAGCAGCCAACATGGCTGCTGGCATTACACCGATGTCAGAGCCTCCCTGCACGTTTATTGGCTGCGCAGCAGCCGCAAAACGTGCGGGGAGGAGACCCGAACATGGCGGGCGAGCACATGCGGTACTCGTACGAGTACCGCCATGTGCCGAGCAGAGCGATGCTCGAGCCGATCCGAGCATCGGCCGAGCATGCTCGCTCAACACTACTGTTAAGTCTTCAAACTAAAATATCAAAGTCACATATTCCATTCAGTGTGCTTCGCCGCAGTTTAGCAGCCTATTCTGTGTACTCTGCACAGTTGCAGAATAGGAAGAAATACTGTTAAGTCTTCAAACTAAAATATCAAAGTCACATATTCCATTCAGTGTGCTTTGCCGCAGTTTAGCAGCCTATTCTGTGTACTCTGCACAGTTGCAGAATAGGAAGAAATACTGTTAAGTCTTTAAACTAAAATATCAAAGTCACATATTCCATTCAGTGTGCTTCGCCGCAGTTTAGCAGCCTATTCTGTGTACTCTGCACAGTTGCAGAATAGGAAGAAATACTGTTAAGTCTTCAAACTAAAATATCAAAGTCATATATTCCATTCAGTGTGCTTTGCCGCAGTTTAGCAGCCTATTCTGTGTACTCTGCACAGTTGCAGAATAGGAAGAAATACTGTTAAGTCTTCAAACTAAAATATCAAAGTCACATATTCCATTCAGTGTGCTTCGCCGCAGTTTAGCAGCCTATTCTGTGTACTCTGCACAGTTGCAGAATAGGAAGAAATACTGTTAAGTCTTCAAACTAAAATATCAAAGTCACATATTCCGTGTAAGATGAAGAAGGCGGGTAAAAAGGGACGGGGAAGTGGACGTGATCCTGATAGTTCAGGGCGCGGGTCAGGACGCGTAGAAACTGTGCCTGGTGCCAGAGCACAAGAAAGAAAGACATCCACCATACCTAGCTTCATGTCTCATTTTACAGGGCATCGCAGGACATCACTCTCGAGGTCCGACCACTGTGAACAGGTGGTCGGTTGGATGTCAGCTGATACTGCTTCCAGTCGGTTAAGCACCACCCTGTCTTCCACCAAGTCCACTCTCAGTAGCCAAGAGTCTGGTCAACATAATCCTCACTCTGATCATCCTTCCTCCCACCATAGACGGTCTGGTCAAAGAAGTGATCCCACACTGGGATATAGTGAGGAGCTCGTCTCATCACCAATCCTTCATTTGACCCTCTCTCCAAGCACGCTTGCAGAGGAACATGACATCTTATGCCCTGATTCACAACCTCTAGAGTGTACCCAATCACAAGAAGATGACAGATGTGAACGGCATTTAAGGTCAAAGGAAGTAGTGGATGATGATGATGATGAGACACAGTTGCCATTAAATCAACCACTATTACTGTCTCAAGACCTTGTTGAGGAGGATGTTATACAGTTGTCAATGACTGAGTATGTGGTGGGATCAAGACATGAGGAGGATGATCAGAGTGAGGAAGTGGAGGAGGACTTGGTGGACGATGAGGTGACTGACCCCACCTGGGGAGGTGTAGAGCCGAGCGATGACAGCAGTCCTGAGGGTGAGCCATCTGCAGCACCGCAACAGGCTGGAAGAGGCAGTGGTGTGGCTACAGAAAGAAGGCGGACCGCACCAAACCGGCCCACAAATGTTCCACGGAGCACCCCCTTGCGTAAATCTCCCTTGCCAAGGGGTAGGTGTTCCGCGGTATGGCGTTTTTTTAAGGAAAGTGCGGACGACAAAAGAATTGTAGTTTGCAACCTGTGCCACACCAGAATGAGCCGAGGCATGAACACTAGAAACCTCACCACCACCAGCATGATCCGACACATGGCATCCAAGCACCGTAATAAGTGGGAGGAACGCCTGGATCGCCCATCTGTGTCTGCAGGCCACACCACTGCCTCCTCTTCCCCTGTTTTCGGTGCCGGCCAATCGCCTGTCGAAGGCGCAGGACCGCATACCTCCCGCCCTGCACCTGTACCATCTGAAGCACCATCAGCGACCACATCCACTTCCCTGTCCCAGCACAGCGTCCAAATGTCGTTACCCCAGGCATTTGAGCGCAAGCGAAAATACCCAGCCACCCACCCACAGGCCATAGCACTAACCTCACACCTTTCCAAATTACTGGCCATCGAAATGCTGCCATTTAGGCTTGTGGAGACTGAGTCCTTCCGCAGCCTGATGGCAGCAGCTGTCCCTCGGTACACGGTCCCCAGCCGCCACTACTTTTCCCGGTGTGCCATCCCCGCATTACACCACCATGTGTCCCGTAACATCACCCGTGCCCTGACCAACGCAGTTACTGGGAAGGTCCACTTAACGACTGACACATGGACAAGTGCTTGTGGCCAGGGACGCTACATTTCCCTGACGGCACACTGGGTGAATGTCGTGGAGGCTGGGAGCGACTCGGACCCTGGGATGGCACGGGTGCTACCCACGCCGAGGATTGCGGGCCCTACCTCCATCAGGGTTTCCGCCAGCACCTACGTTATTGGCTCCTCCTCCTCCGTTTCCACCTCCAAATTCTCTACACGCAGCGCCACTCCCCCATCAGCCAGTAGCTGGAAGCAGTGTAGCACTGCAGTGGGGAAGCGTCAACAGGCCGTGCTGAAGCTGATCTGCCTTGGGGACAAACAGCACACGGCCTCAGAGCTGTTGCAGGGGATTAGTCACCAGACCGAGCAGTGGCTCTCGCCACTCAACCTGCAACCAGGCATGGTTGTGTGTGATAATGGGCGTAACTTGGTGGCGGCTTTGGAGCTCGGCAAGCTCACACACGTACCATGCCTAGCGCATGTATTTAATTTAGTGGTTCAGCGATTTCTAAAAACCTACCCCAATGTGCATGATCTCTTGACCAAGGTGCGCCGCGTGTGTGCACATTTCCGTAAGTCATCTACAGCTTCGGCCGGCCTGTTGAAGCTGCAGCAGCGCTTACAATTGCCAGCTCACCGGCTGCTGTGTGACGTGAGCACGCGCTGGAACTCCACCTTCCACATGTTGGCCCGGCTTTGTGAGCAGCAGAGGGCAGTAGTGGAGTACCAGCTGTTACACGGTCGTCGCCTCTCCGTTCAACTTCCTGTAATCAGAAGTGAGGAGTGGGAATGGATGTCAGACCTCTGTGAGGTTTTACGCAATTTTGAGGAATCGACACAGATGGTGAGCGGCGATAACGCTATTATCAGTGTAACCATCCCACTTCTGTGTCTACTGAAACGCTCGCTGCTCACAATTAAAACTGACGCTTTGCATGTGGAAGAGGTGGAAATGCGGGAGGAAGAGCTTACACAAGGTGATAGCCAGAGCACCCTCACTTCGTCTTCTCAGCGACAATTGGAGGAGGCGGAGGAGGAGGAGGAGGAGGAGGAAGACACGGTTGCCTCCGCTACAGAGGGTAGCCATGGAACTTTAGTTCCATCTCTTCAGCGTGGGTGGGCAGAAGAGGAGGACAGCGAAATCTTGACTGTTGGTACTCTGGCACACATGGCTGACTTTATGTTAGGCTGCCTTTCCCGTGACCCACGCGTTGTACGCATTTTAGACAACACGGATTACTGGGTGTTCACCCTTCTGGACCCCCGCTACAAAGAGAATTTCTCATCTCTCATTCCTCCGGTGGAGAGGACAAGCAAAATGGTGCAATACCAGAAGGTTCTTGTTGAAAAATTGCTCCAAAATTTTCCATCTGACAACGCTGGCGGCAGAGTACGTGCTACCTTGGCCAACCGAGAAGGGGAGAAAAGGGGAGCACACAGCAGTTCCGACAAAGGCAGGGCAACACTCTCCAAGGCGTGGGACACCTTCATGACACCCCGCCAGCACCCTCACCCTGATGCGCAGCCTAGTGTCACAAGGAGGGAAAAGTTTTGGAAGATGGTGAAGGAGTACGTAGCAGACCGTGTCAGCGTCCTCAATGATCCCTCTGTGCCTTACAACTACTGGGTGTCCAAGCTGGACACGTGGTATGAACTGGCACTCTACGCCTTGGAGGTGCTGGCCTGCCCTGCCGCCAGCGTTCTGTCTGAGCGGGTATTTAGTGCTGCTGGTGGCATCATAACAGATAAGCGTATCCGCCTTTCCACCGACAATGCTGATAGGTTGACACTTATAAAAATGAACAAGGCCTGGATTTCCCCTGACTTCTCCACTCCACTGGAGGAAAGCCCCGGGGGAACATAAACTCACTTTATATATGTTATTTACAATGATGGGAATACTCTGTATTCCCATTCACCCCTTCCACCCAAAAAACGGGTATATGGTTGACTCTTAATCTTCTCATCCTCCTCCTCCTCTTCCATATGCCCTGTGCTATAATTTTTATATAGGGCCAGCTCACCAGCGGGCCCTGTGATATAATTTTTATATAGGGCCAGCTCACCAGCGGGCCCTGTTTGACAATTTTTATATAGGTCAGCTCACCAGCGGGCCTTCTCATATAATGTTTTATTGGGTCAGCTCTCTAGCGGGCCCTCTCATATAATGTTTTATAGCGTCAGCTCACTAGCGGGCCTTCGCATATAATGTTTAGGATGGTCAGCTCCGCAGCAGACCCTCACCCATAATGTTTTGGATGGTCGGCTCAGCGCACGTTTCCCTCTTAATCATGGCCCCAGTTCAGAAAAATCGAGGAAATTTTTGGGAGAATTTGCCTTTGCGCACGTTTCCCTCTTAATCATGGCCTCACTTCAGAAAAATCGAGGAAATTTTTTGCAGAATTTGCAGATGATATACAAATAAATATACAGCAAATACTGTTTGGTAACAATTTTTCGCCTAAAGTCGTTTTTATTTTCCTTTTTGTGTGTTTTACGGTCAGTCTGTAAAAATGGCGTACTACGGGCGAAAGATCGTTCCCAGCAGCGATGTTGGAGTCCAAGATGCATCCAGACATCCTCCCTATGCTGTCCCTGAACCATTTCTGTGGTGTTTCCATCCTTTTCTGCCCTTTTCCTATGGACCAGGCACCCTCCCCTCATCAGAGCAGGGGGTGCCTGGTGTAATGCTCGAGTCCTCCCATTGACTTCAATGGGGCTCGGGTGCTCGGCCGAGCACTCGAGCCTCCGGGGGCGCTCGGTCAGAGCACCCGAACACCCGAGCATTGGGGTGCTCGCTCATCACTACTAGTACCTTATTACCACCGCAAGGGAGTCACCTGTGTTTCTGTGTAAAATATTAAATGTAATATTGGGGCTTTGTTTGAATCATTTTCAGAGAGACACTTCAGCTTGTCTCACAGTTCTACAGGCAGGCCTAGTACCTTATTACCACCACAAGGGAAAGTCACCTTTGTTTCTGTATTTAACATTAAAAATAATAGTAGGAATTTGTTTGAATAATTTTCAGAGTGACACTTCAGCCAGTCTCACAGTTCTATAGGCAGGCCTAGTACCTTATTGCTTCCGCAAGGGAAAGTCACATTTGTTCGTGTGTAAAATATTAAAAGTAATATTAGGGCTTTGTTTGAATAATTTTCAGAGTGAAACTTCAGCCAGTCTCACAGTTCTGCAGGCAGGCCTGGTACCTTATTACCACCACAAGGGAGTCACCTGTGTTCCTGTGTTAAGTTTTAAAAATACTAAATTAGTAGGAATTTGTTTGTATAATATTCAGATTGACACATCAGCCAGTCTCACAGTTCTATAGGCAGGCCTTGTACCTTATTGCGTCCGCAAGGGAAAGTCATCTTTGTTCTTGTGTAAAATACTAAAATAAATATTAGGGATTTGTTTGAATATTTTTCAGAGTGACACTTCATCCAGCAGTCAGATACAGCCAGTTGTGTATGTGTATTGTGTAGGCAGGCAGGGTGCCTTATTGCTACATCCATACTTTAGCTACTTCATCCATAGAACCATAAGGCTAAATGCCCCCCTTACCCTGTTCCACCATCTTCATTTATACCCTGGAAATTGTTCCATTCATTTAATTTTCATTTTTTATTGTGTTTTTAAAGGTATTTTAAAGTCACCAAATAATTTGGACTGTCGCCGACTTTTGTCTGAGTCGAACAAGTCGGATCCGAATTGCGGAGTCGACGAATGAAAAAAAAATTGCCCTACAATTTTACCAATTTTACCGAAAATTTTTGTTGTGCATGAGTCTAATAATCAGCTGTAGGTCGGTGATATAGTGTCATGGTTTGTTATGACTCTCAGACACAGAGTTAAGATAAAAAAACAACTTTATTGAAAAGTTTAAAGGGAACCCTTGCGAGTTAGCATACACATATAACATATATCTCAATACATAGTCATAGTGAGTAGTGGTACACAGAATGTAGGACAGGCTCTACCAGCCTTGCCAAAAACGGGTAAGGCAAACTTAGGCTGGCATAAGATGAAATAGGTTCTACCGGCCTTACCAATATACCGGGCAAGGCAGCCTGGGAAGCTAGCAACCGAGGAGAAGGAGGCTTTACCAGCCTTGCCAATATACCGGGCAAGGCAGCCTAGAGACTGGTACAATGAGGAGAAAGGCTCTACCGGCCCTGCCAATATACCGGGCAAGGCAGCCTTGAGACTGGTACAAGGAGTAGTGAGGCTCTACCGGCCTTGCCAATACCGGGTAAGGCAACCTTAGACTGGCACAAAATGGAATAGGTTCTACCGGCCTTACCAATATACCGGGCAAGGCAGCCTGGAGGCTGCAAGTACTGGAACACAGACAAAGATGGCCTCAGCGACTGGCATAAGGTGTAACTAACCAGTCGCCTATGATGGACAGACTGAGGCCTGCTGGGCTGTCAAGATGTAGTGAGCACCCAATGAATAATGGAGCGAACCACTAACCGTGTACTGGGTTACACAGTCTCTACCGGTGCTGTAAGGAACGAAGCAAGCAACCGGTTATACATGGAGCAAACCAGTACCTGTGTACTGGAGTTAGACAATCTCTACCGGTGCTGTAAGGAACGCAGCAAGCATCCGGTTATACATGGAGCGAACCAGTACCAGCGTACTGGAGTACACAATCTCTACCGGTGCTGTAAGGAACGCAGCAAGCAGCCGGTTATACCTGGAGCGAACCAGTAGCCACGTACTGGAGTGCACAATCTCTACCGGTGCTCTAAGGAACGCAGCAAGCAACCGGTTAACTTGGAGTGAACCAGTACCCGCGTACTGGAGTTACACAATCTCTACTGGTGACGCAGCAAGCAGCCGGTTATACATGGAGCGATCCAGTACCCGCGTACTGGAGTTACACAATCTCTACCGGTGCTGTTAGGGATGCAGCAAGCAGCCGGTTATACATGGAGCGAACCAGTACCTGCGTACTGGAGTACATAATCTCTACCGGTGCTGTTAGGGATGCAGCAAGCAGCCGTGATAGTACCCCCCTCTCAAAGACCCCCTCTCCTAGAAGAGGGACACGGTTTCTGAGGGTACTTGGAATGGAAAATTTGCAGTAATTTGGGAGCATGAAGGTCATTACTGTCCACCCAGGATCGTTCTTCAGGACCATAACCCTTCCAATGTACCAAATACTGCACTTTTCCTCTCAGTCTGAGGGAATCAATGATACTCATACTCCTCCTGACCTTCAACCTCTATAGGCCCTGGCACCACAGGGTTAGTAGAATAACGGTTGCATACAAGAAGTTTGAGGAGAGACACATGGAACACATTATGAATACGCATGGAAGCAGGAATGTCCAAAGCATACGAGACAGGGTTAATTTTACGAATCACCCTATAAGGACCAATAAATCGAGGAGCCAATTTATTAGACGGAACTTGTAGGTTTCTGGAGGAAAGCCACACTCTGTCCCCAACCTGGAAGGAAACCGCTGGCAGCCGTCTACGAGTGGCATGACGCTGATGGCGCTGGAGGGACTGACTGAGTGCCCTCTGAACCTGTGCCCATGTGGAGCAGAGCTGCTCGATATGCTCATCCAGAGCTGGAATCTGCTGCAAATGGAATTAATCCGGGAGCAAACAAGGCTGGAACCCATAACTGATCAGAAACAGGGAGCTCCCGGATGAAAAGTTAACCGCACAGTTCCTGGCGAACTCTGCCCAGGGCAACAGGTCGGCCCAATTATCATGATGGTCAGTAACAAAACAGGGCAGGAACTGCTCCAGTCCCTGATTGGCACACTCAGCGGCCCCATTGGTCTGGGGGTGATAGGCAGAAGAAAAGGACAATTGGATGCCCATTTGTTCACAAAATTCCCTCCAAAATCTGGATACAAACTGGCTCCCCCGGTCGGACACCAGCACTCTGGGTACTCCATGCAACCTAAATACTTCTTTAGCGAAAACCACCGCTAATTCTTTGGCAGAGGGAAGGCCATGGAGGGGCACGAAATGAGCCATTTTAGAAAACTTGTCCACCACCATAAGTATGAAGGAATACCCTCTAGACACCTGCAATTCTCCCATGAAATCAATGGAAACGTGGGACCAGGGACGTTCGCCATTAGGTACCGGCTGGAGTAGGCCCACAGGGAGGTGTCTAGGGGTCTTGGCATGGGCATAGGTGGCACAGGCATTAGTAAACGCAGCACAACCTGCCCTCAGGGAGGGCCACCAAAAGACTTGTGAGAGAGACCAAATCAATTGATCTCTACCAATATGCCCTGCAGCTTTAGAGGAATGATATGTCTCAAGCAATCGAGTGCGAAATGGCTCATCAACAAAACACTTGCCCACTGGGGTTTCTGGAGGAGCAGTAGCCTGAGAGGCCAATATCTCTTCCCCTAGTGGTGAAGTGATACTTGTGCGTAGAGTAGCCAATATACGATCAGGCTGTATAATAGGTGCTGGAACCTCATCTCTGTCCGATTCAGGCTCAAATTGTCTAGACAGGGCATCAGCCCTAACATTCTTGGAACCAGGCAGGTATGATAAAATAAAATTGAATCGAGAGAGGAACAGCGCCCACCTGGCCTGGAGCGAGGACAATCTTTTAGCCTCAGAGAGATAGGTCAAGTTTTTGTGGTCAGTCAGAATTAATACTGGATTTTTTGTGCCCTCTAGTAGATGACGCCATTCCTTCAGGGCAAGAATGATGGCCAGTAATTCTGTGTCACCTATCTCATAATGACTTTGAGCCACGGACAACTTCTTGGAGAAAAACCCACATGGTCTGAGAATTCCTCCTTTAACAGGTCGTTGAGAAAGTACTGCCCCAACCCCAATCTCTGAGGCATCAACCTCCAGTGTAAACGGGAGAGATGGGTTGGGGTGGGATAACACAGGAGCGTTAACAAAAGTGGTTTTCAATCTCTCAAAAGCATCTTCCGCTGCCACCGACCACTGGGATGGATTAGCACCCTTGTGCGTAAGGTCAGACAAGGATTTAACAATTCTGGAAAAGTTCTTAATAAATTTCCTATAATAATTAGCGAAACCCAGAAATCGCTGAATAGCTTTTAGGCCCTTGGGCCAAGGCCATTGCAAAACTGCTGCCAGTTTCTCCTTATCCATGGCAATGCCTTCTTTGCCAATCACAAACCCCAAAAATGGCACACTGGTTTTGTGAAACTCACATTTTTCCAATTTGCAATACAATTTGTTTTTTCGTAGGCGGAGCAACACTTCTGACACGTCTTTAATGTGTTGTGACATATTTTCAGAATCAATGAGTATGTCGTCCAAGTAGACAACCACGCAGGACTGCAGCATATCCCTGAGGATGTCATTAATTCTTGAAATACTGCGGGTGCGTTTACAGAGACCAAACGGCATAACTAGATATTCATAGTGTCCGGATCTAGTGTTAAAGGCCGTTTCCACTCATCACCAGCTCTGATCCGAATCAGGTTATAAGCAGCTCGTAGGTTCAGTTTAGTAAAGACTGAGGAACCTTTTAACCTGTCAAATAATTTGGTGATGAGTGGAGTAATTTGTTTAGGCCACGGTAATCAATGCACGGTCTCAGTTCACCATTTTTCTTTTTTACAAAAAAGAATCCAGCCCCGGCTGGAGAGGTGGATTTCCTTATGATCCCTCTCTTAAGGGAACCAGTACCCACGTACTGGAGTACACAGTCTCTACCGGTGCTGTCAGGGATGCAGCAAGCAGCCGGTTATACATGGAGCGAACCAGTACCCGCGTACTGGAGTAACATAATCAAATGAATGAAAATGTCGCCAAGGCGAATGGAGGAAGGAGGCACTCTGCAGGCGATCCAGGAGCAGGAACACAGCCGGTACAGGACAGGAAACAGAATCATCAATGGCAGTCAACCGGAGCAGGAACAGCAGCAGGAACAGCAACCCCAACCGGATCAGGAACGGAAGCTGGAACCGAGGAAGCTGTCAGACAGGAACTCAGGTGATCACAGGAGAGCAAAGGTAAAGTAACGGCCCAGGAAGCTCAGGAACACAATGCAGGTGCAAGTGACATAGAGACACCATGAAAGGGCAACCAAAGGGTGCCCAAGCTCAGTCTAAATAGGCAATACTGGGCGGGCTGAAGGTAGGCAGCCAAAGGAGAGCCCATTCAGGTAAATGACAGGAAAAGGCAGCAATCACGGGCACCGTGATATATAGTGCCATCATTCCATCAGTAAAAGGAGAAGACGGGGGGTTAGATATTGTTGGTGAAATTCCTCTGGACTAAGGACTAATGGAAGACTGGAGGTAACATTTTACAAAGTTACCTCTTGAGTGTATGAGTTACACAAGCTGAGAAGTCCATGGTCGGGAGAGGATTACAAGTAAGAACTAACAGTACACTTGTTCAAAGCACCATACAGAGGACCTCCCCGCTATATGTTTTCATGGACACTATCTGATTAAGGGCATAGCTAGCTGCTTTGCGATATACACCGACTATAAGATGAGATTGCGGATTAGTGGAGAGTGACTTTTTTATGTGCACAGAGCTCTCAAGTCATTGCTTCATGAGATATAGCGTTATATGGACATTTTAGTTATCACTAAAGACTTTTTTTTATAATTTTTATAATTTAGTGTTATTGTTTATTTTAATAAATATTTTTGTCATACTCAGCAGGTTGTAGCATTCTCCATATATCACATATTGGAATACATTTGAACCTTTACCGCTTTTAATGGTTTTTTGAATAGAAGTGATACATACTTCTGCTTATAGAGTTACAGGTGGATCTTTGGATGGGCATGGCGCCGTGATCACTTGTGTGTCGAGATTATATATATATATATATATATATATATATATATATATATATATATATATATATATCTCCTATATAATAATTTGCTAGAAAGTTTGTAACGACGCAGTCATGCACAGTAGAGACTGCCCGTGACGAGGCTGATACAGAGTGGGGGTGCTCCAGTAGAGACTGTAGACTCTACTGTGTAAGACTGCCCCTCGACCGGGGCAGATAATTAACACACCAGTTAATTTTAAGTGTTATGGTTACCTTAAAATAGAACTGACACTTTGTAACAAACTTTCAAACTCACTCCTTTCATTAAATCCCTTAGCTGCTGCATTATGAAACACACCATATAGTTTCACTCTGTTGTTTCTGTTTATAATGAGACATCAATTTCAGTGAGATTTTTTTTCTGTAAAAGCTACATATATATATATATATATATATATATATATATATATATATATATTATTTTCAGCAGTACTTGTACTTTTAGAAGATGCCAATATTACATGCTATACAAGCAACAGAGTATAATATTAACAACCAGCCAGTGGCAGTCTCCACTGGACAACACAACGCCAGCTGCATCAGAGTCTGTAGACATATATCCCACTTTGGCTTGAATATGAGCAATAGACAACAGCCAAAGATCCAGGATATACTGTATTCTGTCCTCTTATCTCATCATATGAGACACTACATCTATTTAGACAGGAGAAATGGAAGCATCCCTGCCCACTTACAACATCAACCTATATCAGGACAGAGGAGATAATATATCTGGTTACTTTATTATACAGTGACTCATATATTATGGATAACAATTATAAACAGAATCTTTTACTTCAGCTGTTTTGATACATATGGGCGATCATACCGTTATTTTATACAGTTTACAATATTTCATATTCAGTTTTTATTATGAGACTCTTTATAAATATTTTATATACTTTTTATATTTTTTCCTTTTTTTTCTGTAATGTATATGTCATATATATTATGAATCATTTATGTTAATAAATACCATTTACATCTGAGGGGCGCTCTCCTCTAGTATGTATTACTATACATATCCACTGTTTATCTTTTGGGATATGACACACACATATCATGTCCAAGAGAATAGTAGCTTGACTCTAATTCCACCTTGCCTTGCCTGTATATATTTTCGTAATTTTCTCTATTTTCCTCTTTGGGGCACACAAAGGTTTGTAGAATGTGGCACCCTAGGGATTTTTTTTTTTAGCATTTACACCATTTCAGAGTTACTAAAAACTTTGAAAGCATTTTGTGCTGTATTTAGAAAATACTGCCCTTCCAAAAAAATTCTACCCCAGTTAAATATTTTGAGGTGCCAGGAGCACTAAACTGCACCACCAGACTCTTTCTACTTCCATACATATTTTGAAATGGGACATGCCTGCATGAACATGTTTTTACCAACTGTAAACATGAAGAAATGGTAGACATGGCATGCCATTTTCAACACTAGAAAAATAGGCTCGTCGTGTGAGGGGTCATTTGCATGTTTACCTATAGGATAGTGTGTATGAATGCTAAAAAAATATATTTTTATATTTCCACTAGTTCAAAGACACTCAAACCTATGAAGAACATGGAATTTCCTACTATATTCAGTAGAAACCATCATTACATAAAATTGTACACATATTGGCATGGGATAACATAACTCTGTCAACACCTGTGTTCATTCAAGGATATTCTGAAAACATTCAATATTGGCAGCTCTTGAAGACCAGGTTTGGCTACCACAACTGGTTACGTTTTTTAAAAAAAAAAACATACCTAATAAACACAAATTTCAGCCACATCAAAGATATAAAAATCTTTGAACAGCATGGTAGATCCTACTGTATTCGACAGATATTATCTTTATGTAAAAAATTGCACCTCATTGGCCTTGTTTGGCATAAAAGCAACAAACTGCACATATCACAACTTATCAGCTTTCTTTTTGAAATTATATGCATGGCCTAAAATGGTCATAATAATTATAGGTATGACAATGTCATACCATTTTGGAAACTACACAACAAGCATTTTTCCCCTAAGCTAGTGTACAAAAACATTTCCACAATTTTGCATTATATAAAAAAGTATATGTTTTCTGACATTTCAACCACTTCAAAGATACTAAAACCTTTGAAAACCATAGAATGTCCTTGTGTATTCAATACCCCTTTGTTATGGGTTAACATACAGTAATACTTGTATTACACAAAAACACACAATCCCACAACTTAAATAATAAAGTGGCGTGATCACCCCATGTTACTACCATCAAGAGTACTCTAGGTTGCAGGAAGGGTATTTAGTGTACCCTGTTAAGCAAAAATGCTCCGATATGTGATAGGTGATAAAAAACTCATTTGGCACAGATACCCTTATTTGATAGATACTATACCCTTTCAAATAAGGGTACTCTTGTACCCATTTGTTAAGGTGAGCTTTGATAGAGGTGTTAGCACAAAAATGTATGTGACATTTAACTTTATTTAAATGTCAGTTTATGCAATAAGCTATTACTAACTGGCAGGGAGTGTCAGTTGTAATGGGGATCAGTGCAAACTGTTAGTACTAGTATCTGGTAGGCATATTTACCATACCAGCACTGTCTAATGTACATAAAATGACAAATTAAACAATCTATCTCATAAGCTATTTTTAAATATAGATTGCTAACCTGAATATACTGACTAATTCAGCCTCTTTGAGTTTGTAAGACCAGTATAACACAGGTTACTAACAGCTAGGGTTGCCACCCAGCCGGAATTTTATGAGCAGGCTGGTAAAAAATTGGCTTCTGTCCAATGTTAAGTCTATGGAGGGAATGCCATGGCTGGTATTTTTTTAAGAAAAGGTGGCAACCCTACTAACAGCCATTACTTCTTTGACGCAAAACATACCCTCCTTCAATCTGACATTCTTCCAGTAGTGCACTTGTGCATTTCTAATTCAAAGCCCTGCTTTCCGCCACATCTTCTCAAGCAGTTGTGTTTTTCTTTTTATTATTTATTGTTAATCAGCATCTGATGTGGAAACAATTGATACTACTTGTAGTTTCAAGTCACACCTACAAAGGTAATAAACAATGAAAGCTTATGTTCAATGTCTGGATTTCTTGCTAACACCCAAGTTCTCAAAAATAAACTATGAAAGCTGTTTACTAAATAGCCTGCCTTTTCTGGTTCTACTCCCCTCCCTCTTTACTCCTCTTCCCATTGTGAGATTAGTGCACACCTTACATAAACGTCATTTTGGTTTATGTGATTTGCTAGAGAAAGATTACAGTTGCATGGGTAGTATAATAATAGTCTTTGCATGCATGTTTAACATTTGCACAATGCTTTCTTGGAATAACTGGGTGAAGCATTAATCAATTTAATATGAAAGCATTCCAGAAAAATTAAATAATTACATTTAATTAGTCCTATTAGTTTTTGGCTTGAAAACACAATAATGACTATCTTGATGCTCTTTTGAATTAAAAGCTTTAGGAAATAAATTAATAAAAAATAGTGTTTATAAAATAAAATTTGAATGCAGGTTATTAAAGTGGAACTGTCATTTGTAACAAGTAGAAGATATTCAAATACATTTTAGAAACAATAATTTTTTTTATTTCAAACAATACATTATGAGATTTTTAGCCTTATTTTTCAGTAAATGGGGCATGCCTGGCAGATACTAACATTCAACTATGATCTGCATTCCCAACTACTGCTTTCTACTAGGGTAACAGCTCAGATACATAAACTTACATATAATTAATTTTGAATTTGTTACACACCAACAGTTCCACTTTAATTTTTTGGATTTTTAGATATTAACCCTGATATACACAGGGTTAGTGTATATATATATATATATATATATATATATATATATATATATATATTTAAAACAACCATTGGAAGTAATAAATACCTGCATTCTTGTTACATTTTATACTTTTGGACCTTTTCTATTTGATTTAGAGGCAGATTTATGCCTGGATTACATTTCAGTTGACAAATTTATGTAAAAATTTCACCATAAATTGCAATATGAATCTGTTAAATAAAACCAGTGTTACCACTTATCAGCAGAAATGGATGAAATGTTCACACAAAAAGCAAAATGTGAGAAAAATTGCTTAGTTTTCTGCTATAATTTCCCTGAAAGTGCAGTTTTTCATTTTTTATGCCTTATACTTACCACCCCCAAGCCTTGTCCCATGGTAGCCATAGAATTACACATTGACCCCCTCTCCCCCACCCCTGGCTTTTCTGCAGTAGTCACAGAACCACATATAGTAGTCATCACCCAGTCTTGTCTCCCTGTCTGGTAGCTGCAGAGATAGGCAATATGAGGTCCTCCAGATGCTGACAGACAATAACGCTCATCAGTACCCACCAGACAAAAACTGGTAAGAAATGGTAGGAGTTGTAGAGCTCAACTTAAAGGATTGTGCTAAAACAGATGGTAGGGCCAAATAGAGTGCTGACCAACATAATAAAATGTCTAAGTCGGTATTTAAAGGCCCTACCAGCTAAAAGCCGAACAGATGTTAGGCCACACAAATGGTCTTGTGGCCAAACGTCCGTTTTGTGCTTTAAGTTCCCAAAATGCAGCTAAATAGCAGTAATATTGGAAACTTCACAGTAAAAAAGCTAACTATCGGTGCCTGACATACTGCCAAGCATGGATCGTTAACTTATATGTGTTACACTTACCTGTCATCCACTGTCTGTCTCCTTCTGTATTCACTTCTTTCTTCTGTCTTGTATCTTCTCTTCATCCTTTTCTTCTAGTTTCTTCTAGTTTGCTGAACTATCGCGGACAATAATATGTAGTTTAACCCCTTGAGTGCCAGAGGGGTACGCAACACATTGCAAAGCAATGCATTGCATGCCTCTCTGGGGCTCAAAGGGTTAAATGATGTATCAGTGTCCGGTTCAATATAAATATGCCTCCATTATAATATGTCCAAGTTGTTCCATTCTAATGTCCCAAAATTCAATAATAAAAGACTTCACTTAATGTTAGCTGTCTCTGCTGCTGTGTGCGGCCACAGAGGTGGCAGCACCAGAAACAGTAATGTGTGGTACAGCCCCCCGCCCCCATCCTGTCCCTCACGGGCCAATGCCCTTTCCACACTGAGGGAATTTGAACAGAGACTGCCTTTATATATGGGCAGTCTCTGTTCAAATTCCCTCACAGCCATCCCAGCCAATCAGTTTAAAGAACAGCCACTCAAATCTGATTGGCTGGGATGTGCCACAGCCAATGGCTGAGAGAGAAATTGAACAGAGATTGTCTATATATAAAGGCAGACTCTGTTCAAACTTCCTCAGTGTGGAACGGGCATCGGCCCATGAGGAATAGGATGGAGGGGCTTTGCAATGCATTGTGTACCCCTCTGGCAATCAAGGGGTTAAATGATGTATTATTGTCCGCAATATTTCAGCAAACTTTTATTCATATTCTTATGTTTTTTACAGTTAGAAGGAAGACAGATGAAGAGGAGAAAGATGATACAAGAAAGAAGAAAAGAAGGACAGAAGATGACTAGGATGCTGAGGACTCCGCTGGACATCAGGTTTAAAGGTAAGTGTTACTTGTTGCTTTGTTACTTAGTCGGGTTAACCCTATGAATGACGGCGGGGTAATTATATCCCACTAGCACTCATAGGGTTAATTCTACTAACTTTGGACATATTTTAGGTACCTTGGATGTATTGATATACATCAATACATCCACTGGGGACTTTTAATAGTTGTGTCGTCTGACTAAAGGTCCTATAAGGGACTTTTGTAAATAAAAAAATGTGTCTTAAATTTTTATTTGCTAAAGTGAGTCCCTTAACGGATCTTTAGGGATAACGCAGTCTATTAAATGGCAATTTGTGGCGTTTTTCATATTTTCAATGGGCCAAAACTCATCTAAATGTAGTGCTCGGCAGGGGTTTATTTTGCCGGCATGCTTTGATAGCACAGGTCATTAAATTGCTTACCGTGCTTGAAAAAAATGACATCACCTGTGTTTTTTTTATGTCGGCTGCCTTTAAATCAAGCCTGTAGTCTTTTAGCAGCTGGAGGGCCTCATGTTTTCAACCACTGTTGTGAACCCCAGACCCATGATAGCCATACACATACTAGCCCCCCAGTGATTAGTATGACTTAGATTTGTTGTTAGAGGACCAAGCCCTGAGGAAACATTGATTTGTGCAACTTAGACTTATTAGGCAAAAGCCCTGAGGAAGCATTGATTTGTAGGACTTACACTTGTTTGGCACAACCCCGGAGGAAACATTGATTTGTAAGACTTTGGCTTGTTAGGCCCAAGCCCTAAGGAAATATTGATTTGTAGGACATACACTTTGGCTTGTTAGAGGCAAGAGACCTGAGGAATTATATATTATTGGTTAGACTCAGGTTTGTTAGAGGCAAAAGCCCGGAGGAATCATTGATTTTTTTGGACTCAAGATTGGTAAAGGCACAAGCCCTGAGGAATCAGTGATGAATTTTTGGACTTATGATTGTTAGAGACACAGGCCCTGAGGAATCAGACATTGTTTTGGTGTCAAGATTGTTGGAGGCACAAGCCCTGAGGAATCAATAATTTTTTGGACTCAGGATTGTTAGAGGCACAGGCCATGAGGAAACAATTTTTTGACTCAGGAATGTTAGAGGCACAAGCCCTGAGGAATCAGTGATTGTTTTGGGGATTCAGGATTGTTAAAGGCACAAACCCTGAGGAAAAAGTGATTTGTAGGACTTAGCCTTGTTAGAAACAAGCCCCCTAAAACTGGTTTTATAGGCCTCTGTGGAATAGTTAAATAACAAGCCCTGAGAAACAAATATATATATATATATATATATATATATATATATATATATATAAACAAGGCAGCAGGCAGCACTCTCGATAATAGGACAATTGCCTGGGTGTCCGGATTAAATAATTATGAAGATTGGTTTTAAATCAGCACTCACAGGACTTCAATGTGGGAAAACAAAAAATCCTTTTATTAGATCGACGTTTCAATCCCACTTGGTCTTGATAAAGATCCCAAGTGGGATCGAAACGTTGATCTAATAAAAGGATTTTTTGTTTTCCCACATTGAAGTCCTGTGAGTGCTGATTTAAAACCAATCTATATATATATATATATATATATATATATATATATATATATATATATATATATATATATATATATATACCCTACTGGTCTAGTGCCAACAGGTTATGATATAGCAAATGCCTTTGGCAAATGCCACTGTGTCTTTGCAGCATTTACTACTGCTGGTCTTGCTGCTGGCTTGTTTAAGCAGCAGGACAATTAGGCAGCTCTAAGAGAATGGGATCAACAGCTGCAGTGATATGGGTGATGATGATCATGGTTCCACTTGCCACTAGCTCCAGTGAAGCGATTAAGGCAGTTGCAGCACCACAACTAGCACCCACCACTTCAGGTATTTGTGGAGAAAAGAAGTTGGCCAACAATGTTTGGTTTTTAAAAGAAAAGAAGATGCCACACATTTTAAACCCTCTGAGCGCCAGAGGGATACCCCTTCAGCACTCAAAGAGTTAACTGTAGCATCTTTGGGGGGCTTTATTTTTTTTTAATAAAATACAGAACTAACTGATGTTTTGTTTTATACAAGATTGAAAAGAAGAAAGAAGAGAGGAAGAAGAAAAAAACAGAAAAAAGAATACAAGATTAAAGAAGAAGCCGGACAGTAGATGACAAGTGTTACATTTCTGTGTGTATGCTGGTGTTAGTGGTATTATTATTTAAGTGTAATGTTAGGGATAGTGTAGGGTTAGTGTATGGAAGGTGGGGGGGTGGATGACTGTTTTGAGCTACACTGTCAAACAACAAGAATTGGCTTTTTCCTTTGATGTTCCCACAATCTGCGCTATTTAGTGCAAGTTGTGGGAACAAAAACGAACAACAAGCATTTGGCTAAAATGTGAGTTTTGGCCACCAACCCTCCATGTTCCATCTAATGGACGACAAGAAAACAGAAGGGCGCTTCCTAGTGCAAATAAAAGTTCTCCACCTGAACACCATGGTACTTACAATAGACAAGATCACTAAAAGTTATCAGCTGGACAGATGAGGGACTCTGACTGCCCCCCCCCTCAGTCTACCCAAAATGGGCCAATGGATGCTCCTTCTTCAAGAACAATCCATGGGACTTCACCGGACCCTTGGAATATAGAAGACAAAGGACAGGAAGAGCGCAAACCACCAATGGAAATTCCAATGGAATCAGCTATATATACATCCAATACTCACAACATGAAGAATGATGTGCTGGTTGTGAGTACAACCAGCGAGTTCCAGCTGGGTCACACAAGCCGCCCCGATTTGACTATTTCTTGCAGATAGCAAATATGTATGGAACTCGCTGGTTGTACTAACAACCAGCACATCATTCTTCATGTTGTAAGTATTGGATGTATATATATCTGATTCTATTGGAATTTTCATAGGTGGTTTGCGCTCATCCTGCCTCTTGTCTCCTTGTTCCATGTACCTTGCCAGCTGAGGTACATATGTGGGTTTATCTTTCAGGTTTTTTTTTGTTTTTTTTTTTACTATTACCTCCAGTTTTACCGGTGGTAATAGTACTGAGCCCTAAAAATTTACAAATAGTAAAAATAGTAATCCCAGTTCCAAACATGATTTATTACATAGTGTCACATTCACAAATTAAATGAGGATTATTTGTGGCATGAACTAACTGCACCATAGGAGCAAATAAAAATTTCCACTTTAATAAATGATGGTTTTAACTCCTTGACTTCAGTGTAATGAATTGGAGACCTTTCTAGAAATAAAGGGTTTAAAATTAAAACTGAAATCAATTGTCATTTTTCTTTTCCCCTATGGTTCAGTTGGTTCACCCCAGAAATACTCTTATTATAGTTTGTGCATCTTGCCCATGGTGGTTGATAAATGTGCTTTGACCATGTGTTATTTAGAATCATATAAGAAGTGTGTGATTTAATTAACATATATATATTAAAGGTGCTTCAAGTGAATTATACATTAGCAAATGATTACTGATAGTAATGGCTGAAAAGTAAGGTGATTTTTCCCCCAATAATTTTTTTGTGAAAAAACATCATTTGCTGCTTTTCCAGCATAAAATGTCTTCCTTTTTTACTAACCACGTACAATTCCCTTAAAAATGTTGCTATTTTCTGCTTGTGTGTTCTATAGCCTGAGAATTCTGGCTAGAATCTTGGGGGGGGGGGTCGGTTAGAGACTCAGTATGTGTGGTTCTATGGCTACTGTTGTAGTGGGACAAGGCTGGGGGTCAATATGTGTTTGTTCCATGGCTACCAATGTAGTGGGACAATTCTAAAAGGTCGGTATGTACGGTTCTGTAGTTACAAGTGCAGTGGGACAAGACTGTGGAGGTCAGCATGTGTGGTTGTTCAGCTACGGTGGCACCTGGTTGGGGGTTAGTATGCATTGGTTCTATGTCTACAAATGCAGTGGGACAATACTTACACACACACTCACAAAATCACTCACACGCAATCACTCTCACACTCACACATTCTCACTCACATGCAATCACTCACACGCAATCACTCTCACTCACTCTCACTCACTCTCACACGCAATCACTCAAACGCAATAACTCACACACTCTCACTCTCACGCTCTCACTCTCACGCACTCACTCTCACTCACTCTCACTCACTCTCATACACTCTCACTCACTCACACTCTCACTCTCACACTCTCACTCACACTCTCACTCACAGTCTCACTCACTCACACTCTAACTCACACCCCGGGAGCCAGCACGATCCACCTTCCACCATAGTCTCACACTCACTCACACCCTGGGAGCCAGTGCAATCCACCTTCCACCATAGTATGTGCAATTACCACATGCATTTCAACTACATGAATGAATGCCACTCACTCACACTTACACACAATCACACCCCGGGAGCCAGCACGATACACCTTCCACTATAGTATGTGGAATTACTACATGCATTTCAACTACATGAATGAATGCCACTCACACACCCTCACTCACACGCACTCACACCTCGGGAGCCAGCACGATCAACCTTCCACCATAGTATGTGCAATTACCACATGCATTTCAACTACATGAATGAATGCCACTCACACACACTCACACTCACACCCCGGGTGCCAGCACGATCCACCTTCCACCATAGTATGTGCAATCATCCCATGCATTTCAATTATATGAATGAATGCCACTCAAACACACTCACTCACTCACACTCACTCACTCACACTCACTCACACCCTGGGAGCCAGCATGATCCACCTTCCACTATAGTATGTGCAATCACCACATGCATTTCAACTATATGAATGAATGCCACAGTGGAGGCATAAGTACAAACACAAACTCATTACAATGACACATAAGTCAACCCCTTATGACTCACTTCTGTGTGTGTGTGTCTCTGTGTGTGCCTGTGTGTTCCTCACTGTGTGTGTGTGTCACATGTCTGTATCACTCTATGTGTCTGTATGTTGTGCATTGCATGTATGCGTGTATGACTGTGTTGCTCTTTATGCATCTCAGTGCATGCGTGTGCATTTGCTTGTGTGTGTGTCTTGCATCCATGTTTGTGCATTAATTTCCTATATACCCTGATGGGCTGTGCCGTCCCACATTGCTAGTTTCTAAATAAATGGTGAGAAAACATTACAATGTTTCCCTACATTTTTTAGCAAATGATTGTCTCTAGCTTAAAGGGGAATTAAACCCTATAAAAATGTGCTCTCAGTTTGTAGGATTTACCTAGATAGATGTCTTTAAAGCATCAGTTTGTGGTATCTATAAAGTTTTTTTTTAAATTTGCATTTGATCTATGTTGTAGTCTACTGCTAGCTGTTTCATTTTCCTGTCTGATGAAGTCTAGTGACCATTCAGATCCATTGAAGCTCATTATTTGTTAGGAGCAGGTGTGATCTAGAGGCACACTTTAGTAGAGATTTATAACTACTGGAGATATCTAGACGTGACCTTCATCTTTCTTGCTTAGTACACAATCACTTCTCTGGAAAACTACCACAATACCTAAGCAGTATGCTCACCCCAGCTCTCCATACTAACTATAACCTCCGCTCCACTACTAACAACTCACTGCGTATACCACAATACAAGAAAGAAGCAGGAACATCTGCCTTCTCCTTCAGAGCTCCAAAAATCTGGAACAATCTGCCGGAAAAAATCACATCTGCACCCAGTCTAAAATCCTTAAAAGCAAATGTTTCTTTATATCTACAAACAGTGTGTAACTGCAAATAATCCCATTATTTAATAAGTATGTATATTTCTGTATGTTTGTATATAATGTCTCACAATTAGTGTAAATATGTAACCTTTTACTGAAAACTATCCAGGACATACTTGAAAACGAGAGAAATCTCGATGTATTCTTCCTGGTAAAACATTTTCTAAATAAAATAAATAAATAAATATAAATAAAAAATATAGATAGATACCACCTTGACTGCTGTATCAAGGACAACTACACAGGAAAATTAATATGTTAAATAAATTAGGAGCCTCTTATTTCATGGCCCAAGTTTCTCATTATCTGTGTGGATCTTGGTTACCTGATCACTATCTTTAGGATGGTTAAGAATGATTTGATCAGGCTATGCAAGAACCTCAGGGTAAGTGTGCATCCTATTTTTTTGGATGGAGAACTAAATAAACCAGATACTACAAGGGCGGCCTTTGTGATGGTTTGTCAGCCCATTTGACACAGAAAAAAACTCTATAAACAATGAATTAAGCTTACCTTAAAGAAGTAGTAATATTTTTTATGGAAAAAAACATATTGTAGAGCACTAGAATTCCCACATGTGAGAGATGCATCTTTCCAGAGTTATTACATCTTAAACTCTTGGGTTTTTACATCAACAATGCCCTCTAGTGGTCAGATTTCAATTAGCTATTTTGTTATATTCAGTGGGAGAGCTGAGTCATTAACAAACACTATAGCATGTGATAGAACCATCTGGATCATGCTGTTAGTTTGAACTAATCACACCATTACTCACTTCCAGGCAATATGAACTGTTATAACATTTTAATATAACAACTGACAGCAGTGGGAGTACCCATGATTTACTCAGCAGGAAAAGTATTATATAGTTTTTCATAAAAAAGTTTACTGCTCCTTTAAGGAGAGATGTCCACTTTAATTACATTTGTTTTTGAAATAAATTGATAGGGCATACACAATTATAGGCTGTAATGGAGAATATTAAGTGCTATATGCAAATTACACCAAAAAAAGAGGAAAATGCATCTAAGTTAAAAGGGTTCTAATGAGAGAGAGGAATAATTCATATCACACCCTGAAGACCAGATGGGCGTGTAATGCATTGTGAAGGCTGGACTCACCACCGTATCTTGAGTACTGAAATACATATATGTATATCGTTTCATGATTTAAAATGCTGCATCTCTAAAAATTTCTAAGTAAGTTTGCTTCAATTGCCTAAGTTTAATTTTATTGATTTTTGATTTTGTTTTATTTTTTATTTATTGATTTTTTTATTTAACAAAATGCATTGCCACAGAAGGACAGTAATAATGGCCAGGGAAGGTTTAACAATGCCAACAGAAGTTACCACAGCTATAGATTATATAGTTGTAGGAGTCAGCCTATATAAAATATATAATTATTATTATTAGCCTTCCAAGTCATAAAAGTCACCCTACTCCGCTGCATTGCATAAGTAGTTGTTGCCAAAGAGATGTGATTGTCCCTCTATCTTCTTCTTTAAATATACAGCACATTTGTACTATAACAGTTCATCAAAAGCAGAGTCTGAAGATCAGTAGACATATATCAGCCTACTAAGAAGCAGGATGTGTCTATTTACTGTTCACATTAATATTGATTAATATATTAATCAAGATAGCAATTATTGATCAATAATTAGTAGGGGTGGGCGAATGTTGTCGCCTTGTTCCCGCAGGAAATTTCGCGAAAACTAGGTTATTATCCTCTTTTTCACTGGAAAATCCCCTTTAAAGCTAGCAGTTAAAATTTTCGCATTTTTCACCCATTGCCCAAAATTTTTTGCAATTTTTTCAGTGGCTAGAAAGTTTCCGCCCATTGATTTACGTTGTTTTCGCACTTCCGTTATAAAAACGTGACATTTTCGCTGAAGGCAGACACAATAAAATCAGCTGCAGAGTGAGATAGACGTGCTGTGCTGTTCTCTTGTGATATTTAGCAAACACTGAGGCAGGAGAGGCTCATAGTGACTCCTATCACTATGAGCGGGGTAAAAAATAATCAATGGAGGAGCTTGAAGGACCATTATGTGTCCACTGAGTCTGAGGAGGAAGTGACCACTACTGTACCAATGCTGTCAAGTTCCCCTAAATCCCCCCAAGGGATCTTGGGGAATTTAATGGGAAGGGAGGGAGAAAAGGGAATGGGAAGGAAGGGAGAAAAGGGAATGGGAAGGGAGGGAGAAAAGGGTAGTACTAGTGAGAGCAGGACAGGTCAGCTGCCTGTGCCTTCTGCAAGACGTGCTGTCCCTGCTACCAGTGCCACCATTGCTGTACCTGCAGCCACTAGTGTTGTGAAGGGGAATGTGGAGGACAAGAAGAAAGAGGCCATTCTTCTCCACCTGTTCCCTATCCCTCCCCCCAGAAGTCATGGGTGTGGGACTATTATTCTCTTCCGGCAGGCACAGTGCAGTCATCATCAACAATGGTACCGTGCAAAATTTAGTGAGAAGGGGAAAGGAGGGAGCACACCTGATAACACACATGAAACACAGACACCATAACATTTACTCCAAACATGTTAAAGCCAAACACCCATTACAGAAATCTAGCACCTCTGTTACTGTACCCCCTGACTCTTCGGAAAGGTGGAGATCAAAGAGAAGGAAGAATAAAGAAACCCAGACAGACACTGGAAGTTCCATGACAAGCGAAACAACTAACTCGCCATCAACATCACCTTCTTCCTCTAGGGTAACAAGTACATCTCCTGCCAGTCCACCTCATTCATCATTACCTCCCCCGCCAAATGATAGCCACTCTGTTAATGTTAGGATATGGCAGTTCATCTCTACGTATTGCACACTGTGTGGTGCACTGACCACACATGCCAGTGTGGTGGAGGAGAATCGATACCAGGTCATCAGGTGGCATCTGAGGAAATTCCATCCCACAGAATATGCTAGGATTCTGGCAGGGAGGGTTCATCATTACTATTAAACTGTTAGCAAGTTGTCATGAGTCCTTAGCGGGGTCTGGGCAAGGGGTACAGTGACAGCGGCAGTACTTGGTTTCAGGTGTCATGGTGTTTGGATACAGTTGTGCCCCCAGATGTTATTTACCACACACACACTGTGCACATTGCAGTTGCTGATGGAAGCCACAGTTCCTGTTCTCAAGGGAAAAATATATATTCTAATAACACAACAATGATGATTTTGGAGGAGGGGCAGGTGGAGAAGGTTTAATGGTCAACTTGTTCTTTTCTCCACATATACTGGGGGCTACTTATTCTTCTGCTACTGCCTCAGGCTCATCACTGGAGCCAGTCATGGCAAGTGGAACCTTCATCATCCAAACTTCCATGTTACTGCTATTGTTGATCCCATTCCCTTTCAGCTGCCTAATCATCCTGCTGCTTAAACAACTCAGTAGCAGCAGTATGAACAGCAGTTGCAACTCAGGAAGACATTTGACAGTGGCCACTGGCCAACATGACCTGCTGGCATTAGGCCAGTAGGGCATTTTTATTTTTTTCTCAGGGCTTATGTTTTGAAAAAAAAAAAATTATAAAATAAAATACAACTAGTTCTACAAAAAAATAAACAATTTTTGGGGGGTTTGTTTCTAGCAATGTTTCTTCAGGGCTTGGGCCTCTAATAAGGCTAAGTCCTACAAAGGCCTCTAACAACAAATCAAACAAACCATCCTCTACAAAATACTCTATCTAGTCAAGTATCAGTCCACCCCAGTGGCAGCTTATGTCAGGGGGTTCCTGTCTCTGTCACTTTAAATACAAATGCCTTATTTTATTGTATTGATTTATTTTTTTATTAACTGTCCCCCCAGTAGCAGTCAGGAAACCCCCCCAAAACAAATTCCCTGTTCAAATGATTCATTCATTCATTCACCAACACAGGCACCATCCTCAGACCCCTTATACCATGTCTTATGGTTTTTATTTTATTTTATTTAGGATTTCTTTTTTATTAAGTGCTCCCCAATTCCAGTAAACAACCCCCCAGAAACATTCCCTGTTCAACTGATTCTTTCCCCACACCCCACCAACACAGGCACCCTTATGACCCTTTTATACAATGCCTTTGGGAAATAAAATATTATTGTAATGTGTTGTGTGTAACTTCTATGTTCCCATTGATTTCAGTGGGTGAAAAGAGCGAAATAAAGCGGAAAATCGGTACTTTTCTAAGGAAATTTTTCGCCAAACGGAAAGTGCCGTTTTTCACCGATTTCAGTTTGAGGCAGAAAGTTTCGCCCATCCCTAATAATTAACCTTACATGTCTCTTCACATGAATATACCATAGAAATCATACAAGTAAAAAAATATATATCTTTGAACATTTTTTTCACTCAGTTCTTTTTAATAGTGATCAAACGAGTATTATTTAATGTGGAATCAAGGGACCCTATTACCTAAAAAGAACTTTGATGATTTTGAAAGAGCTTTCAAAATCACTTGTATGTCATATGAGCCTTTTTTTTCATTTGGAAAACTAGATTTTGAATTATTTTTGCTTTATAAATTATGATAATTAAGGTTTAATGGGGAAATCTTACCTGTATTAATGTTGCCTTCATTTGAGTGCTCCTGTGGACTGAATCTGTAATCAATGAGAGTGCTCCAGCTCACACAGAGGAAGCCTCCATCAGTGTAAGAGGGGAAAACGAGGCACAATTTGGGGAGGGGAACAGAGGAAGATTGACAGGCTGCTGTATAGCCTGTCCTGAAGTGACATCACCGGATTAACTTTAAAAGCCAATATCTTGAAGAATACAGCATTATATTAAAAAAAATAATAATAAAATACAGTTTCAGTCCACAGGAGAATTCAAATGAAGGCAACATTAATACAGGTGTTAGTTCCTCTTTAAGTGTCAGCAAGAGGGGGAGATAATGTAAGGCTAATACAGGAAATGACTGCATAGCATACTATAAAATGGAACTGTTACTTTGCAACAAATTGGTGGAGCCTTAAAAACCACCTATATTGATGTTAGACATTGTTTTATTTAATATGCAAAATAACGTGTTGGAGACCTCTATACGATTCAATGGATTAAAATCTCCATTTAAATAAATGGGCTTTGTTTTAGTTCTCCCCTATAATGCCAATGGTTTGCCCCAGAACTTGTCCACTTTTCTTCTGAACACAAGGCATTTTTACACCCCCCCCCCACAGTCCCTATTGGCCCACACTATCTAGCGCTTACTAAAGGGATGCAGTAGGGGTGTTGTACTATTACCCTGTAGCTACTAAATAGAAGCTGAAAGCAATTTCTTAGAGCTACACCTGCCTAACTCCAATTTACTGAGCTACTTACACTGAAAATAATCTTCTGTATGCCACTTGCACCAAAGGGAGGGCAGTGGTAAAGTGTATGGAATAATTACTTTCCTTTGGGCCCTGTTTAATGAACTTTACTCCATTTTCCTGTGTATGGTATAGGGAGGCATTTAGAGCATTCTGGAATTAACCCTTTGAGTGTCAGAGGGGTACACAATCCACTGGATTTGTACATTACCCCAGGATATTACTCATTTACTGATGACTAAAAAAGTCACCTGTTTTAAAGCCCTCTAAAAACAGTTTTTTTCATAGACTGTGCTAGGTTTGAGTGTGTGTGTTGTATCTGTGTCTGTGTTTGTTTGTTTTCCTAACTTGCCATGACCCATTGTGTGTCTCATTGATTTCATTGAAAAGAAAGCACCATATATGCATGGCATGAATGGGTAGCTTATGTACAAAAAATACCTTTTTGATCATACTTTACCCTTTCATGCAAGATCACCTGTGCAACACATTAAAAATCAAAGCATTGACTTTAGAAATAAAAAATGTTGACTCTTAGGACTCTATCCAAATGTTGGAGATGACTGTTTTTTTCTGCCAACGGCATTTTTTCCAGCACAGTAAGCTATTCAAATGTCTGTGCTGTGAAAAAATACCGGCAAAAACAGAGCCGCCGTGTGATAAAGTTAAGAGGTGTTTTCATCCATAGAAAATGATGAAAACACCGTAAATATCAATTCAAATGTCTGCGTTAGCCATGAAAACCCAATAAGGGACTCAAGTTATCGCAGGAAAGTTAAGACCCATTTTTTCTGACTTGAGTCCCTTATCGGCTCTTTAAACAGCCGACGCAGAAACTTGAATGAAAAACACAAGTAAAACAAAAAAAAACCTAAGTCCTCAGTGGATGTATTGATATGGGGCCCTAAGCCTCATATCAATACATCCAAAGTATAAAAAATGTGTCAAAAGTTAGTAGAATTAACCCTATGAGTGCCAGTGGGGTATAATTACCCTGCCGGCATTCACAGGGTTAACCCGATTAAGTTAAAAAAAGAAAACATTCCATTAAAAGTAACACTTACCATTAATCCTGATGTCCAGTGGAGTCCTCAGTAGTGATGAGCGAGCGTGCTCGGCCGATGCTCGGATCGGCTCGAGCATCGCTCTGCTCGGCACATGGCGGTACTCGTCGAGTACCGCCATGTGCTCTCCCGCCATGTTCGGGTGGCGGGGATCTGTGCCGGAAGAGGCAAAGATCCGAAGACGCTCCGCTGGACCACCAGGGACTGGAGGTACGGGGGCATTGCGGAGATGAAGGGGGCATTGCGGAGATGAAGGGGGACATTGTGGAAGAGGGGCATAGACTCTATGCCCCTCTTCCACAATGTCCCCCTTCATCTCCGCTATGCCCGTCTTCCACAATGTCCCCCTTCATCTCCGCTATGCCCCTCTTCCACAATGTGCCCCTTCATCTCCGCTATGCCCCTCTTCCACAATGTCCCCCTTCATCTCCTCTATGCCATAGAGGAGATGAAGGGGGACATTGTGGAAGAGGGGCATAGCAGAGATGAAGGGGCACATTGTGGAAGAGGGGCATAGCGGAGATGAAGGGGCACATTGTGGAAGAGGGGCATAGCGGAGATGAAGGGGGACATTGCGGAGATGAAGGGGGCATTCGGAGATGAAGGGGGCATAGCGGAGATGAAGGGGGCATTGACCAGGCACCCTCCCCTCATCAGAGCAGGGGGTGCCTGGTGTCGCCCCATTCATTTAAATGGGGCTCGGGTGCTCGGCCGAGCACTCGAGCCTCAGGGGGTGCTCGGTCAGAGCACCCGAGCACCCGAGCATCGGGGTGCTCGCTCAACACTAGTCCTCAGCATCCTGGTCATCTTCTGTCCTTCTTTTCTATCCTTCTCTTCTGGTATCTGTAAAAGAAAACATAGTATTAATACAATACATCGTTTGACCCCTTGAGTGCCAGTGGGGTATGCAACGCATTGCAAAGCAATGCATTGTGAACCTCTCTGGGGCTCAAAGAGTTAAACAATGTATTAGTGCCCCAGAAATATGCCGCCATTATTATGTGAAGCCAGTATACTAAAGTTGCAAAATCATTTGTCCCAAACAATGATGAAAATATAGATAGCTTGCAGGAACTTATAATGTCTCCGCTGCTATGTGCGGCTGCAAAGGTGGAGGCGGAGACATCGCTGTGTGCCAGAGACACCCCCCTTATGCTACCTCATGGGCCAATGCCCATTCCACAATGAAGGAATTTGATCAGAGGCTGCCTTTATATATGGGCTTCCTCTGATCCAATTCCCTCACATCCATTGGCTGAGATGTGTGTATGCACATCCCATCCAATCAGATTAAAGCAGTTACTTGAACCTGATTGGCCGTGATGTGCATAAGCACATCTCAGCCAATGGCTGTGAGGGAATTATTTAGCTGCGTTTTGGGAACTTAACACACAAAATGGATGTTTGGCCACAAGACCATTTTTGTGGCCTAACGTCTGTTGTTCTTTTAGCCGGTAGGACATTTGGATACCGACCAAGACATTTTCTTTTGTCGGTCGGTATCCATTTTGCCCTACCGGCTTTTTTATCTGAAACATCGGAATCGAGCCCTTAAAGTCACAATTTTAAAAAATTGACCTTTAATGTCAATATTCTGACCTTTTTCTAACTATGGAAGTAATGAAAACAGTAATATTGAAGAGATACAGTGGAAAAGATAGCTGAAGAAGCACACACCAGGCAATGTACAGTTATATGATACAGCTACAAATCCTATTAGATATACATTAATGGGCTTGATTACATTAGGGTTGTGAAAGAAAGCAATCTGAATTTTAACCCTTTGAGTGTCAGAGGGTTGTGCAACGTTGCATACCCCTCTGGCACTCAAAGGGTTTACCCATTGCATGTTAGCGACATCTCCAGTGCATTGCTTTGTAAATCTTTAAACACAACTCCAGCATCCATGGGCTTAGGATACCCTGCTATAACCTTTTTCCTATATGTAGAAAAAAAAAACTTGGCAAGTAATGTGACAGAGAGAGGGACCCCCTGCCGTAAGGTGTGACTGGGTCAGACTGATACTTGACGGAATAGAATAGAGGACCAAGACAAGACATCACAAGCAGTCATTTCTATGGTGTATTTTACAGTGAAAACAAACACAGTAGTTGAGTTATGTCCAGCAAACACACAAGGGGTAGGGTGAAAGGATTTAGGAGCAGTGCAAGGATGTATGAGTAAAGTGGTAGTCTAAAAACTAACTGCAGCCATGGTTGCTGCAACAGGTGTAATATATGATGGTCATACCTTCTCCTCCTCCTGACCCTTGTGTAAGCGATTTCTTTATTTCTCTTTATGAACAATGGCAGGCAGCATAGCCACAGGCTTAAAAAGCACTCAGGTTAGCCAAACACAAGCCCTAAGAAAACATTCATTTGTAGGCCTTAGACTTGTTAGGCACAAGCCCTAAATAAAAATTAATTTGTAGGATTTACGTTTTTAGGCCCAAGCCCAGAGGAACAATTGATATGTAGGACTTTGACTTGTTAGAGGCTGAAGCTGTAAGGAAAATTGATTTGTAGGACTTAGACTTGTTAGGCACACACCTTTGGGAAGCATTCATTTGTAGGAATTTGGCTTGTGTATTTCTAATTTATTCAATCTTACCATCAGTGCCTTTAGCTGCTCACCACATTGTCACCATCCACCCTAAACACTTCACAGATACCCTACAGCAGGCATGTGAAACTCAAATAAAGTAAATGGCTGCATTCTCAACATTTTCTCACAAGAAGGTCAGCTACACTAGCTGATAGGGTACACATGTGCATATGTGTACATGTGTGCATGCATGCATGCATGCACACATACACACACACACAAACACACATCTGTGAATTTTGGGAACTAAGATTCACTTCTGACACCCCATCCCTGGTCCGCTGGTATCCAGAGAACTACCTATACACTCTTTGCTCTTTTTTTATGGGAGTACACAGGTGAATTGTCCAACGCATTGCAAAGCAATGCTGACACACCCATATGGACCCTTGGAGAACTGATGTTGGAGTGTGATGCTGGGGAGCGGTGCTAGAGATCTGAATCAGCAATCAGAGCAACCCTTGCTGCAGCTGGAACTGGGTTAAAGGTACTGATCATGAGATCAGATATTCCACCCCAGATGAGGCAGTGAAGAATCAGGATAGGCAACTTTGGATCAGAGAGATGAAAATAGACTTCCCACTACTGACTTCTGGTGGGATGTAATCTTCAAAGATAAAAATGCACAATAATCATGGAATTTGTTTAAAATTCTATTAGAGAAATATATGTTTCAATTTGAAAATGAGAGAAATATTGAGAACAAGAAAAATCCAAAACAATTCCACAAGTATATTAATAACAAAAAGGTTAAGGTTGATAGTGGTCCTCTTAAGGCTGAGACAGGTGAATTGATTAGTGAGGATAAGGCTATCAGTGACACCCTAAATACATTCTTTGCTTTGGAAGCAATAATGACAGGCTATGGTCAAACAGGCAAATTTCTTGCATCGTGTACAAGGCTTATGAGGACAAAGTCCAAAAAAGACTGGAAAATGTTATGATGTATAAAGCACCTGGACCTGATGGTATTCACCCAAAAGTACTTAAAGAACTTAGTTCAGTAATAGCAAGACCATTATACACAGGCATAGTGCCCTGTGATTGGAGGAAAGCTGACGTAGTTCCATTGTTCAAAAGGATCCAAACCAGGAAATTATAGACCTGGGAGCTTGACTTACATAGTGGGTAAGCTATTAGAAGGGTTACTGACTGTATTCAGAACTATGTGAAGACAAGCAATATTATTAGTAAGAGTCAGCATGATTGTATGAAGAACAAACCATGTCAGATTAATTTACTTGCATTTTACAAAAGGGTAAGTAGAAATTTGGACAAGGGAATTGCTATTGATGTAGTACTCTTGGATTTTGCAAAAGCCTTTGACACAGTGCCTCACAACAGGTTGCTGCAAAATTAAAAGGCTTCGGTTTGGGAGGTGATATCTTTATATGGACTGAGAACTTATCAAATTATAGATGGCAGAGAGTTGTTGTAAATTGAACCTTATCACGTAGGTCTAAAGTTGTAAGTTGGGTGTCACAAGCCCAATGCTTGTATTTTGTTTATTAATGATCTAGAAGTGGGAACTGAAAGTAGTGTCTCAATATTTGCTGATGACACTAAGCTGTGCAGCTGTGCAAGGAAATACATACAGAGCTGGATGCTTTTTATCTGCAGAAGGATTTAGATAAACTGAGTAAATGGGCAGAATAGTGTCAGATGACATTTAACATAGATAAATATAAGGTTATGCATTTGGGCTTTAGAAACAAAAGTGCTACATATACACTAAATTGGAAACAACTTGGGGGGGAACTTCATTAGAGAAAGATATAGGAGTACTGATAGATGATAGACTTCACAGCAGTGTGCAAAGTCACTCAGCTTCTGCAAGAGCAAATAGGGTTCTATCCTGCATAAAAGGAAGATGGAATGCTAATATAATTCTACCTCTATATAAATCCTTGGTTAGGCCTCATCTAGAATATGGAGTACAGTTTTGGGCACCAGTTCATAAAAAAGGCCTTAATGAATTGGAAAAAGTGCAGAGACATGCAAAAAAACTGATAAAAGGATTGGAGGATCTGAGTTATAAAGAGAGACTAGCCAAACTAGGTGTGTTTACCTTAGAGAAAAGATGTCTAAGGGCTGATATGATTACCATTTACAAATCTATTCAAGGTCAATACAAAGAACTATCCAATCGATTATTTATTTAGAGCTGAGCTAAGAATGAGAGGTCATCCTTTAAGATTACAGAAAATGCGGTTTCGACTTAAAGGCAGGGATATGTTATAGTAAGGGTGTTAAAGCTATAGAATTCTTTGCCTCGGGATGTTGTGTTTGCAGATACTGTAACTGCTTTCAAAAAAAGTATCTCTTTAAATCTCAAACCTGGCACTGGTAAGCTCCTTAGAGCCCTGCAATGAGAAAATAAATAGCATACAGTATCTCAATAAAAATAAAGTGCATAAAGAGCAAAAAATCTCTTAAACAAAAGAAGCTCCTACAAGATATTGCTGTAAGAATAACTAATCGAATGGTCAAATACAATTTTAATGTAGTAATAATATACAAAAATTAAGGAGCTTTTCAGCGCCAGGTTTGAGATTTAAAGAGATACTGTCTTTCGTTTGGTTGTGGTGAGTGCCTTTGTGGTTGCAACACCTGAAAAACTAAAGGCACTTTGTATCTCCTACGGAGTACCTGCTGGCTGACAGAGTCTTGACTTGTTGGAAAATCTATTTTCTGCATTTGGAGAAAAACTGTGAACTCATTCCTGGTTATCGCCTTCTCCAGAAAATATCTTTGCTTTCAAAAAAAGCAATGGATACCTATGTAGTACAGAACAATATTGAGAATTATGACAGATGGCTTCAATGCAGATTGGTTGATCCAGGAAAATATCTGACTGCTAATTGTAGTCAGGAAGGATTTTTTTTCTTAATTGGAAATGGCTTCAATGTTTTTTTTTTCCTTTCCTCTAGATCAATAGGGGTGTTTAGGCATGGGTTGGACTTGATGAACGCATGTCTTTTTTTTCAGCCTCATCAACCATGTTACTATGTTACTATGTTAACAGAGAGTAGAAAGGGTGGCCTCTCTAAGAAGTTGTACTAGGGGAAGACAGATAAGATTAGGAGAAAGGCAGAGATGAATAGTTAAAGCCACTATAGTTAAAGGGATAGTAATACTTCATTTTAACTTTATTTTATTTTGTAGGCATTAAAAAAACATGAAGAATGATATGTCTTATCTCTGAAACCTTTATGGTTTAAGAGATATTCACAAACAAAGTATACCCCCCCTGTTCAAACAGATCAGAAGGGAGATGCCCAGGTAGACTGCAGAGAGGGACAATCTTCAATTAAGATAATGGAAAAAGCTGAAAAACTTGTCAAGGGGGGGAAGGGCTTTCCTTGTTTTCATACAAAGAAAATTGTCCCCTTCTGTTATCTGTACTGTCATACAACCAGACTCACATCTGAGAGGAGATGGCTTACACTAGGAAAAAGGGGCGGGGACGGGAACTTTGCTTGTGAATATCTCATAAACCATAAAGGTTTGAGAGATAAGACTTATATCATTCTTCATGTTTTTTTAATGCCTACAAAATAAAATAAAGTTAAAACGAAGTGTTACTATCCCTTTAAGTGAATAAATAGCATAGACAAATTAGAGTGAGAACCATAAAAGGGAAGATAAGGTCACCAGGACAAAGGCTAGCCTGTGTGGAAGACAAGTTATAGCATGAACAGAAAGACAAGGGTCAGCCAGGGAATCAAGAACTATGCTAAAGTGAAGTATGCTCTACCAATCAAGCTGGGAGGAACAATTAAAAAGGTGCCGAATCAGGAAACAAGGAGTAAGGTACAAAACAAGACCAAGGTCTAAATCAGAAGGTTATTACTGAAATCTGAATCACCAAAAAACACATCTTGTAGAAATGGTGAGTGCTATGGAAAAGTGCACGGTTTAAAAAAGAGCAACCAACCAATAAACAAATGTGGGAGGAAAGGAGGCTCATAGGTAAAGGCCAATGGCAGCGGCGGAAAGACATGTCAAATGCATTCAGAAAGTTAAAGTGATTGAGAAAAAAAAATCACTTTGATCTAAATGGGTTTTTTAAACCCCTTGATGTTGCACTGCAAGGCCTTTATAAATTCTCTTTTTTGGTGGGCCTCATACTTCCATCCCGCAGGTCACATACAGTTCACAGACCGCACCTTTCCTCTGCATGTTTGAGATGCCTGCTCTATGGATTATAAATACTTGATCATAAGCCACATTCTCCACAGCTGTCCTATAGCCTCACAATGCTCCCTCCCACCACGCAAATCAAGTTCTATATATAAGTTCTATAGATAACCCATAATTTCTCATGACTCCAGCTCAAAGTCTACCTTATTTCCTCTATAGAAATCCCCAACACCTCTCAATTATGCCTTATACCAACAACAGACCCATGCAAACCATTGACTCTTTGTATGTTCTCACCACTCCAATGAGGATATAACCTTCAGAACCTCTCAAGTGGGGACCTGACTCCTTTATTGCCAGAGTGGCAAGACAAGGCCATTTTATAGTATACAGGGACACTTTAATTGTATATAGTCAACACATACTGTATATTATGCATTAATAACTAACTTTATTTTTTATTTAAAATATCACTTTAAGAGACATGGGGCTGCTATTACAAGTGTTGGTGATGCATCAGTGGTTTTGGGGGAGGCCAACTGAAACAGTCTGAAGCTACATGTATCATCTATTGTGACAAGAACTGAAATGTTTTACTCATTATTTTATCATCATGATTGTGATTGTGAATGTGATATATCAGTGAATATATACAATTCTGAAGTTTTCCATTCTTGAAATCATATCTTAAATTATTCTGCATATAGTATTTGGCATGTTCACTAACTGAACAATCATAACACTCTTGTTATTTGACAAGTCTGTTAGCTGTATGTACGATAAAATATATTTTGATATGTTTTGATATGGTGTTGTCTCTTCAGTCAGTGTAAATTTGCTACACATCATGGGCTATATTTATATATGTATTTTGATGTCTATGTTTACCATGAGCTCCTTCTTTTATTAAACATGATATTGCTGTATTATGTAGAAGACTTGTTGTTTCGCATTCTGAGTCTGGCATAATCATTGATGGAATGAAGAAGCATTTTAAGTTGTTGTTTTGCAGCAGTCAGCATTATATGCTTTGTAAAATAGTGTGACAATTTCTGGCATAATGTTCCTGTCTCAATCAATGTTTGCCGTGCTGTTTTGTGGTTATATGATAACACGTGGGTGTGTATATTTGGGTTTCCATAACCATTACTTTATTGTGTTAGCACAGCTCTGACATCACATTGTCATGATGATGGTGGCATCAGACGATGGAGGCTGCCATTAAGGTCATGGGGATCATATATTTGATGACAGGTTGAAATCTAATGTATCTGAAGGGGATAAAGGTCTCTGACTACTAGGGAATGCTTCTTGAGAGGGGTTCATAACCTGCTTTTCTTTAAATTCTGCATGTTGTAGTGTATGTATTTTTATATTGTACACTGTTTAGTGATATAACTGTTGATTTGTTTTCTGTGGATTACTTGTTATTTCCCCTTTATATTCAGTTTTACTTATCTAATAATACTATACTATAATACTGATATAATAATAATAATAATAATAATAATAATAATAATAATAATATGCTAATATTACAGTGTTATTGATGTGCTTTTCATAATTTCATAGTATAACCTGAAGCATTTTGACCTAATAAACAAGTCTTAAATTATTGGCATGATAACAATACCATGTTGACTGGGTGCTAAAATGTCTTCAGAGCATTGCAATGGAATGACTTGAGAAGTGAAGATTTCAATGAGTTATTGTTAGTGGCCCGCAGAGATTTCTTTTGAAATGAAAGGGTTCCACCACAACAAAACATTTGGGTACTCCTGCTTTAATTAGGCATATTTAGGTATATTTTCTCTATAAAGCTGATGTACTGAAAAGAACTGGATCAATTCTTGGCCAAACCAATTGCACTATAAGGAACAAATACATAATCACATTTATTTAAATGGGTCTTTTAGCCCCTTGAATGCTAGAGAGACCTCTAATTCATTGCTACATAATGCGTTGGACAACTAATTAGGATTCAAGCTGTCAAAAGCCCTATTTAAACCTTTGAGTGTTAGAGAAGCATCTACTGCAATGCTTTGCAATGAATTGGATACCGCTCAGTCACTCAAAGGGTTAAATCAATGGGAAGCCTGAGAATGTTTTATTTGTCCCCATGGGGCAGTATGTTTTGCTACAGATCTAATTAGTGCGTCTTCCTCTATCTCTCAGTGCATTATGATAACACATATAAAATGCTGTAAAGTAAATAATAAAGGGATGTGAAAAATGGTTAGCTTTGTATTTTTAGATAAAAGAAACAGCACTTCAATAATAATAATAAAAGTGCATCAGACAGTTGAAATGCAATCTGTCATTGCAGGTCCATAAGTAAGAATACAGACAATTGTTATTCACTACAATCTATAGTCAAATACTATTTAAGTATAAAACTTCTAGTGTACCTGGTAACATATCACATAGGAAACAATTATCAAGGCATCCCAGATACATCAGGTGGAGAGCATGTGTTCTCTATTGATCGCTGATGTTCCAATCTTTGTTTTACATACTCAGACATTTTCAGATCAAATACAAATGTCACTTAATTACTTTTCATCTAGTGTATTGATCAGTGCAACAAAACTCTGTTTGTAGACTGGTGTTTGAGGCAAATGTTTACCTGAGTTATCCAGTTATATATAAGTACTCTGACGTGTTGTAAATTTTAATTAAATTGAAACATAAAATATTTACACTCTTTGTCTCATCATGACTTCTCTCTTTCCTTTTAATATCTTCTGTCATTTATTGCTGTATTCTTTCTGTTAGTCATCAATGCAGAACGCTACCAGATTTTAGGTATGAGAAAATTGAAATGCAGTTTGTTCTACTTTCCAGTTTTACAGTCATTAATTCTTCTGAACCAGCTGTTTAAATCAGACATTAGCAGATACACATATTGGTATGTTTTAATTTTAAATATAAAAAGTTAATGCATTTGTTATTTATCAGAGTGTTTGTGTTTAATTTATCACTAAAAACATTGATTTGATTGCACATTACCGTCAGAACACAGTCTTCTCTATTTAAGTATTTGTCAAAGCTGCTTGGGCATTGTTACTAGCTGTACGAATAACTGTGAGGGGTTTCCAAAAAATATCAGCTGTCAACTGTATTAAACTTGCAGCCTGTGATATATCCATCATTGATCACATTTTATGTAACACACATCTCTTATTATTGTGGGACTTTAGGACTTTGAAGTAGTGATTGGGCATTCAATGTCCTCCTCCCCTTCTCCCCAATTAAAATCATAACACACTGCCCCGTACACCCTTACCCCAGTAACCTTAATAACATGTCACCTACAAAATAAACACACTGACACATGCTCAGGTGGGAAATAAAGAGGTCACATCTTTTATTTAGTGGTTTGACCTATTTAGAAGGACCCCTTGAGGAACCTTCCCCCCAACCCCCTGCCCTGTAGCCACAGTATAGGCCAAAACTTGTGCCCAACTGCCTGAGGCAAATATATGGAGGGAACTGTCAAGTGTTGCTGCCTCCCATACCAGCCCAGTGGAGCTAACTCATCATGGTGAAGACAAATTGACAGGGCTGATCCACCACAGCCCTACCACTATGAATCCCCATTTTCTCAGTGCATCATGGCAATAGCCCTCGAAAGGCAGGACCTGACCACCTGGACAATGATTCCTGCACCCTGAACTGTCTGAGGCAAACCCACACTGTTTGGACCCTGGGACACCCCATTTTTGAAACCCACAAAGGGGACTCCTAAAAGGGACCATCAATGCCAAACAATGCTGTGACTTGATTCTCTCTCCTGAGACAATGCCTAAGGCACCATTAACTAGATCGAAACCACTTTTTGTCAGAGGTGTACACCATCCTCCTGATGCGTGCTATCATGCCAGATCCTGATATATTTATGATGGAGTATCCTGCCAAGGAGGCCACAAACGTATAAACTGCCACATTCACTTTTTTCCTAGACCCCTCAATGACTGCAGGTGACCTTAGACCCACTCCACTGCTACCTAAGTACAATTTCTGACCAAACAAGTCTTACCCATTGAGAGATGGATTTGAATAAGACATGTTACCTTGATCTGCTTAATGAGGCCCACTGATTATAATACTGAGGAGAGATTATTACCAGAATGTCAGGTTTATCCTACATTCTCAGGGCCTCTTTGAACATCTCCTCCATTTGTTCCAATGTAGCCCTCTCTCACCATCCCAGCTAATCATCACTTGCTTACTTAGCCACCCCAGCTGCTTACTGCCTGCCTGTTATGCCTCATGTTTGGATGTCCAAAGCTATCCCATGTATTTTTGAACCAGATAAACACAAGAAAGATAAACAAGGAATGTGTTTGATTTTTACCCAGGATTCCTGTTAACCTTCTAAACACAAAGCACCTATCAATAGCACTGGAAATGCTTAATACCCCCATTTTGGATTTTACCACAAAGCACTGTACAGCCACCTAGTCAGCCTACACGCCTTTAGCTCAAGCTTCCTTAGCTTGTGCTATAATTTCACCAACCCTAAATTAATCTCCAAAAATCACTGCAAATGCTGACCTAAAAAGGATTTTATTGCTGGAGAAACAAACGCTTCGGTAACTAAGACGCTTTAGCAAGTGTGCACTATTTATAGGTTTGCACTTGTCCTGCGTGGATGCCTGCATCCTTCTCAAGCTTTTCAAGACCTTTCACACCACAAATCTGGTAGCCAAATTCTTGGTTTCCCTTAAGTCAGAACGAAAAAGAAATAGCTGCCAGAGCTGTTGCTACTCTGGATGATACTCCGTCCACTCTAAAATTTTTAATAAATGCTAGTATTATCCCCACTTCAGCATTCCTATGTAGAATACTGCCGTATACAAAGAACTCACCCCATTGTCTGTAAGTCCACAGACAGGTCCCATGTTTTGGGAGCTAGTGATGAATTTTTGAGATCATCTAGGTCTGGTCAATTACAACAAGTTATATGGACACAAATGACCACCATTATTCGCATTAGGGTCTAAGGCAAAGAACATATCCCACTTCTCCCTTGAAAGGGCATATGATATTGCATTTGTATCCCAGGAATATATTTAGCTTTGAAGGATATATTATGTGTAATGTATGTCAATACTAGAGTTCACAGAAAATTAATGACAGGCAGGGATGAGGAGGACAATTTGTTGATGGCAATAACAGCCACCATATTATCTATTATTGGCCAGCAGCTGATCCATCCAGAACAAGAACAGCCACCATATTATCATATTATATCAGCTGATCCATCCACATCTCCACATTCTCCACAATGGGAAAAAGCTCCACGAAAGTTAAATTTCTTGTACACCCAGGCCATGTCCTGTGCAGGCCATCTCCCGGTACTCCATTTGCCTTGAAAGTTAGCCCTGAATCCTGTCCCACATGATTCATTTCTAAACAGCTACAAATCCCCATTAAAGATGTGCTCATTGACCCACATCCTGACACATTGCAGTCTGTTAGAAAATTGTCCACACTCCCAAATCCTCCCTCATTTGTCTAGTCACCATGATCTTATGACTACTGCCCATTATGGCTGCTGTGGTCCTCTCCAACCTCCTACTGAAAACTTTGGCCACAGGAATTACTCTTGATGCAAAGTTTGATATGCCTAGCAATAACAGTAACTGCTGCAAGGTAACCATGCAGGCCCATACCACCTCTGCCACAGACTGCCTTATCCTGATCACCTTATTCTATGGTAGCCTAACCAGTTCCTCAACAGAATCTACCTCTATGCCAAGGAATATGATCCTGGTAGTGGTACAAGGCTGTATAGTCTTATCCTCTGGAATAGGAACCCCCAGGGTCTCTAAACAGAGCTTTTATCTGTCCCAACAATTGCAAGCAGAGAGAGGAAGCAGCTGTACTCCCTAACAGAACATGGCCTATATAATGAACTATAAGCTGAGACCCTGTAGGGTGGCATAAAGCCCGATAAAGAAAGATGCTAAACTTGTAAAAATAGGAACAAGAAATTGCGTAGCCCAAGAGAAAACACCTATCAATATGAGAAACCCCTTCAAAATGACAACCAGTGTGTCTGAAACAATCTGGTTGAAGAGGCAAATGCTAATTAAATGTCCACCTTTGCCATAATGGTGTCTGGACCTATATTGTTAACCATCTCCAATGCCTGAAAAAAATTTGATACTGAATGCTGCATTGCCTCTTATCCAGTGTATCATTAACTGATAACCCCTTAGGAAATGGCAAATGTTGTAAAAGTCTATGTTTGCTTTCCTCCTTCTTTGTGACCAATCTAAGTGGAGACACATGTAGACCTTCTATAGGAGGGTGTGTGAATGGCACCATAAAATGCCCTGCCTTTAATACCTTTACAAGTTTTTTTAATTACTTGAAGGAGTTAGTATGTGGACTTCAAGCTTCTAAACCTTGTGTTTTGCTTAAAGAGATTGTAATATTTCATTATAATTTGTATAATTTAATTTTATTAAGTGCAACATATTCTGGAGCACCATAAACCTGAAACATGTTCCATGTTTATATAATTAATTAATATCATCTGAAGCAAGGGATGTAGAATTCCCTGTTCTTAAGAGCATACCATTTCGATTAATGGGACTGTTTGAGTAGTTAAAATTGCCCCAGTGCATTAATTGTGATTGTTGCTCTTTAAATCTGAGATTGATTTATGGGGTCTCAGGGCAGGGGTAGCAAGGCTCTGTGAAACAGATTCAAGTGAAACATCTTTATGTGACTTGGGTGAGTTACATAGTGGTAAACATAAGTTGAACTGAAAGAGAATGATAAAAGGACATCCTCACACACCTCTCATGAAACAGACTTGTAAAACTCACCATTCCTTTTCTGATCACAACCTTATATATTGTAACCTTACTACACCTCCAACACCCCACTCATCATGAAGGGCCCATAACACAAATAGAGACCTTGATAATGTGGACCTAAAACAGCTTTCTAACCTTTTACAGACTTTTCCATTCCTCATCTCTACATTTTCCTGCCTTGACCAAGCAACTTTAATATAAAATAATACCTTAATATCTGTCCTTTATAACAGGGTTTAAAATTTGAAGTCCTTTTTAGGACTATTGTGTGTGGGGGCAGCAGTTATATTTTGTTTTGGGGGGCAGAGTTTAAAAAAAAAACGTCACATATTCCGTTCACTGTGCCTAGCCGCAGATTAGGAGCACATTCTGTTTAGTGTGCAAAGTTGCAGATTAGCAGCACATTCTTTTTAGTGTGCAAAGTTGCAGATTAGCAGCAGATTCTGTTTAGTGTGCAAAGTTGCAGATTAGCAGCACATTCTTTTTAGTGTGCAAAGTTGCAGATTAGCAGCACATTCTGTGTCGTGTGCAAAGTTGCAGATTAGCAGCACATTCTTATTAGTGTGCAAAGATGCAGATTAGCAGCACATTCTGTTTAGTGTGCAAAGTGTAAAAAATAAAAGTCACTTATTCCGTTCACTGTGCCTAGCCGCAGATAAGCAGCACATTCTGTTTAGTGTGCAAAGTTGCAGATTAGCAGCACATTCTGTTTAGTGTGCAAAGTGTAAAAAATAAAAGTCACATATTCCGTTCACTGTGCCTAGCCGCAGATAAGCAGCACATTCTGTTTAGTGTGCAAAGTTGCAGATTAGCAGCACATTCTGTTTAGTGTGCAAAGTGTAAAAAATAAAAGTCACATATTCCATTCACTGTGCCTAGCCGCAGATAAGCAGCACATTCTGTTTAGTGTGCAAAGTTGCAGATTAGCAGCACATTCTGTTTAGTGTGCAAAGTGTAAAAAATAAAAGTCACATATTCCATTCACTGTGCCTAGCTGCAGATAAGCAGCACATTCTGTTTAGTGTGCAAAGTTGCAGATTAGCAGCACATTCTGTTTAGTGTGCAAAGTGTAAAAAATAAAAGTCACATATTCCATTCACTGTGCCTAGCCGCAGATAAGCAGCACATTCTGTTTAGTGTGCAAAGTTGCAGATTAGCAGCACATTCTGTTTAGTGTGCAAAGTGTAAAAAATAAAAGTCACATATTCCATTCACTGTGCATAGCCGCAGATAAGCAGCACATTCTGTTTAGTGTGCAAAGTTGCAGATTAGCAGCACATATTCCGTATAATATGAAGAAGGCGGGTAAAAAGGGACGGGGAAGTGGACGTGATCCTGATAGTTCAGGGCGCTGGTCAGGACGCGTAGAAACTGTGCCTGGTGCCAGAGCACAAGAAAGAAAGACATCCACCATACCTAGCTTCATGTCTCAGTTTACAGGGCGTCGCAGGACATCACTCTCGAGGTCAGACCACTGCGAACAGGTGGTCGGTTGAATTTCAGCTGATACTGCTTCCAGTCAGTTAAGCACCACCCTGTCTTCCACCAAGTCCACTCTCAGTAGCCAAGAGTCTGGTCAACATAATCCTCACCCTGATCATCCTTCCTCCCACCATAGAGGGTCTGGTCAAAGAAGTGATCCCACACTGGGATATAGTGAGGAGCTCGTCTCATCACCAATCCTTCATTTGAACCTCTCTCCAAGCACGCTTGCAGAGGAACATGAAATCTTGTGCCCTGATTCACAACCTCTAGAGGGTACCCAATCACAAGAAGATGACAGAGGGGAACGGCATTTAAGGTCAAAGGAAGTGGATGATGATGATGAGACACAGTTGCCAGCAAATCAACCACTATTACTGTCTCAAGACCTTGATGAGGAGGATGATATACAGTTGTCAATGACTGAGTATGTGGTGGGATCAAGAAATGAGGAGGATGATCAGAGTGAGGAAGTGGAGGAGGACTTGGTGGACGATGAGGTGACTGACCCCACCTGGGAAGGTGGAGAGCCGAGCGATGACAGCAGTCCTGAGGGTGAGCCATCTGCAGCACCGCAACAGGCTGGAAGAGGCAGTGGTGTGGCTAAAGAAAGAAGGCAGACCGCACCAAACCGGCCCGCAAATGTTCCACGGAGCACCCCCTTGCGTAAATCTCCCTTGCCAAGGGCTAGGTGTTCCGCGGTATGGCGTTTTTTTAAGGAAAGTGCGGACGACAAAAGAATTGTAGTTTGCAACCTGTGCCACACCAGAATGAGCCGAGGCATGAACACTAGCAACCTCACCACCACCAGCATGATCCGACACATGGCATCCAAGCACCGTAATAAGTGGGAGGAACGCCCGGATCGCCAATCTGTGTCTGCAGGCCACACCACTGCCTCCTCTTCCCCTGTTTTCGGTGCCGGCCAATCGCCTGTCGAAGGCGCAGGCCCGCATACCTCCCGCCCTGCACCTGTACCATCTGAAGCACCATCAGCGACCACATCCACTTCCCTGTCCCAGCGCAGCGTCCAAATGTCATTACCCCAGGCATTTGAGCACAAGAGAAAATACCCAGCCACCCACCCACAGGCCATAGCACTAACCTCACACCTTTCCAAATTACTGGCCATCGAAATGCTGCCATTTAGGCTTGTGGAGACTGAGTCCTTCCGCAGCCTGATGGCAGCAGCTGTCCCTCGGTACGCAGTCCTCAGCCGCCACTACTTTTCCCGGTGTGCTGTCCCCGCCTTACACCACCATGTGTCCCGTCACATCACCCGTGCCCTGACCAACGCAGTTACTGGGAAGGTCCACTTAACGACTGACACATGGACAAGTGCTTGTGGCCAGGGACGCTAAATTTCCCTGACGGCACACTGGGTGAATGTCGTGGAGGCTGGGAGCGACTCGGACCCTGGGATGGCACAGGTGCTACCCACGCCGAGGATTGCGGGCCCTACCTCCATCAGGGTTTCCGCCAGCACCTACGTTATTGGCTCCTCCTCCTCCGTTTCCACCTCTGAATTCTCTGCGCGCAGCGCCACTCACCCATTAGCCGGTAGCTGGAAGCAGTGTAGCACTGCAGTGGGGAAGCGTCAACAGGCCGTGCTGAAGCTGATCTGCCTTGGGGACAAACAGCACACGGCCTCAGAGCTGTTGCAGGGGATTAGTCACCAGACCGAGCAGTGGCTCTCGCCACTCAACCTGCAACCAGGCATGGTTGTGTGTGATAATGGGCGTAACTTGGTGGCGGCTTTGGAGCTCGGCAAGCTCACACACGTACCATGCCTAGCGCATGTATTTAATTTAGTGGTTCAGCGATTTCTAAAAACCTACCCCAATTTGCATGATCTCTTGACCAAGGTGCGCCGCATGTGTGCACATTTCCGTAAGTCATCAACAGCTTCAGCCGGCCTGTTGAAGCTGCAGCAGCGCTTACAATTGCCAGCTCACCGGCTGCTGTGTGACGTGAGCACGCGCTGGAACTCCACCTTCCACATGTTGGCCCGGCTTTGTGAGCAGCAGAGGGCAGTAGTGGAGTACCAGCTGTTACACGGTCGTCGCCTCTCCGTTCAACTTCCTCTAATCAGAAGTGAGGAGTGGGAATGGATGTCAGACCTCTGTGAGGTTTTACGCAATTTTGAGGAATCGACACAGATGGTGAGCGGCGATAACGCTATTATCAGTGTAACCATCCCATTTCTGTGTCTACTGAAACGCTCGCTGCTCACAATTAAAACCGACGCTTTGCATGTGTAAGAGGTGGAAATGCGGGAGGAAGAGCTTACACAAGGTGATAGCCAGAGCACCCTCACTTCGTCTTCTCAGCGACAATTGGAGGAGGCGGAGGAGGAGGAGGAGGAGGAAGACACGGTTGCCTCCGCTACAGAGGGTAGCCATGGAACTTTAGTTCCATCTCTTCAGCGTGGGTGGGCAGAAGAGGAGGAAGAGGATGAGGAGATTGAGAGTCATCCTCCTGGTGAGGACAGCGAAATCTTGCCTGTTGGTACTCTGGCACACATGGCTGACTTTATGTTAGGCTGCCTTTCCCGTGACCCACGCGTTATACGCATTTTAGACAACACGGATTACTGGGTGTTCACCCTTCTGGACCCCCGCTACAAAGAGAATTTCTCATCTCTCATTCCTCCGGTGGAGAGGACAAGCAAAGTGGTGCAATACCAGAAGGTTCTTGTCGAAAAATTGCTCCAAAATTTTCCATCTGACAACGCTGGCGGCAGAGTACGTGCTACCTTGGCCAACCGAGAAGGGGAGAAAAGGGGAGCACACAGCAGTTCCGACAAAGGCAGGGCAACACTCTCCAAGGTGTGGGACACCTTCATGACACCCCGCCAGCACCCTCACAAGGAGGGAAAAGTTTTGGAAGATGGTGAAGGAGTACATAGCAGACCGTGTCAGCGTCCTCAATGATCCCTCTGTGCCTTACAACTACTGGGTGTCCAAGCTGGACACGTGGTATGAACTGGCACTCTACGCCTTGGAGGTGCTGGCCTGCCCTGCTGCCAGCGTTCTGTCTGAGCGGGTATTTAGTGCTGCTGGTGGCATCATAACAGATAAGCGTATCCGCCTTTCCACCGAAAATGCTGATAGGTTGACACTTATAAAAATGAACAAGGCCTGGATTTCCCCTGACTTCTCCACTCCACTGGAGGAAAGCCCCGGGTGAACATAAAGTCACTTTAAATATGTTATTTACAATGATGGTAATACTCTGTATTCCCATTCACCCCTTCCACCCAAAAAATGGGTATATGGTTGACTCTCTTCCATATACCCTGGGATATAATTTTTATATAGGGCCAGCTCACCAGCGGGCCCTGTGATATAATTTTTATATAGGGCCAGCTCACCAGCGGGCGCTGTTTGACAATTTTTGTATAGGTCAGCTCACCAGCGGGCCTTCTCATATAATGTTTTATTGGGTCAGCTCTCTAGCGGGCCCGCTCATATAATGTTTTATAGCGTCAGCTCACTAGCGGGCCTTCGCATATAATGTTTAGGATGGTCAGCTCCGCAGCAGACCCTCACCCATAATGTTTTAGATGGTCGGCTCAGCGCATGTTTCCCTCTTAATCATGGCCCCAGTTCAGAAAAATAGAGGAAATTTTTTGCAGAATTTGCCTCTGCGCACGTTTCCCTCTTAATCATGGCCCTAGTTCCGAAAAATCGATGACATTTTTTGCAGAATTTGCCTCTGCGCACGTTTCCCTCTTAATCATGGCCCCAGTTCAGAAAAATCGATGAAATTTTTTGCAGAATTTGCCTCTGCGCACGTTTCCCTCTTAATCATGGCCCCAGTTCAGAAAAATCGATGAAATTTTTTGCAGAATTTGCCTCTGCGCACGTTTCCCTCTTAATCATGGCCCCAGTTCCGAAAAATCGATGAAATTTTTTGCAGAATTTGCCTCTGCGCACGTTTCCCTCTTAATCATGGCCCCAGTTCCGAAAAATCGATGAAATTTTTTGCAGAATTTGCAGATGATATACAAGTAAATATACAGCAAATACTGTTTGGTAACAATTTTTCTCCTAAAGTCGTTTTTATCTTACTTTTTGTGTGTTTTACGGTCAGTCTGTAAAAATGGCGTACTACGGGCGAAACATTGTTCCCAGCAGCGACGTTGGAGTCCAAGATGCATCCAGACATCCTCCCTATGCTGTCCCTGAACCATTTCTGTGGTGTTTCCATCATTTTCTGACCTTTTCCTATGAACCAGGCACCCTCCCCTCATCAGAGCAGGGGGTGCCTGGTGTAATGCTCGAGTCCTCCCATTGACTTCAATGGGGCTCGGGTGCTCGGCCGAGCACTCGAGCCTCCGGGGGTGCTCGGCCAGAGCACCCGAACACCCGAGCATTGGGGTGCTCGATCATCACTAGTCCCCAGGTTCATCTCTCAAACCTTTATGGTTTAAGAGAAAACCATAAGCAAAGTTCCCCCTCCCTCCCACTTCCCTGAAGTCTTCGTTATACTGACTGCAGGGATATCTGGTCTGACTTTCATCAGGCGGCTCTGCAGCAGAGCCGCCATCATGTTCGTAAAAAATAATTATTTCACTGAAACGGTCTTCTACGTGTGCTTGCAAACCAAGCACGTGTAGAAGACTGTTTCAGTGAAATAATTATTTTTTACTAACGAGATCTCGGCTCAGCTGTAGAGCTGCAAGCCTGTTGTTCGACAGACTTCCCCTGCAGTCAGCTACAACGCTGATTCAGGGAAGGAGGAGGGAGGGGTGAACTTTATGGTTTGAGAGATGAACCTGGGAGCAATTCAATTATTTTTACCATGGATACAATATGGGGAATAGTAATAATAAAGTATTACTATCCCTTTAACATTGTATCTGAGGATGAGGTTGCTAGGCTTCTCTCATCTCACCTCACTACCTACCCACTTGACCCTATTCCCCCACAGCTTTTTTGCCCCTCCCTCTCTCTCTCTCTCTCTCTCTTCTCTGCTACTATAATTCCAACACTAACCCACTTATTTTATGTGTCTAAATTGTGGAATCTTCCAATCCTCTTTTAAACAAGAGCTAATTATCACATCCATTTTAAAGACCCTGTGACTCCTATTTTCTTGACAGCTACTTTCTTATCTCCCTACTTTCCTTAGCCTCCATGCTACTTGAATGAATTTTTTCACAATCATCTTACCCAACAATCTAACAATCGACATGATCATTTTCCACTCTACCACGTCTTTCTCTTGTCAAATACTCTCACTCACAAAGACTGTCACTTTCAACTCTATAAGATCTGTAGAGTTAGACTTTTTCTTACACTAGACAGTAGCAAAATACTCTCCAAGATGGCCTTCTTATTGTAAGACTGTCACCACTTCAGTCTTCATGAATGCTGCCAATAGATTAATTAACTTTACATGTTGCACTTCCTCTGCAGCTCCTCTCTGTCAGATTGTACACTGGCTCCCAGTATCTGTATGGTTTAAAGTTAAAATCTTGTCACTCACCTAGACAGCCCTCCACAAAAGAGTGGAATGTGACCCAGCTAACCCTTAAACTGAGTTAATGATCTTCAGCTTTTTTCCCCTTTATCACCACCACTCAGTCCTACTCAAAGATTATATCAGAAAAGAACCCGATCTCTGGAACTCACAGCTATGCTGCATCAGATTCTCCCCACTAGTGTTGAGCGAGCACCGCGATGCTCGGGTGCTCGGGTGCTCTGACCGAGCACCCCCTGCTGCTCGAGTGCTCGGCCGAGCACCCGAGCCCCATTCAAATGAATGGGAGCACTCGAGCATCAAACCAGGCACCCCCTGCTCTGATGAGCGGAGGGTGCCTGGTCAATGTCCCCCTTCATCTCCGCTATGCCCCTCTTCCACAATGTCCCCCTTCATCTCCTCTATGCCATAGAGGAGATGAAGGGGGACATTGTGGAAGAGGGGCATAGCGGAGATGAAGGGGGACATTGTGGAAGAGGGGCATAGACTCTATGCCCCTCTTCCACAATGTCCCCCTTCATCTCCGCTATGCCCCTCTTCCACAATGTCCCCCTTCATCTCCTCTATGGCATAGAGGAGATGAAGGGGGACATTGTGGAAGAGGGGCATAGCGGAGATGAAGGGGCACATTGTGACAGACGGGCATAGCGGAGATGAAGGGGGACATTGTGGAAGAGGGGCATAGAGTCTATGCCCCTCTTCCACAATGTCCCCCTTCATCTCCGCTATGCCCCCTTCATCTCCGCAATGCCCCTGTACCTCCATTCCCTGGTGGTCCAGCGGAGCGTCTTCGGATCTGTGCCTCTTCCGGCACAGATCCCCGCAACCCGAACATGTCGGGCGAGCACATGGCGGTACTCGTACGAGTACCGCCATGTGCCGAGCAGAGCGATGCTCGAGCCGATCCGAGCATCGGCCGAGCACGCTCGCTCAACATTACTCCCCACACTTTCACTCATTCAAGAGCTACTTGAAAACCCATTTATTCACGGGAGCGTACAGCCAATGTAGGTAACTGTCCCAAGGCTGCCACTATATTAACTTTAGTGATAATAGAGAAGTGAATTCAGCAGCTCTTACTTCAATTTCCAATGGACCTTGTTTATCATAAAGTTATATTAATCTTCAAGCCTCACTTCCTCATGTATATGGGCACTCCAGGTAGATGTAAAGGACCACTTGATAGACGGGTGCTGTAAAAAGAGCTTCCCTTTAAAGGGATAGTAATATTTAATTATTACTAATCCCTATATTAACCCTTTGAGTGCCAGAGGGGTACGCAACTCATTGCTTTGCAATGCGTTGCATACCCCTCTGGCACACGAACGTTAAAGTCATAATAAAAATAAATGTATTGCCCCCAGCGTCATATCTGAAACATTTATGGTTTGAGAGATAATCGCTCCTAAAGTTGCCCTCTCCCTCCCCCTTCCCCATAGTCAGCGTTCTAGCTGACTGCAGGGAAGCCTGTAGTATGACTTTGAGGTGGCTCTCCAGCACAGCCAAGATCGCGTTAATAAAAAGGAAATCTTTCACTGAAATGGTCTTCTATGTGTGCTTGGTTTGCAAGCACATGTAGAAGACCGTTTTAGTGAAAGATTTTTTTTTTATTAACGCGATCTCGGCTCTGCTGCAGAGCTGCCTGATGATCGTAAGACTGGATTTCCCTTCAGTCGGCTACAACGGTGACTTCGGGGAAGAGGGAGGGAGAGGGCAACTTTAGGAGTGATTATCTCTCAAACCATAAAGATCTGAGAGATGACACTGGGGGCAATACATTTATTTTTAATATGACTTTAATATAGGGATTAGTAATAATTAAGTATTACTATGCCTTTAAGCTCTGATAACTAGGAAGAACTGTTGCAATATCACACACTTTCAGCAACAAATTTGCATGAGTCCATAAATAAAAACAATAAATTATATAGGTAAATGTGTGCATACCTTAACAATATTCTTTGGTCAACATAAGCAGTGTATGGAGAGACTGGCAAATTAGGGGTGCAAGCAGTCAGATGTAAAGAGAGGCATCTCAGGCAGATCCACCTGTTTCACATTGATAACTCTTACTCATGATCCCTGTATTCCAGTCTCTCCATGCACTATTTATGTTGACCAGAAAATATTGTTAAAGTATGCACACAGTTACCAATAGAGTCTATTTTTTTATTTATGGACTCATGCAAATTTGTTGCTGGAAGTGTGTGATATTGCAACAGTTCTTACTATAATAACTATACACTGTACTGGATTTCCAACCAACCTAGGAGACCAATTCTAGCTGGCCCAAAACTTTCCATTTTCTGTAAGAAATAGAACCCCAAATTAATGTAGCTTTTGTTTCACTTTTACAGAAAAAGCAATTAACTGTGATACTTATGCTATTTAATTGAAACCCATGCTTCAAAAATATGGGTTACCCATGTACATATAAAAATAAATTATAACAATATTTTAGGCAGTATTATGCCTCGGTTGTACGGACCACTGCATATTTGTCCAGGCTTTTAGTGTGTACCATAAATTATCTCCACCATGGGTACATCAGAATTCTGTTATAATCACTGAGGATTATGGGAGGTTTTCAAGAGGAATATCAACTGCACAGAGGGGATGATGTACTAAAAGGACATGGAGCAATTCTAGAGCAGACCAACTCTCAACTAAGGGGGACAAATAAAATGTTCCAGAACTACATTTCATTTTATTGCAATGAAATGTGTTGCATACCTTGTTAGTATTCAAGGGGTTAACATGTCCAATTATATCAAGGATAACTTTTATTTGTCCTCCATGGTGCAGTTGGTTTGTCACAGAGTTTCTGGCAACATGGAAAGCAATCTGTGAAGTCCAGGGGTGTGCAGTAATAAATACAGGCATGGTTGATTAAATTTATAGATTTATTATAATTGCATTAAAAGGAAGGATGCAGAAACAGACAGTCAAAATGCCTTACACATCCCACTATAGACTAACAGGGTATAATACTTAAATAGTATTAAAGAAACGGAGAGAAGCCACACCTCCTATTAAAATCCATGTTGGAATGCTATTCAAATGTATGACAACTGAATAACCAATTCCAGTTTCTCAAGACTGAGAAATAATTATTCTCCTGTCAGACCAATTTTAATTGTAATATAAGAAACAATTAGATTTACTAGTTTTATAAACATTGAATAGAGAATGAGGGAAAATAAAAATAATCTAAGAAATAGGGTACATGTAATGAGATATGAAACTTGTGACTTAAAAGGATAGTAATACTTAAAATGTAAAAAAAAATATGTTATAGGGTTTATCCCCCTGAGTAAAACAAGGGTACTCCCACTGCTGAGAGATATTTTATTAAAAAATTATAACAGCTCAAAGTTGAATTTGTTAGCTGCAATATCACAGTAGCCTGAACATTTACAGTGGTGCTGTTGCTACACCATCCTATGGACTGCTCTGGTCTGTAGACCATAAATCTCCATAGGATGGTGTAGCAACAGCACCACTGTAAATTTTCAGGCCACTGTGATATTGCACCTAAAAAATAAACTTTGAGCTGTTATAATTTTTTAATAAAATATTTCTCAGTGGTGGAGGTACCCTTGTTTTATTCAGGGACATAAACCCTACAACATATATTTTTTTTACATCTTAAGTATTACTGTCCCTTTAAACATTTAGGGGATCTTGTACCAAAACTGAAAAATCCACTTTTCTACCTCCCCAAGTGAATTCTCTCAGTGCCCAATACCAACATTCTAACATATGCTAAGTGTTCTCTAATCCTACTCTTTAACCCTTTGAGTGCCAGAGGGGTATGCAACACATTGCTTTGCAATGCGTTGCATACCCCTCTGGCATTCAAAGAGTTAATAAACGAGTCATTCACCAAACACATTGGATTTCACATTTCATGCACTGTATGAGATAATATGTATTTTACAGTTGAAGTGTTGATTTGTAGTTCTGTGTACATCAAGATCATGTGAGTCAAAGTGACTGATAATTGAATATCTACTACATGATATAATTAAATGAACAAAAATAAATAGGAGGTTTTCTATGATCATACATGAAAAACCGGTTCACAGTTGCAGGTACATGAGGACGGGTTCATATTGATGAATGTACTAAAATACCATTATAATATAGAATGCAGATGAAATAAATAAACCACACAAACATAAAGAAAACACTGAACTTTTAAATTCATTTCAAAATAGTATTAGAAGTGACAAAGGGATGGCATAAATTATCCTATATAATAATTTGCTACAACGCCGCAGTCATGCGTAGTAGAGACTGCTGCACGTGCTGCAGTCATGCACATTAGAGACTGCCCCCTCCACGGCTGATACAGAGCTGGATGCTCCGAAGGAGCATCCTGCTCTGTATCAGCAACAGAGCTGGCAGTCTCTACTGTGCATGACTGCCCCGTGACCGGCAGGAAGTGGCACTGTGGCCCGTGTAGGGAATAATGGCTCTTATGCAGAAAACAAAAGATTATCCATTCTGGAGCAAACCAATTGCAAAATGCTGGGGGTTGGGGGAGGGGCTTTACCAATTTCAGTGATTGAAGCAATGCATTAGAAGCAGTGTGGAGCAATGCAATGGATACCCCTCTTGCACTCAAATGGTTTATGAAGTCTTGGAGACTTCTTAGTGTTCGAAAGTTTAAAAGCCACTTTTAAATCAATAGGATTTGACTTCCTATAGTGCAATTGGTTTGTTCCAGGATTGCCTAACTTTATTTTCCTAAACATGGCCAAAATTTACATTATTCCAGTCGCTGGAGATAGTAAAAGAGAGAACAATGTTGCAGTCTTAGTTTAATTTATGTCATTCCATGATTGTTTTATTCCAACATGTTTTTTTAGTTTATAGGCATTGTATTGAGGGGGTGTTCCAATGTGATTCCTTGCTGAAATAGTTGCTGTGCTTTACCAGCCTAATGCCAATTTCCTGTGATGTCAACTCTGAAAATCCACCTCCTTGTACCACTTTAACCAAGGGGAGGAAATTTGGAAGTGTATAAGCATATCAGGGTAATCATTTCATCGACACCTTGTTTCCCACTTAAAATAAGCCACATAGGAAATCTCTAAAAACATAATTCAGTATAACTAACTAATGTTTATGGAATAATATCCACAAAACCTGTACTGTTTAGGTTACACACAGTGTATGTACCTGAGTGAAGTACTGCTGTATAATACATAATAGGTGTGAGGTTTCAGCCCCTCACACCTCTCCTTGGTTAGGTGCTAGGTGCAGTTAGTAAAGTTTGGTGACAAGAGCTTTTTTATGCCATAAGACAAGAACAATTTTGGCCTTTTTAGTATGCCATGTTCAATCATATTTTCCTACTTATTCATTTAGTGCGCCCACATAAATGATATACCTTTCTTTTAAGGATAAATTGGTGCCATGTATATATATATATATGTATGTTGTTGGGAAAATTATATATACTTTTGGACATAAATATGTCACTCAATCGCATTATCTAACACATGTCACACTTTTTTTTTTGCTGTTTAAAGATAGGATCTGATGCAGATATTTATATGTATAATAGGAGGGATATACCCATACAATTCTGCATTAAACTGATGCTGATCTGATTTTCCGCCTCATGCTTCTTGTAATAAGGAAGGGCAATGCAGAGTATATAGGCGTTTTTGGTATTACATTCCTTTGTATCCTGTTTATTGATATGAGTAAAGTTCCTGCACATGCTATAAAGGTGACATACAGGTTGAATCTTTGAGACAGTATGCACTAAAATGATCATACATTTTCACATACCCCAAAGTGCAGGCAAATGCTTGTTACGCCAAAATGACATGAACTGTGGAGTCACACATTCTCTTCACTGAATGTCATACCTATTTGGAAAACAGAATAAGATTCCTTTATCTAGGAGGAGGGCAGTTTGATTTATACTTTGATTTTATAAACTGACAGCTATTACAGAGCTGGAGTAAGCAGAAAAGTAATAAAAAAACAAGTATCAACATGTTCACATGTGCCCTTCAGAAAAAAATGCTCCTAACAATAATTTCATCCCACCCAAAATTCAGTCCATCGCCTAATACAAGTTGATCTGTTCTTTCCCGTGAGTAAAGGTTTATGTTTAACCCTTTGAGTGCCAGAGGGGTACGCAAATGGTTACGTTGAAAATATGTCTAATTTCTTTATCCTGTAAATGATTATTTCTATCCAATGTGAAGGAATAGAACACATTATGATTTGGTGTGATAAGTGACAGTATTTTGGCTCATATTAACAGACATCCATTTTTCTGGTATCCATATTGTAAAGCGCTCTCTATTATATATTAAGACTGTTTATAGCCATAGTGTTATAGTAAATCTTTGGTTCATATGAAGGCCTCTAAACAAGTATATGATTCTATTGAGTTTTATAAAATTGAAAATAATTATACAAATATAAAATCATTATAATTATATATTAAGTAGGTATCTTGGTTTATTTAATTTCAATAAATATAGAAAAAAGAGAGACACTGCGCACCTAACACAAATAATGTCCTTGTAAATAGTTCAAAAACAATATATCGCAGGCTTGATATAAAGTTCAATTGGATACTCTCCGGTCTGCAGCTCTTAGTCTGAGTGTCCTCAGTCACACCCAATATATGTCTACACGAAAACAAAAGAAAGAGAAAAGAGCGCAATGCTCCCTGAGAGTAGCATCTGTAAATAATAAAAATGTAAAAATACTCAAATCTACTTACAAGATAACTTCTTGTAAGTATGGCCTTGTATAAGAACGTATAGGAAACAACGAACAATGAAGTCTCCAAACACCTTCCCTTTCAATGGTATCCTGAGTGGTTCTCCTTCTTCCTAACATTTATAGCAGATGCTCCAGTGGTCACAGACTTACTGGCTTGCTATTGAGGCTTGGTGTATTTGTTGAGCACAAACTGAAAAGGTTATGGTGGGGAAAAAAGTGAATGAAAACCCCTTCCACCTGAATTTGGTGGGTGGTAGATATAATGTTAAACAAAATTTTGACACACCAGTCAAGCCATAAGACTTGCTTTTCCTACAGAAATCTTGCATTTGTAGTGTTGTTACTATTGCAAGGGATTCTGGGTAGGCATATGCAAATAAGTTTAACAAGGAATCACCTTGTTGCCTCAGATTCCACTTTATACATGGATTCCTTAGAGTATGTGTATGCTGAGCAACAGCTTTAAGTCACAACTCAGGAAGAGATGCAAAGCCAGTGAACCACTCATGGACAGCTGGTTCATTGTTAATGCAACTCATCAGCATGAGGTTGGTTTTACTGGTTTGCTATTGAGGCTTGGTGTATTTATGGAGCACAAACAGAAAAGGTTATGGTGGGGAAAGAAGTGAATGAAAACCCCTTCCACCTCTCTCTCTATGCCATCCATCTTTTTTATGGCTCCTGCTCTCTTCATCTATACTCCCTGTTGTCACTCCTGCTCTCCCTCCTTTTTGCCACTTTTGTTTCTCCTGCCCTCCATTTCACTGCTCCTACTGTTGTTTCCCTCCCTTTCAAATCAGTCTTGGGCTCTCTTCTCACACCCTCTCGCTCCAGACTTACACAGGTAACACCATGCTTCCATTGGCCCTCCACAGACTTTCAAGACCCACTTATGGCCATCAATCCATATTATTTGCTTACCCTCACTTTAGTCTCAGTCAATGAGTTGCTGGGCTGATTCTAAACACTGACTGGCTTCATTTTAGGCCAATCAGAGTTTTTTTCTAGTGTTTCATAGCCATTAGTGTCACAGTTTTTTTTAACGCTTGAAAGTGGAAGATAGAACCAGTGGGTCCTTTAGCCCTTTTATTTTTACAGAACAAGAAATGTGAAAAATAAATACAGGAAAAAACATTAAAGACAAAAACAAGAGAAAAAAAGATATGCGGCAGCTAAACTCAAGTTATATATATTTTTTTACATTCCCATCTTTTCTTCCTTTAGTTTTTTCCTTTTTGAATAGCAAATTAATTGGTGACATGGCCATGCAAATAGAGGATACAGATGAACTAACATCATGACACTGGAAGAGAAAATTTATTGTTTATAGCAAAAATATTGTAAATGTAAAACTTTTCTGAAATGGAAGGCCTTTTTCACTGTCAGTATGATCCTGTCACCTGGCTACACTTCACAGGGATTAAAATAAAGAACATGAGTCAAATGGATTTTCTGTGTAGCTTTTGTATTTTAAATGTCCTTTATAGATCATAAAAATAATCCTACATTTTCAGCAGTGCTAAAGGGGCAATCATAATACATAAAAATATTTTTCTTAAAAAATATAGCATTGGGAAGCTAATATCTGGCAGAACTGTGTGGTCCCAACATTGTCAAAAAGCATACAGTTAGGTTTTGATATTAGGGATTGGCAAAAACTTTTGCCTCAAACCAAAACTTGAGAAAATGGCACTTTCCGCTTGGTGAAAAATTTCCAGAGAAAAGTGCCATTTTCCTGCTTTTTTCGTCTAGCTCATTGCATTGAAGTCAATGGGGAGAAACATTTTTCCCCACCACACAAACGTTTTCTTTACTTTTCTACAGTCATATACAAGGATGTCAGGCTCTCACATTCTGTATTTGTGAGAGGAGAAAGCAGCATGTTTTTGAGCTACAGAAGATACGTAAATAAAGGGGGGAACTGAAGGTTAGTTTAGAGAGTCATTTAGGTAGGACATTTGTTCTCTGTATTAGGGGAGACTGGGGGCAATCTTGGGAAGAAGAAGAAGAGAGGAAGAAAGTGCTGGTTAAGTCTGGGGAAAGAAGTTGTTGATTTTGTTTTTTAGTCACATATATATATTTTTTGGACTAACTGTGATGGGATAGGGTGGACAACTTAAAAATAAAATAAATAAATAAATTACTATATTAATAATTGGTCAAAAATATATTAGGTGACAGACAACTGACTGGGAGAATGATGTGAGCTCTGTGACTGAGGCAGACTTGATAAACAGCAGAGGACACTTGAGAATTTTGTTGAGGGCCAAGGCAAGACATCACACTCCATTAGTTGTGTACTGTAAAGAGTAAATACACACACAATACTTCAATAATGTCCAGCAAATACACAAGCGGGAGGGGGGAAAGACTTAGCAGTGCAGGGCTGTGGGATTAAAGTGGTAGTTCAAAAACTGACTGCAGCAATGGTTGCTGCAGCATGTGCAATAAATGATGATGATCCCTCTCCTCCCAGTGGATACAGTTTGTCAAGGTCCCACCAATCACTCTACGCCAGTCCCCCACCACAGCTACCATACACATTTGCCACATTGTATCTTGTATTCATTTTTTATCAATTGACATCATCATGAATACATGCCAGTGTCACTTAAGCAGTAAGTAAGTGTTGTGGGCAAAGGACAAAGGCACTCTGCATGCTAACACATTCAAGGTGTATGTTGCTGTAGGACTCACAACTCTGACTTCCAGCTGCTTATTTCTCCACTACAGCCCTCAGAAGAAGTACTATTGTGCTGGGAAATATTGCACCATAGGAAACATTGATGAAAAATGTGTTGGAATAGGAGAACAATGTGTTGCAATAGGCAAAAAAATTGCTGAAATAGGCGAAAAGGAGGAAAATTTTGCATTGGAGAAAAGGAGAAAACTTTCATGAAAAAAGATTTTTAAAAGTCGGTTTTTCATGAGAAGTCATACAGGAAATTTGTCTCACTTTTCGCCCACCCCTAATTTTAACCTGACAAACTTTTTTCTAACATTTTTAAGTAATTAAGATATATGAGGACAAAAATTCAGCAACAAAAGTCAGGAACAAATACATATTTTGGTGGGAGGTAATTGGGATTTGCAATATATGCTACTTTTGTTGTTTTCTATAATAAATGCTTCTGTACTTTAATGGAAACTTAAATAGAGCATCTATTTATGGCTCAGGTGGATAAATCAAAATCAGTTCCCAACACACAGACAATAAATAGAATGCATTACAAGAAAGTTATACATTTAAATAAAGTTATGTAGTTAAACATACAATTCGCAGAGTTTAATCTTTACTATATAATCAGTTATCAGTTATCTAGTTCTGGGATAATAGCTAAAAATAATGGGGAATTGTAGTCTAACAAGAGCCATATTGGCCACCTCTTCTGCTTATATTTGATATTAGTACTTGCCTTGATTTGTCAATACATATTCTCTGCACAGTGATATAGCTTTGTATTCAGACGCTGACTCAGTTCATACACAGCTTATACTTCCTTAACTGTTTCAGTGCCAGATGGGTACGCATTTCTGCATTTTCAGAAATACGAAAATCAATACAGCTTTTATTACTCCCTAAGATCAAAAAGATATACAGAAATTAATATATTAATAAAATATATATTAAATTATTTTAGACTGATGACAATAGATATCTCCAATATGATAGTGTTTGGGATTCTCATAAGCCACTTGTCAAAAGAGAGTCTACTAAGCTTTGTTACACAAAGAAAGAAAGTGAAAACCTTGAGAATTTACAACTCATAAGCCAATTTAACTTACTGCATACAAAACATAAAAATTTGCAACCTTAGACATACTAATAAAGATTATAGTCACCAGGGGAGAGCTTAACCTTCTTATTTGAACAAGATTTGGAAATACTCTTATATGGCTTGAACAGTTTTACGGGAAAAGCAATAAAGACATTTCCCTCTTGGCTAATATATTAAGAGGGGGAAATACTCCACCAATATTCAGTCAATTAGAAAAAGACAAGGCATCTAGACATGTAATCTCAAGCTCATAAACTCAATATTTCATAACTATTATAGCACATTTTACATGCTATATAAAAACAGCCAAACAACGTTTTTATGACATGAAATTAATCTGTTTCTTCAAAAATGCAACCTACCAAATTTAAAAAAATCAGGAACCCTAACAGTAGGTAACTTTTGAGGCAAAATAAATGATGGAAACTGATAAAGTGCAAGTATATAATATTTTTAAACCCCTGTTCTGCATATTATAAGAAGATATCCATAGACTAATCCGACATGCCGTAGTCAGAATGAGAACATGCCCAAATGGTTTCATTCTCAATCACGGTAAAGATCGAAGTTACTAAGAAAAGTATAGACCAATGTCTCGAGCTGACTGAGTACAGACTTTACAGTATTTGCAAAACAATGAGCTAATAGACTTATGGCCTTAAGTAAAACAGGTGCAGTTCTAGAGCAAACCAGCTGCACTATAGGCTGACAAATAAAAATTAAACCTCATGAATGCACGTGAGGTCCCCAAACACATTGAAGACCTTTATAGCATTCAAAAGGTTAAAAACCAACTTTAAATCAATAGGGATATTCATTTGTCCCCAGTGGTGCATTTGGTTTTTCTAGAATTGCATAACCTTTAACACTTTGAGTACCGGAGAGGTACCAACATATTGAAAAGTAATTCACTGGGTACATCACTGACACTCAAGACGGATAACATCCGAAGGGTGAATGTACCTGGGACAATCATTATATAAAACAGACTTAATAATCATATTTATGATAGTAATTACAAAATGTATCATGAAATATCATACAGACATTTGAATTAATAAACCACTTTTGTTTACATGTAACACATTCAATTGTTTTGTTTTCATTGATAGATTAATGTAATAGAGATGGTCTATAATCCTCTTCAGCTTTTGTGACTTTGACTTTCATGGTGTCTTTGTTTTTCCTAATATAACAGTAAAACACACAGGTATCCATTTCTAATGGGTAGCATACTGTTCTGTTTCAGATGCCTTACTGAACTTTCCATCCAGCCTATTCCAAGACAGCAGTGTCACGTAAGCATCAAGGATCCAAACATTTTTTATATTTGGTTTCTTCATTCTATATTTACAGGGGCGGCTGGGTGCACTTTAGCCTGTGTATACGGTCTTTGATACTAGTATAATATAATCATATAATATATCATGTTGGTATATTTTAAATTCGTGTGATTTTATAATATTTTTTTAATGAAAAAAAGTTATGTTCTAACTCACATACAATATCACCAGCCTTGTTATACCGAACAAAGTCTTTATGGTGATAATTTCAGGAGGACTAAAAGTACCCGCTAAGCGCTTTTCTTTATCTTCTTTTTTTGATATTGTCAGTGAGGACATTTCAGGGTACAGAGGAAAATAGCTCAAAATTCTTCAAAGGTTCTCATGCCTGATAAGGGGTTAGCATTAAGGCCTTGTTCTCATTTTAGCTGTGCCTTTGTACATAAAGACAGGTGCAAGAACTGGATTTATAGCTAGTATACCATTACCTGCACTTGTGGATACTTATATTCCAGTCATGTTATCTATGATAAATCAGATATATAGATTATATATTGTTTTTTCTCCTATTTAGATGCAAAATTGGACATTAATTCCTTTCTTCTTGATCAGCAGAAAGAAGATCCGATAAAGGTTGAATTTGATAGAATTATAGTTTTAATCAACAACTTAAGTATTTTCTATTCTTTCCATAATAGGTCACCTTAAAGCGGAACTTTCAGATAATAGCCAGTTACCATGCATTCATTAAATGCATGGCGACTAGCTTGAAAATAGATGTCTTACCGTAAAAAAATACATGTGTCTAAAGGGATCCGTCTCACTTCGTCTGTCCCTTCCGGTGACCATATTGTTCAAAACAGTCTACTCTATGGAGACTGGGACTGACAGTGCATGCGCACAGACAAGATGTCTGCTCTCTAGCCTCAGTTCCGGTCTCCAAAAGGGACGGATTCCTTTAGACACACGTATATATTTATGGTAAGATCTATTTTCAAGCTAGTCGCCATGCATTCAATGAATGCATGGCGACTTGCTATTATCTGAAAGTTCCGCTTTAATTGAATGATATATCCAGTATTTAATATGTTGTTTACTTTTTTCCATTTGCAACTTACTTTTAAAAACTGCTATTTTTGTGAGCAGTACTTCTATTACATCTCCATGAAGAAAAGTAAGATTTAGTTGCGTATGTTTTAGAAAAGCACAAGACTGCTTAAACCTCTTGAATGCTAGACAGATCTCCATTGCATTCAGAGGCATTCGCTAACGTTCAAGGGGTTAAAAGACCCATTTAACTCTTTCAGTGCCAGAGTGGTGTGTAGAACAGTGCTTTGCAATGCATTGCACACCTCCCTGGCACTCAAAGGCTTAAAGGAAAGGGACTTTAGGACATTTTTCATACCCAGTTATGTAGTAGGTTTGCTCCAGAATTACTATTCTTTCTTTGTGCATATGGTTGTTTCTTTTTGATTTAAAGATTAGGGCTACTCTTGTCATAAGTAGGCAGCAATGTGACATTGGGCCATATTTATCAAACTGAGACTTGCTAAGCATAAGCCATACTTTGGCATTCAACTGGTCAAAAGCCCTGTTGAAATCAATTAGAATTTTAATTTCCCCCGTAGGGCAGTTGAAATGCTCCCTAGCATTGCACCTCTTTAACTTAATGAATAAGGCCGACTGAGGAAAATGTATAAAACTGGCATAATAAAGAAAGTGCCTGTAGAATTGTCGAAAAGCAACATCATTACATAATAACTCACTACAGTTTTTTGCCAGAAGCCGTCATGCTGCAGTCATGCGCAGTATTGGCTACCCGCGCCGAGGCTGATACAGAGCCAGGAAGAGAGAGGACTAAGGTCTGAATCTGAAGCACCTCGCTCCGTATCAGCCGAGGCACAGGCAGTCAGTACTGCACATGACTGCAGTGTCTCCAGTGTTGGCCCATGTACACGGGCTTTAAAACTAGTAAAGATATATTTTAACATTTAGGGCTGTAAGTTCAAAAAATTGGAGGAGTTCTGGGGCAAACCAATTGCACTATAGGGGAGAACTAAACATTTCCATTGGTTTAAATGGAGATTTTAACTCCTTGAATGCTAGAGAGGTCTCAAAAACATTAAGGGTTAAAAGCTCCACTTAAATCAAAAGGAATTTCATTTTATCCCTTATGGTAAAGGTGGTTTACTCTGGAATTGCTCCATTTCTTATTAGTAGTACATCAGACTCACTGCCTCCAATATGGAGTTTGAAACCTGGTTTTAATTCTTGATCCTGAGTCAAATCCTTGTAACAGGAAGACACCTGCCAACCCTAAATTGAAGCCATACTTTACAGATGTGCATGCACACACAGAGAACTGGCATCTTGATCACTGACTACAGTATCTCAGTCTCACTGTCTGAAACAAAGTCCTTACTAAACTATACATTATGCTTAATGCTTTCGTTTGAGAGGTTAGTTATTAAAGTGCAATAACCTACAACAATTCAGAATATTTTTTAAAAGCTTTCAAATTCACATATATGCTATATAAAACAAAGAAGAAGAGAGAAGGTCGCCCAATGGTATAATATTGTCTTCAGTAGTAGTAAGTACAAAGTGATAATGGGTACTCACAGTGTAGAATGGTCAGCTCAGTGATCACTGACTCATACGCATTCGGAGAAAACAAACCGTCTCCCCTCGGGACTCACACACATATGAAATACTCAGCACGGCTCCGTAGAAACAGTATCAAAAATTTAATAAAAATATACATAAAAAAATTAAAACAATTATATGAATATAAACACAACCCAGTAGTGCTTATTTATATTCATATAATTGTTTTTAATTTTTTATGTATATTTTTATTAAATATTTGATGCTGTTTCTACAGGGCTGTGCCGAGTATTTCATATGTGTGTGAGTCCCGAGTGGAGATGGGTTTGTTTTCTCTGAATGCATATGAGTCAGTGATCACTGAGCTGACCATTCTACACTGTGAGTATCTGTTATCACTTTGTACTTACTACTATTGAAGACAATATTACACCATTGGGAGCCCTTTTCTCTTCTTCTTTGTTTTATATGGTTGGTCGTTTTGGAGAGAGCAAGCTGTGAAGGTGCTGCCTACTGAACAACACTGTATTACAGAATTGCCGTTACTGGGACAGCTTTAATTATTCCCATAAGCGATTTTAGCTGTTTCTCGCATGCATTTAGAAACAGCCATCACTCTTGTGAGTACAGTCCATTTGGGTGATCGGTGGAGGTCCTAATCATTTATCTGGTTCAACACAAGGGGCGCCTCCCTTTTTCTTCTCTCCTTGTTTTATCTGCACATATATGCTAAGTTCTCCATTTTTACATAAAACAATAGTAATGTGATTTTAATTGTAATAATGCCACTTTTTCTTACATAACATAGCAAAAACCAATCTCTTTCTCTGTTCCTTCACAATTAAAACTCTTATACAAACATTCATCCTATACCGTATGGGTTATTGTAATCTTCCTCTCTCTGGTCTTTCAGCCTTTCAACTCATAGTTCAATTTATATAGATTGCTGTAGAATGAGTTACCTTACCCTCTAATTATCTCAATAGATTATTTTCAAGCTCTTTATATCATACAAACCCTGCTTGTCTAATTCAAGGCCCTTCACTCCTCTACTCCTCTTACATTTACACTGTGATCATTGGCTACCCCCAATTTTGCCTCTTACGAACAGCCAAATACACTCTCCTGTCAACTCTGTTTGTGTCTACAGCTCTCTCTCATATCAAAACCTTTTCCCTTATTGTTCCTATCTGTGGAATAGCTTACATTCCAGCCTGTGCAATACACTTCTCTTACTGTTTTCAAGTCTTGCTTAAACCCCACTTCCTCAATGAAGCTTCAACAAACTAGATGGCACTACTACTTTCATGCATCCAAGGCACTTTTATGTGTAATCTTAACCTGGCCAGAATTCCTCACTTAACCCTTATTTTATCTGTATGTCTCCCTTACCCACGTAAGATTGTAAGCTCTAGAGGAAAGATCCCACTAATATTGTTTTACTCTGAAAAACACTTGTGTAGCCATGTATTGTGTAAAGTGTTAACGCCTTAAGGTCCAAGGATATATATGTACGTCATGAGTCAACGTGCCTAAAGGAACCATGCCGTACATGTACTTCATGGATCCCCATGGCTGTGTGCCATTTGGTGAGCCCTGAATCGGATACTAAAAATAGAAAATGCTCCATGGTCCTTAAGTGCCGGCTGCTCGCTTGTACGCCAGTCCTTGAGGGATTTAAGTTTTAAGTGCTGAATACGATTGTGTAACAATCATCATCATCATTATAATCAACAGCATCATCATCATCATCATACTGTATCCGTTATTTCAAAATTCATGATGTTCTTTGGTCTAATACAGTGTTTCTCAAGGTTAGTCTTTGGGGCACACCTATAGGTCAGATTTTCAATTTTCAATTACAGATGGGTAATCAGCCACTGTGACTGAGCTGTCTATGCTTTATTAGCATTATCACTAGAACTTGACATGTTAGTATATCCTAAAGACTGGAGCTGTCTCTCTTTCTAACTTGTTCAGTCAAGTGGCAGTTCAATAAGCTGCTCAAATGAGATAGTGGTTTCTGGCAGCTGGAGTGTTGTATGTTTTAATGGAATGATACTAGGCAGTTACAGCAGTCAAAGACAAACACGGTAAGTGAGTAGATCATCATTAGGAATGGGTGAAAATTACCACCTCAAACTGATATCGGCAAAAGATTGCACTTTCCCCATGGCGAAAAATTTCCTGTGAAAAGTGCCAATTTTCCTCTTTTTCCCACTTTTTTCACCTAGCTCATTCCATTGAAATCAATGGGAACAGTGAAGTTACACACAACACATAGCAAATATTATTTTATTTCCCAAAGGCATAGTATTAAAGGGGCATGAGGGTGTCTGTGTTGGTGGGGTGTGGTGAAAGAATCAGTTGAACAGGGGATGATTTTTTGGGGGGTTGTTTACTGGGATTGGGGGGCAATTAATAAAAAATAAATCCTAAATTATATAAAAAAACATAAAACATGGTATAAAAGGGATCTGAGGAGGGTGCCAGTGTTGGTGGGTGGAGTCTGGGGAATGAATCAGTTGAACAGGGAATTTGCTTTGAGGGTTTCTTGACTGCTATTGGGGGGACAGTTAAAAAATAAATAAATCAATACAATAAAAAAAGAAATTTGTATTTAAAGTGATAGAGACAGGAACCCCCCTGACATAGGCTGCCACTGGGGTGGACTGATACTTGACTTGATAGAGTACTTTGTAGAGGATGATTTGTTAGATTTATTGTTAGAGGCCTTTGTAGGACTTAGACATATTAGAGGCCCAACCCTGAAGAAATATTGATTTGTAGGACTTAAGCTTGTTTGGCACAAGCCCTAAGGAAACATTGATTTATAGGACTTAGGTTTGTTAGAAACAAACCCCCCAAAATTGTTTATTTTTTTGTAGGACTATGTTTTTGTTTTTCAAAGCACAAGCCCTGAGAAAAAAATAAAAATCCCTACTGGCCTAGTGCCAGCAGGTCATGTTGGCCAGTCCATAATTGTGGAATTTGGAAATGCCGTTCTTACTGCTCCTGAGTTGTTTAAGCAGCAGGATGATTAGGCACCTGAAAGGGAATGGGATCAACAATAGCAGTAACATGGGTGATGGATGATGAAGGTTCCACTTGCCATGACTATCTCCAGTGATGCACCTGAGGCAGTAGCAGCACAATAAGTAACCCCCAGTCTATGTGGAGAAAAGAAGCATTTTGGCCATTAATTCTTCTCTACCTGCCCCTCATCTAAAATCATGGGTGTGTTGTTATTAGAATATGATTTTTTTCCCTTGAGAGCAGGAACTGTGGCTCTCATCAGCAACTGCAATGTGCACAGTGTGTGTGTGTGGTAAATAACATCTGGGGGCACAACTGTACCCAAGCACCATGCCACCCGAAACCAAGTACTGCCACTGTCACTATACCCCTCATCTAGAACCTGCTAAGGATACATGACAACTTGCTGTCACCTACCAGTTCTCGCCCGGTTCCTGATCGCGGTCTGGTGCATCTTCTGGGTCTTCATGCATGCGCGGTTCCCCTTGCTCGCGTCAAGCAGCCACCCATGCGCAGTACATATCACTTTAGTCTCCAATAGGAATAAGGCCGGTAGGCGATGTCACAGTGCACTGAGGGCCTATATAAACAGCTCCTGCCCTGCTTGCAGTGGTTTTTCATCGATTTCCTTATCAGTGTTGCATCTCTAGAGTATTGTCTGTCCAGATTTTGACCCTTGTATTGCCTTATCGTTTTTTTCCATCTTGCCAGTTTTCCATCTGCTGCCTGTCCTGCCCTTTGGCCCATCCATCCGTTACGCTTCTTGCCACCAGCCTTGACCTTGGTCCGTCCCTCTCTCTGCTCTTGTCTACTCCTTCGGTTTTGGCATCTCGTTGTTGGCTATTCCTCCAACTTGTAGCCTACCTTCTATTTAGAGCATTTTAGCTGCTTGCTACCTTTGTGTGTTCCTCTTTGCGCAAAGTCAGTTTTCAGGCAGCTTACACTTGCTGACAGTTTAATAGTATTGATGAAACCTCCCTGCCACCATCTTAACATATTCTACGGGATGGAGTCTCCTCAGATGCAGCTTGATGCACTGCTTGCAATTCCCCTCCACCACACTGGCATGTGTGGTCAGAGCACCACACAGTGTGCAATGGGTAGAGACAAACTGCCACATCCTAACATCAACAGAGTGGCTAACATTTGGTGGGGAGATAATGATGAATGAGGTAGATTGGCAGAAGATGTAGTTACCCTAGAAGATGATGGCAAGCCAGTTGTTTCACTTGTCATGGAACTTCCAGTCTCTGCCTGGGTTGCTCTAGTCTTCCTCCTCTTTGATCTCCACCTCGCCTCTTGTTTCCTTTCTGGAGAGTCAGAGGGTACAGCAACAGCGGAGCTTGATTTCTGTGGTGGGTGTTTGGCTTTAACGTGTTTGAAATAGATGTCATGGTGTCTGTGTTTCATTTGTGATATCAGGGAGATTGTGCCAAAGTGTCTTCCCTCCTTTCCTCTACTCACTTACTGTCACAAATTGTGCACAGTGCCATTGGTGATGACTGCACTGTGCCTGCCCCAAGAGAAAAATAGTCCCACACACATGAATTTAGGGGATAGGGAACAGGTGGAGAAGAATGGCCTCTTTCATCTTGTCCTCCACATTCCCCTTCACTATCTGTGGCAACAACTAATGTTGCTGCTACTGTCTCAGATTCAGCATTGCAACAAGGACCAGTATTATTGCTGGTGCTGGCAAGTGGAACCTGTCCTAGTCCCACATCACTTGTTGACCCCATTCCCCCTGTGTCTACGGTGGTCTGTAGTATACTAGCTTGCTCCTCAGCATCCTGATGCTCTTGCAACTCAGCATCAGAAGGAATTAGAGCAGTTGAAAATTCCTCAAATTCCCAAATGTCCCTGCTTGTGGTGGTGGTGATGCCCATCCTCATCCCTGTATCCCATTCCTTCTCAGTTTCTGCTGAAAAGGCCATCAATGTCTCTTCCACCCCAGCTTCTCCACCATCATCATCATCACCACCACTAGCCCCTACATGTTGCTGCTGCTGCTCTATTACAGACATCTCACTGCTGCTTGGAGGAAGTGATGAGCAATGAGACAGAGGGTCTCCTAATGTCACATGACATTTCTTGGTGAGGTGAAGAAGGCAGACTGGCAGCAGTAGCAGTAGGGTTAGGCAACTGAACTGTACTCCTGATGGTGGTGGTATTAACTGTGTGCCTACTCTCCACCAACAATAGTTCTGGGTTCTTAGTCTTCAGGATTCTGTTCCACTTGGACACTTTAGTGAAGGGAAGGGGAGGACTTCCAGTATCAGAAGAATGGTGTGGGCTCCCTTGACAGCTAGTCTGGACTCTCTCAAATGTTTCCCCTACCACTTCGGCTGCTTAAACATTACTGCTACTACTACTAACACCAACCACATCAAGTTCAGGCTCAGAGTCTTCCTCCTCATTCTCACAGTCACTTGTAATATGAGGATATTGTTGTTAATTACCCCCTCCTACACTTCTAACACTAACCAGCTGCTGGACCTTAGTAGTAGTAGTACTAGCACTAGCAGGACTGCTTGGGGATGACAAGTGTAGGGTCCCTTGCTGTCACACTTGGTATAATTTTCTCCTTCCCCTCCTCCTGAGTACTACAAGACACAATAGCAGCAGACAAAGTATTGGTGGCAGCAGGTTCAACACTGGCAGTAGGTTCAGCACTGGAGGCAGTAGGGGCAGCACGTCTGGCAGCAGGTACAGCAATGGTGGCTGCATGTACAGCACTGGTGGCAGCAGGGGCAGCACATCTGAAAGCAGGTACAGCACTAGTGGCAGCAGAGGCAGCACATCTGGCAGCAGGTACAGCAATGGTGGCTTCAGGTACAGCAATGGTGGCACTGGCAGCAGGGGCAGCATGTCTTGTAGCAGGCACAGTCAGCTGACCTGTCCTGCTCTTACTAGTACGACCCTTTTCTCCCTCCCTTCCCATTCCTTTTTCTTCCTACCTTCCCATTAAATTCCCCAAGAATCCTTGGGGTGATTTAGGGGGACTGGACAGCACTATTTCAGTACTGCTAGTCACTTCCTCCTCCTCAGACTCAGTGGACATATAAAAAGGGTCCTTCCCGTTCCTCCTTTTACTGCTCATAGTGATAGCAGTCACCATGAGCCTCTCCTCCTAAATGTAACAAATAATTCACTGCAGAACAGCACAGCACGTCTACCCCGCTCTGTAGCTGCTTCTATTGTGTTTCACTTTCTGGAATATGTCAAGTTTTATAGCGAAAAAACGAAAACAATGTAAATCAATGGGCAGAAACTTTCTAGCCACTGAAAAATTGGTGGAGAATTTTGGCCATCGCGGAAATTTTACTTCAACTTTTACCCATCCCTAATCATCTTTGCACTGTCTTTCGTAAGAAAAGAATTTATTTGAGAAATCAACGAGGCCAGAGTCAAAGATGACAAGGCTGATGTTCTAAGCATTTCTGGAGAAAAACACCAACATAATAGAGAACAAATAAAATTCTCTGCTGATTGAATTTGGGCTTAAAACCCCTAGAATGCTTTGCAATGCACTGGATAGCTCTCTATAATTCAAGGGGTAAAAAGTCACATTTTATTAATAGGAAATTTTAAAAATGTTAATTTGTCCCCTATGGTTCAGTTGGTTTACTAGAATTTCTAAAACCAGCCTTAGTGATAGAAGGGGCAGTTAAAAGGATTGTAATGTCAGAAAAAAGTATTAACTATATGGTAGATACAATTAAAGAAACAAACAGTAAGCCTGCACTCCTCCAGTCTAGTTGTGAATTGCGTGCCCTGTATTAGGCATATATTATAATACTGTGAATAAATCTGAGGCATTAGTGCCTACATTTTTGGCCCAAAAAAGAGGTTTAAGCTTACCAGCCGCGCCAAGGTTCCTCAAGTGTGGTAAGTCCTACTCTAAACACTTGAAGTCCCTATCTAAGAAAAATAAAAAATAAAATTAAAATAAAAATTAAAAATGACCCCTGACGAGATGTTATAGTAACGTGTAGAGCAGTTAGTCCCCATGTATGCCTGCATGGAGTGGACACCCATACAAAGGAAATGAAACTTTATCAGTCCCTATATACAGCTTGTAATCACCCCCACAGGCCACATGAGGAAAAATTAGTTGGAAACAAACCAAGTGTGTAAAAGCCAAAGTTAACCTCTTAAAGGCCTAGAATGTAAAGAAAAGAACTGGTGCAATGAAACATTCATGTGTAATGATAGTGACAGCAAGAAGCAGCTATAATAAGCTAAAGGATAGAGTTAGCTAATTATAGCTGCTTCTTGCTGTCACTATAACATCTTGCCAGGGGTCATTTTTAATTTTTATTTTATTTTTTTTATTTTTCTTAGATAGGGACTTCAAGTGTTTAGAGTAGGACTTACCACACTTGAGGAACCTTGGTGCGGCTGGTAAGCTTAAACCTCTTTTTTGGGCCAAAAATGTAGGCGCTAATGCCTCAAATTTATTCACAGTATTATAATATATGCCTAATACAGGGCACACCATTCACAACGAGACTGGAGGAGCACAGGTTTACTGTTTGTCTCTTGTTTGCACTTTACGCTCTGGCCTAATGCTTGGGGCACTGGAGAACCCTTACATTACACGCTGCACACTTCAGTAACCCCAATTTTTTAATTGGACACTTAATGGAAAATAAAAAATGTAAATGTTATATACAGATATACACCTATATTGCAATCACTAAGGTGAGTTAGCTCTGTAAGCTGTTGTTTTTTCAATTAAAAGAGAGTACTTGCACTTATTAGTATCTCTCAAACTGTTATGGTTTGAGAGATATAGGAAAATAAAGTTCTCCGCTCCCTCCCCTTTCTGCTTGACGAGCCGTAAAGCTGTCAGAAGCAGATTCTGGTCGCTTGACCAGATAACTATATCTGAAGAGAAATACTTCATCAAAATGACTTACAAACCAGGCACATGTTGTAGACCATTGAGATTAAGTATTTTTTTTTAGGTATCGCTATGTCGGCGCTGCTGAAGAGCCACCGTGTGATCCCAGAACCAGAATCTGCTTCTGATAGCTTTACAGCTCGTCAAGCAGAAAGTGGAGAGAGCGGAGAACTTTATTTTCCTATATCTCTCAAACCATAACGGTTTGAGAGATATGAATAAGTGCAAGTACTCTCTTTTAATTGTATCTCCCATATAGTTAATACTTTTTTTCTGACATTACTATCCCCTTAAAAGCAATACTTCTTATGTCAATGTCATGGCCATTACCCCCATTACAATGCTCAAGGAGAGCGAGTCACCACAAATGCCCAGTAGATGATCAGTTACAGATAATCCCTTAATAAAATGCCCAGGGAATGGATGGGTTATTGATGGAATTACTAATAAAACTAAAACACATCCTTTTATTGTTGTCGGTGAAATGAACATGGGTTATCTGAAAACAGACATTGCCTCCCTCTTTATTACACATACAGACCTGGAATAAATTGCTTAAGTGTAGCAATAAATTAGTACTGTAGTAATTCAATCTATTGCTATATCATGAAGTGTGATGTTGTGCTGATATCAAAAATAAATATGTATTTTGTCTTGATATTCAAAAATATGAGATAAAGAATCTAGAATTTTTAAACTTTACTAATTGATAGTCTGCCAACCATTCTAATACCTAAATGTTTTACAGTAGCTGGAGCAAAATTCATCAAGCAACGGATGGCTCATTATACATGGAAATCAGTGGATTTCCTTGAGCACTACAATTCACTGATACTTCATTGGCCAGACTGTATTTGGCCCTCGCTCATTCCTCACTGAGCAAGCATCAAACACATCCACCAGTTCCATCCGCCAACCTCTGGCTCCTATAATAATGTTTGGGGGCAGACACAGGAATACTGTATGAAGATTTTATGCAAATATATATATGTGTGTATTGTTGGCAGCATTGACTCCATTTTCATTTCCCTGCCTTGCATATGTAAACCTGGACGTGTCAATCACTGACTGCAGTGAACAGCAGCATATCAGATGCTCCGATCTTACTTACCATGCTTGATGAATTTTGCTTTAACAGTTAAAAAGGAATACAAACTATTAAGCATACGTAGTTTTCAAAGCAACATTAATACATCTCTTGTGAAGATGTTCAGCCCCGTGTATTTTTAAACCAAGGCTTTAATTATGACAAACCTTTGAAAAAGTAAATGCAGATACAGTATTGTAAAGCAAAGAGAAAGGGCCATTTTTTTCCATTTGCTTGCTTTTTGTGGTATTTAGTTTGTTTGCTTATAAAAACCACCCTTCAGCAACATTCGTGCAGACAGAGTAAAACATTTTTGGCTTTGAAGGAATCCCCTCAGGTGAAATTCACCTAGATAATATCACAGTTACTACATAACCTGTTTGGGTTATTTTCAATAACATAGTAAGAGAACCAACAAAGGCTATGCGTGATAATAGTAGAAGCAACTCCCTGTAAATTAACCTTTAGAAACTCTGCCTTTGCACGAAACACCCACACATCCCATCTATCTGGATGTTTTGAGACTGTAAACTCAGGCATTGAGCTTGACAGGTATTTTCGTGCTGTCTTTCTTGCACTTTGGGTTTTTTTTCAACGGCATTCTTTGAGTGCTACCTACAATATTTTGCATATTTTGGGATATTAAAACAGTTCATCCAAAAATATAGAAGCACGTACAGAAAGCTAAAGAAGAACAACTGTGTAGCAAACCAACTACAAAAATTGGAGTAGGAACTACACATTCCCATATATTTAAATAAGGTTTTAACTGTTGGAATGCTAAATAGATCTCCAATGCATTGCAAGGAGATGCAATGGAGAACACCTTAGCCTTCAAGGGGTGAAAAAAAGCACCATGTTCACCAGGCCATGCCAGGTCAAGGATCTAGTAACTTTTATAGCTGGTTATACATGACACCCGCAAAGCCACACACTAATAAAGAATGAGGTGACCTGTTACCTGTACTATGAGAACATCACCCCTAAAAGTCCCCATTTAAATAAAAGGAATTCTGGGATTTATTGTTTCTTGCCTATGGTATAGTCCCTTTGCCCCAAAATTGCCCCTCTTTCCTTTTGTTCATAAGAAATGTACTTTATTATTTTACCCGGAAAACTGAGGAAATGGTTGCAATATGGAATTTTCAAATACTTTACAGAATGTTCCCCTGTATCCCTTATTCTGTTACTGACATAAACTAGAATAGGAACCACGTCTTAGGTCAGATCTATTTTGGTGCAAAAGTCAGCTTGCAGGAATTGTCCAATTTCATCTAAGGCTCTTTTAATGAGATTTCCTATGATTGCTAAGTTAACATAGCAACCATAGTACACACATTATGTGATGAGATCTCCATGCTCCCTAGTTCCTACCCCAATAAAAGTGCCCTCCTACCTTCCCTGACCTCTCCACAGTACTCAGGGGGAGTTTTCCCCGATCTTTTGATGTTGTTTCATTGTCTGTATTGGCTGTGTAAGGGTACTAACCCTTTCAGTCTCATAATATTCCTTTATACACGGTAGTTCATTTTTAAATCAATAATAAATAATGTGTAGGTCTTGTGTCACTGGATAGCAATAGTACTAATTAGAAATAAATGCAGCTTAACAAAAATAAAAAATAAAAATGGTTCAGCCTCTTGTCCCTGGAAAGTTTGTCTACCTCCGGGGTGATTCTTCTGACCTCTCTGTTTTCCCATTCATCTAGACTTTAGTGGGATTAGGTAATATCCCCCCTACCAATTTCTAATAAGTTGAACCTTAAAGGTAGCAAGGGAGATCATAACTCCTTTCAAAAAGTGATTGAATTAAAATGCCTAAGGGAACTGGGTTGAATGCCACTTTCATGTCCTCTACTAGAATCTCTAGAAAGGGTTAAGTAAAAATGACTAAGGAGGCCTTTACCGCTAATGGTATATAATTTTCCCAAGGGGAATCTGGGGTTCATAAAAAAGATGTATAAATAAATGAAAAATAGCCTATAGGCTGAGGGAATCCCAATCCAGGCCCATCCCCACTTTTATCTGTAGTGATGGGCTGTGAAATGTTGTAAAAAAAACTTTAGGTGACAGACCAGTGAGTATTGCATTGGATATCCTATGGTATATGACTCATCAAATGAACAAGCTGTGACATAACAGCCTAAGATCTGTGGAAAATACACTAAGCTGTTATTGGCTGAGCATTAAAGCTCAGTTAATCATAGCTTAGTTTAGATTTTGGACTCTATAGGTGATATATAAATACAGGATTAAACCAATATAAAATAATGTAACATTCACTGGAGATATTTGTTGTTGTCATGGTTATCTTGTATGCAGATAAATGTCTTGTATTGTATGTATCTGTGTGCATGTAGTAGAAGTAGTAGTAGTAGTAGTAATAGTTGTAGTAGTAGTAGTAGTAGTAGTACAGTGGACTTTTACCCTCCCACACACTCCAGTCTGGTTCTCTACTATTCATGTTTGTCACCCCCTTTAAAGGGATAGTAATACTTCGTTTTATCTTTATTTTATTTTGTAGGCATTAAAAAAACATGAAGAACGATATAAGTCTTAGCTCTCAAACCTTTATGGTTTGAGAGATATTCACAAGCAAAGTTTCCACTCCTGTGGAATGTAGTCCATAGACCAGACAGATAACAGCAAGGAACAATCTTCTTCCTATGAGAACAATGAAGGCCCTGCCCTCCTTGACAAGTTTTTCAGGTTTTTCCCTTATCTTAATTGAATATTGTCCCTCTCTGCAGTCTACCTGGGCACCTCCCTTCTGATCTGGCTTAACAGTGTTACATCAGTAAAAGGGGCGGGAGGGGGACACTTTGTCATTGAATTACTCTTGAACTACAACTCTAACAGAATTGAAATAACACTTTCCAAAAACCAAATACTAAGATGATTAATTAGAGCTGCTTTTATTATGAAACATTACTATCCCTTTAATTGGCTTAGGGCCTTAGCATATGAGGCTGAGGATAGGGCAAGGCATGACTTCAATATAAGCAAATACTGAAGACAAAAAAGACACCAGTAGGGCTAAGGAGATTGCAAGTAAAGAGTGATGCACTTGTATAATATAACAAAAAATTAAAATATAGTGTTCATGGTGAACAAAAATAAGCACAGAACATATTACTCCAAGTTCCAAGTGGGCATAAACCTTACATATAAACTAATGGTAGGAGGAATTTTCTTCTAATGGTTCTTCATAGATCCTCAGACATGGAGAAAGAGACACATCTCCATAGTATATTAGATTTCATTTTTTAAAATTGATGAAAACAATGAAATGGTAATCACAAAGAAATAGTGAAACGAATACTGTCCCAGGAGTGAGGATGATCAAAATGATCCTGCAAATTAATTTTTCATACATAACTGACTGTTAAACAAGATCCAAATCCCAAACTGAAAGAAAAACAAAACATTAAAAATATGTTCTTGTCTAGGGCAGCCATCTGATCAAAGTAAGGAACTTTGCTTTTACCTGCACAATTAAGTGTGTCTCTCTCTTTACCTCAGGTCCACTCCACTTTCCACTCTTTAGTCTTCTCCACTTTGCTTCTCTTGGCCCACAATCCTCACTTCCCTCTCCTCATTCAGCTAGCTTCTCCTCCCTCTCCTCAGCCCCCTCCTCACCCTTCTACCTCCTCGGCCCTCTCACCTTCCTTTTTAACGTATTTAAAGTACTTCTTAAAGTTCCATATAAGTAATGAAAGTATTGGATATGAGAAAATTACAAAGAACAATTAATACTGAAAAAGTAGACTAAAAATTGCTAATTTGATGTATACTACATAAGGCCTTGTATGGACAAGAGAAAATAAAACCAAAAAACAATCATTAACCAATGTATTGGACAACACTCTGTCACTCAAAATGTTTGTTAAAAATATATTTAAATTACATTTATTGTTCAAGCCATTTAGGTATGAACAAAGATATAACTTCACCAGGCTTATTTTCTTAAATGTGCTCACCATCTATAGCCTCTTTGACAGTGTAGTTGGACTGTATCAGTTTCCATAAATTTAAAGTCTGATAAATTGCTCAGATAAACTACATGATAAATTACCTTTTTTAAAATATTATTATATATTATTATATATGTTCTTCTATCCAAATTAAAGAACGGCTAGTTTGACCAGCATGAAACGTATTATAACATGGATAAATAATCAGATAAATAGCAAATGTGTTATAGCAAATAATTTTAGGTTTAATATTAAATAATTTATTCATGGAAGAAGTTTTAAAACTACCCAACCAACACCATATTCAGAAAAGTGGATATATAAATTCCTTCTCCTAACCAACTGTTCTAATTACCATTAGTCTAAAAATGGGTAGTTATAAAAGGGGCTGCTAGATTTTATTATGATATTATTTTCTTTTTAAAATACTACTGATGATTTTCCTGGGAAATACAATTAAGAACGATGTGACATTTTTAAATATACCAATACTTTTAAATTTCTTTTTATTTTAAAACCTGCATCATTATAATTAGTATTAAAAGGGATGGTATTACAAAACCTAAATGTATTGATTTTTACTCAAATTAGCATACATTTTTCTATTAAGCTTAGTAGATCCATCTATACCCTTTTATATGTTTTCTGAATATTTTTTTCTACAATAAAACTATTTTTTAAACTGTGTTTGCATTTTAAAATATTTTAATTATGTATATTTCCTTCCCAAATTGGATATTGTTTAATCAAATCCAGTTTTGACAACTAGATTTCAAGATTTAATTGTTTCTGTCCAACTTTTTAAAATTAGTTAAGACACCTGTTTCGATCAATAAAAATAGACATACATAAAAAATCTCTATCTGGATGCAGTTAGAAACAGCCACAAAACTTAAATTAATAGTGTTTTATACAAGAAACTAAAAAAACTCATCCAGTAGAAAAACTGTGCAAGATTCCCAGATGATCATGATACCACTGATGTACCAACACACAAGACGACCAGGCGAGAGATTAATTAAAGGTTGTTGCTGTGACTATATGATTTTGTCGATGTATTCAAAAGACTTTGACTTTTTGATGTATACACACATAGCCATAAGCACTAAAATTTAGCGATGCAAGGAGAGGGGAGGGGAAGGTCCCCGTTAGCATACAGGAGTGCTGAACTGTTGTCGATGCGGAAGGGATGACCTCCCTCACACATCACCAGCAGAATGACAAGTCTGAGAGCATTCTCTCTGCTTCCCCACTTGGCTAGCTGGGGAGTAGAGAGGATACTTTCAGCACCATGGACAGTATCACTCCCTTTTCCCTTTGAGTGCCACACTACTTACATTCAAAATGCTGCCCCACAGTTAATATTTGACATATGCTGCCCCCCACAGTTCTACATTGACATATACTGCCCCACACATAGTTCCACATCGACATATACTGCCCCCACCCAACACACACACACAGTTCCACATTGACATGTGCTGCCCCACAGTTCTACATCGACATAATATTTCTTATTCTGTAAACCATTTACTATTTTAGTATCCTTCTTGAGAGAGGCTCTCCAGCACTGTACACAATACAAAATATGTTGCATAGCAATTGCAGATTTCTCAAAGGAGACCAGGGGTTTTTTTTTTTTGGTTTTTTTTTTCTTTTTCTGAACTTATTTTACTAGGAAAGATACATTGAGATTGTATCTAATTTTCAAGTCTGTCCTGGTTACGTATTTTATTGACTGCTGAAGAATGAAAGGCTGAGTTGACCTAGCCCGGACTAGAATCTTTGACCCTGATGTTTGAAAAGATTCTACAACTGGTGAAACTGAGCTATCTCACTCAACATATACACTAAGATGTATTTGCCATCTCTGTGAATATGCTGCAAATATGGCAACATTGCCATGCTTTTGCCATTCATTTGCAAGGTTTACGATTCTGCAGTGACTCATTTACATATTAAATGCAGATCAATTATCCATTATCATACTCCTGTGGATGCATAGACAGAGGACAGTTTGATGTCTCTAGTAGTGAGCCAAGATAGCAGCTGCCCTCCCTTAACCCTTTTAGGGCTATGGGGATGTGCCTTGAGCACCCCTGTGAAACTGAAATGGTTAGAACATTAACAATGCATTGCCTAACTTCTTTGCTTCTTCTGTCCTTAGAGGAAATAACTAATCAGCTGTTTCTAGTCCACAAAGGACTATCTGCTGATTAGCTGATTCATGTAAACAGAAGGCACTCCACAAGGCAAATGGAGTTCTTATGGTGAAATGTGTGCTATTGTCCACAACTTACCAGACTCACTTTACCATTCGTTTTGTGCATTTTCCCCAGGAGATACATAGTTCAGGACAGAATCATATGTTTACCATATGCTAATTTTGCTAATGTCATTTATTTGTGCAGTTCGACACACTGCAAGGGGTTAAAACCCTTATTTAAATCAATTGAAATTTGTATTTGTTCCTGATGGTACAGTCTGCTTACTGGAGAATTGTTTCCCTTTTTTCTTTGAACGTATGCGACAATGAGCTTTGCATCTGTACATTCCATTTTAAAGACCAATACAATATACCACTAAAGCTACTCTTCCAGCAGGGAATGGGGTAATAGCTGTTATATCTTTTCACATGTCTCTGTGTCAAAAAAGGTATGTTAAACAGATGTGAGTGGCCTCTGGCCTTTTACACTTTCTTAATGAGCTGCTCCTCACCCTGCCCTAGTATTGGAAGAGGATGTGCAGTCTTTATGTGGAGGTGTAAAGTTATATGAGCACTAATGAAGTACAGTGCTCCAATTTAACACGCTATTAAACACGTTCTTAAAACAAAGCTACTTATAGAATTCACACTAGTCATTTTTGTAAAGTGTCAATACACTGATAAATGTCACTTTAAGTAAATTAGACCTGGAGGGGGTATGTGTTTGTCTTCTCTTCCGTGTCCTCTAGGTCATATTTCCTTAGTTTGTAACTCTAATAAAAGTAATGTTTAAAGAAAAAAAAACACCTTTTGGAGAACGTTCCTGAATTGTAAAAGAAATAGCTTCATACAAAAAAAGCTTTGTTCGTTTAGCACAATAAAACACTGTAAGAACAATCAGTTTTATTTAAAGGGACCCTACCTCCTAAAACAACTGTATTGATTTTGAAAGTGCTTTCAGAATCACCTATCTGTTGTATAGGCCATTCTTTCTAGGAAACCAAATTTTGTTTATTTAGATAATTAAGGTATGCCTAGCAATCACTTCCTGTCTTAGCCTTACAATACCTACCCAACTCATTGATATTGCTCAGCACTATATTGTCCAACTACCCTAGCACTGAAAGATGAAGAGTCAGTGAGTGGGAGAAGTAAGGTAGTCCCAAAATATAATGTGACTTCATGGCACACCTTTATCAGCAACATAGAGTAAAAGTTGTTTTTAGATGACAGAGTCCTTTCAAAATGAATGTTTGCACTCAATCTAATTAAATCATAGTTACCTGATATTTTGCAATAAGACCGACATTTAATTAGCTTAGAAACTGATTAAATTGAATAGTCTGCATAAACTCTAATTTTGCATGTGTGCCTTCAGTACCTTTGTATTATTTAGTAGATAAAGCCCTTGTTTCATTGATCTTTTCTCAGTCAGGCCCTGAAGAAAACAGGGGAAAACGCACTTCCATAGATAAAACCATATTCATAAGAACAGACTTTGTTGTGGAGAATAAAACAACACTTCACAATTTTTGTTGGTACTTTTTGTGTTTTTGGATTTCTTTACCTAGGTTTCTGTAACTGCACTAGTTGTGTGGAAAGAATCTGAATAAAATTCCTTTAAAAATGCCATATATTTTAATATATTGCAAAAAAAGTATGTAATATATAGTAAGGAATCATCTGAAAGGTTATGCAATCCTGAAAAAAATATAGTCTACATGGGTACACTAACTAAAAAAGTTTAAACAAAGTTTAAAATGGAACTTTAACATATTAATAAGTCGCCCTTCAATCATTAAGCATATGGCGACTAGCTTGAAAATACGTGCCTTTCCTATCAAAACTGGCAGATTCTAAAGAAATCTTTAATCTCCGGAGACTGACGTCCAGGTTAAAGGGATAGTAATACTTTGTTTTATCTTTATTTTATTTTGTAGGCATTAAAAAAATATGAATAACGATATAAGTCTTATCTCTTAAACCTTTATGGTTTGAGAGATATTCACAAGCAAAGTTTCCCCTCCCACCCCTTTTACCTAGTGTAAGCCATCTCTTCTCAGGTGTGGAATGCAGTCCCTCTCTGCAATCTACCTGGGCACCTCCCTTCTGCTCTGGCTGAGCAGTGTTACATCAGTAAAAGGGGCTGGAGGGGGATACTTTGTCATTGAATTACTCTTGAACTACAGCTCTGACAGAATTGAAATAACACTCTCCAAAGTCCAAATACTATGATGATTAATTAGAGCTGCTTTTATTATGAAACATTACTATCCCTTTAATGTAGTCTGCATGCCTGCTCCATCAGTCCCTTCCAGTTACCTTGTGGCACACTGCAATGCTTCTTACAGGAGACCGAAAATTACGGCATAGGCACGCAGACAAAATGTCTGCACTGTTGCCTGGCTTCTGGTCTCCAAAGAGAAAGATTTCTTTAGAATCTGCCAGTTTTTATAGGTAATACATGTATTATCAAGCTAATTGCCATATGCTTAAAGGGATAGTAATACTTCGTTTTAACTTTATTTTATTTTGTAGGCATTTAAAAAACACGAAGAATGATATAAGTCTTATCTCTCAAACCTTTATGGTTTATGAGATATTCACAAGCAAAGTTTCCCCCTCCCGCCCCTTTTACCTACTGTAAACAATCTCTTCTCAGATGTGGAATGCAGTCCATAGACTGGACAGATAACAGAAGGGGACACTCTTATTCCTATGAAAACAATGAAATCCTTACCCCCCTTGACAAGCTTTTCAGGTTTTTCCCTTATCTTAACTGAAGATTGTCCCTCTCTGCAGTCTACCTGGGCACATCCCTTCTGCTCTGAGGTGAACAGTGTTACATCAGTAAAAGGGGCGGGAGGGGGACACTTTCTCATTGAATTACTCTGGAACTACAACTCTGACAGAATTGAAATAACACTCTCCAAAGTCTAAATACTATGATGATTAATTAGAGCTGCTTTTATTATGAAACATTACTATCTCTTTAATGATTGAAGGGCGACTTATTAATATGTGAAAGTTTTGCTTTAAACAAAGGTTAAACCTGGTTAAATAATTTGATAGCAAGAAAGTGAACATTCCCTTGGTCAAAATTGTGTGAAACACCCCTGGTGTTTAACCCTTTGAGTAACACAGGGGTATTCAACGTATTGCTTTGCATTGAGTTGGATACCCCTATGGCATTCAAAGGGTTAGAGGTTAATGCAAACAAGCCATGAAGGCTGCTCTTACTGCATGTGTACTGAAATAGAGTTGTGTAATAATGTGTGAGAAATTCTTGCCTGATTCAATACATTTTTTCTTGCGTTTGATGTTTCTCCAAATTACTTTTAAATAAGTCAATTATGTGAACCCAAATAGCAATTTAGTTATTGCTGAAAGATATTTAAATATAGTGTATAGTGTTTTTTGTAAAGGTATGCAGGCAACAGAATTGTTGTAGGGGCCTACAACAGTTCTGTTTTCCGTGTGAAAGAGGCCTAAAAGAAACCATTTGCAATATAAAAAAAAAATGGCTGAAGTATAAAATGGAAATAGTTGTTGAAAATAGGATGGAATTGAATGCCTCAAGGTTCAGTAGTAAGGCATTTCAATTTGATTAGATATTAAAAGTGAACTATACCCTTAGGAGACACCACACAAATGTTATCACAATTTGTGAATTTATCAGTTATATTATGTAGCTAGTTCATTTTAATTAATGATGGACATGTTGGAGAAATCTGTGAAAGTAAGACTTCCACTTGAGTAAGTATATGCATACAGCATATATGTATATGTACATTTGTGCCTAGCTGGCTAAAATAGGATACACCAGCTTTAACTTGATATACATAATTGTGTACTAGTGTAAAAGCCTGTGTACATGGGCCAAGGTCCGGTGAGGTAAAGAGGGCGGTCCTGCTCTGCGTACTACCGCCGCCTCGCTGGTGTTGCACGCGATGCAGTCATGTTCAGTAGAGACTGCCTGAAAGCACAGAATGCTCCCAGTCGCTGCTGCGCATGACTGCATCGGACAAACATTCTGTACTTTTATATTATAGGATGAGTGCTAGAGAGGTTTCTAATACAATGGAAATTAGCAAAATGTTCATTTCTCACAAATGTGTCTTGCTTCAGAATTGTGCCTCTTAGCCTGATGAATAAAGCCCAAATGATTTATGTATAAAGGCAACATTGAGCAATTCAGGTACAAACTAATTGCATGCAAAAGAAAAAAGAGCTAACTCTGCAATACTAACATTTTATTTGTATTGATTCTAAAAATCTAAACCAGCAAAGTATTACCAAGGGGGAGATTTACTAAGATGTGATAAACAGGTGATAAAGTGGATATGACTTCTCCAGTTTATCACTTCTCCAATTCCTATGTTATTCTTTGCACTATAGAATAACATCAGAACTGGAGAAGTGATATCACTGGAGAAGTCATCTCCACTTTATCACCTGTTTATTGTATTGTATTGTATTGTATATTTTTATTTATATAGCGCCAACCGGTGTACTTGGCACTTTACAGATTACATCTAATATAGAACGGGTACAATAAGTGCAGTGATTAAGTACTTATATAGGCAGTCATAAGGGGAACAACAGGTGAGTATACATTAAGATAAGAGGTCCCTGCCCCGTACAGCTTACAATCTAATTGTAAGCTCTACCCTTTAGTGAATCTCCCTCAAGACTTTTACTGATAAGTCATTAAAATATAGTAAATAGATTGGATGATGGAAGTGTGTGATGTGATGCCGGGGCATATACTGGCTCGCAACTATAGAAGCAAAAATCAACTTGCGTAATAAAATTATTATTATTAAAATATATTTATGTGAGAAAAAGCCCCTTAAAGCTCTCACTCAGAAACAGCTCCTGACTCCCCGAGTAAGAGAGGGAAAATATACGTAGGTGACTATTCTTTTTGCAATTACAAACTAATTGCACAATAGAGAACAAATAAAAAATCCCAAACTTCCCATTAACATAAATGGGGCTTTAAACCACCTAAATGCTTTGCAGTGTGTTAAAGATCAAAGTGTTTAACCCTTTGAGTGCCAGAGGGGTACACAATGCATTGGTTTGCAAGGAATCTGTAAAACAAATTAAAAGCCACTTATTCCTGTAAGTTCCCATTTAAATGTCTACAATTTTAACCAACAGATAAACTATTAAAATAACAATTACACATTAAAATCCAAGTGTTTGCTAGGTGTCAGGATTTACCTGTCACAAAACATTTAGAAAACTAAACACTTTAGCAAACACTACTCCTCAACGCATGCATATACCAGTTTGGTTGTGGGTCCCATAATGGCCTGCAGTTTCAGACCCATTAGACTGCCTCCTTCTTAAATCCAACCAATCCTAAACTTACATAACCCACTAACCTACTATTTCCTAGTCCCTTCCTTTCTAGCCCTGCCATCTCTATTCATTGCTACCGGGAGCAAGGAATAAACCCAGTTAACATGAAAGGAAGCTTCTGGGCTTCTGGCTTTCCTTATTCCCCACTGTGAATATACCCATCCGCTTAAAACAGTGGCATCTGGTGGTACTGTATATAATAACCCTCTCAGGGAAATATTGAATTGCTATATTTTATTTCACATTGTGTAGCTCATCATATTCAGTGCTACCACTTGACAGTGCTCAACATTATTTAATCCTTTTACCCTCATAAAATTTAGCAGTAACAGGAGAGCAGTTCACCATTCTGCCTGTAGGTGAAATCAACGCACGCTACCTGTACAAACAGCCATAGGTGATGCTTCAGCCTCATCGTTCTAAGGGCTAAATCAGTACAGAATCTCCATTTACAATATACAGGATGGGAAAGGGTTATTACATATAGTACCGCCAGATACCCACCCGCATAACACTTGGAAAATATCTCCACATTGCCCACAGATGGGTGAAGAATGGGCTTACATCGCATGGAAAGGAACTACATAAACATGAGCACATTGACTTCAAATATCTTTTTCCAGTGATATAACTGATCTTCATATATTTTATACATTTTGGTACTTTTTTATGAGATCTGCATATATAATTTATTGGACTACAGTTTTAGTATATATTTTTGTCTAACTGGGAAGATCTGTATGCCAGTCTGTTACATAAAAAAAAAAAAAAAAAAAAAAATATATATATATATATATATATATATATATTTATATATATATATATATATTTATATATTCTAGATAATAGATATATAGATATATACACAGAGCAGTGCTTTAAGGTTCAGAAACATACATATAGGCAGCCAGTCATTAAGACACTAATTTAGCTGCATGATTTATTTTTCTTTAAAGGGATAGTAATACTTCGTTTTAACTTTATTTTATTTTGTAGGCATTAAAAAAACATGAAGAATGATATAAGTCTTATCTCTCAAACCTTTATGGTTTAAGAGATATTCACAAGCAAAGTTTCCCCCTCCCGCCCCTTTTACCTAGTGTAAGCCATCTCTTCTCAGATGTGGAATGCAGTCCATAGACCAGACAGATAACAGAAGGGGACAGACTTCCTCCTATGAGAACAGTGAAAGCCCTGCCCCCCTTGACAAGATTTTCAGGTTTTTCCCTTATCTTAATTGAAGATTGTCCCTCTCTGCAATCTACCTGGGCACCTCCCTTCTGCTCTGGTTGAGCAGTGTTACATCAGTAAAAGGGGCGGGAGGGGGACACTTTGTCATTGAATTACTCTTGAACTACAACTCTGACAGAATTGAAATAACACTCTCCAAAGTCCAAATACTATGATGATTAATTAGAGCTGCTTTTATTATGAATCATTACTATCCATTTAATGATGTGAAGTTGCCTTTATACTTCTATGTCAGTTCTTTTCTTACAGTTTTAGTGGTTTGATTGCCATCTACCTTCAGAAAAGAATCTGTGTATATCTGCAAAACATAAGAAGACTGTCTGTGTGTGTCTCACTCTCTGTTGTCTCTATTCAGCATCTGTTTATCTAACCAGCTAGATCATGTGAACAAAATGAGACATTTATTTATGTATTTTATTTAGAAAATGTTTTACCAGGAAGAATACATTGAGATTTCTCTCGTTTTCAAGTATATCTGCTTGACTGCAATTAGAAGGAGCTCCCATCAATGGAAGAGGAAGAAAAAAATGGATATAACTAGTGATGATCGAGCACCCCAATGCTCGGGTGTTCGGGTGATCTGACCGAGCGCCCCCGGAGGCTCGAGTGCTCGGCCGAGCACCCGAGCCCCATTGAAGTCAATGGGAGGACTCGAGCATTACACCAGGCACCCCCTGCTCTGATGAGGGGAGGGTGCCTGGTCCATAGGAAAAGGGCAGAAAATGATGGAAACACCACAGAAATGGTTCAGGGACAGCATAGGGAGGATGTCTGGATGCATCTTGGACTCCAACGTCGCTGCTGGGAACGATGTTTCGCCCGTAGTACGCCATTTTTACAGACTGACCGTAAAACACACAAAAAGGAAGATAAAAACGATTTTAGGCGAAAAATTGTTACCAAACAGTATTTGCTGTATATTTACTTGTATATCATCTGCAAATTCTGCAAAAAATTTCATCGATTTTTCGGAACTGGGGCCATGATTAAGAGGGAAACGTGCGCAGAGTAAAGCAGGTGTTCAACGTGGTTATGGCCCGCTGGTGAGCTGACCTATACAAAAATTGTCAAACAGGGCCCGCTGGTGAGCTGGCCCTATATAAAAATTATATCACAGGGCCCGCTGGTGAGCTGGCCCTATATAAAAATTATATCACCGGGTATATGGAAGAGGAGGAGGAGGATGAGAAGATTAAGAGTCAACCATATACCCGTTTTTTGGGTGGAAGGGGTGAATGGGAATACAGAGTATTCCCATCATTGTAAATAACATATCAAAAGTGACTTTATGTTCCCCCGGGGCTTTCCTCCAGTGGAGTGGAGAAGTCAGGGGAAATCCAGGCCTTGTTCATTTTTATAAGTGTCAACCTATCAGCATTTTCGGTGGAAAGGCGGATACGCTTATCTGTTATGATGCCACCAGCAGCACTAAATACCCGCTCAGACAGAACGCTGGCGGCAGGGTAGGCCAGCACCTCCAAGGCGTAGAGTGCCAGTTCATACCACGTGTCCAGCTTGGACACCCAGTAGTTGTAAGGCACAGAGGGATCATTGAGGACGCTGACACGGTCTGCTATGTACTCCTTCACCATCTTCCAAAACTTTTCCCTCCTTGTGACACTAGGCTGCGCATCAGGGTGAGGGTGCTGGCGGGGTGTCATGAAGGTGTCCCACGCCTTGGAGAGTGTTGCCCTGCCTTTGTCGGAACTGCTGTGTGCTCCCCTTTTCTCCCCTTCTCGGTTGGCCAAGGTAGCACGTACTCTGCCGCCAGCGTTGTCAGATGGAAAATTTTGGAGCAATTTTTCGACAAGAACCTTCTGGTATTGCACCATTTTGCTTGTCCTCTCCACCGGAGGAATGAGAGATGAGAAATTCTCTTTGTAGCGGGGGTCCAGAAGGGTGAACACCCAGTAATCCGTGTTGTCTAAAATGCGTATAACGCGTGGGTCACGGGAAAGGCAGCCTAACATAAAGTCAGCCATGTGTGCCAGAGTACCAACAGGCAAGATTTCGCTGTCCTCACCAGGAGGATGACTCTCAATCTCCTCATCCTCTTCCTCCTCTTCTGCCCACCCACGCTGAAGAGATGGAACTAAAGTTCCATGGCTACCCTCTGTAGCGGAGGCAACCGTGTCTTCCTCCTCCTCCTCCTCTGCCTCCTCCAATTGTCGCTGAGAAGACGAAGTGAGGGTGCTCTGGCTATCACCTTGTGTAAGCTCTTCCTCCCGCATTTCCACCTCTTCCACATGCAAAGCGTCGGTTTTAATTGTAAGCAGCGAGCGTTTCAGTAGACACAGAAGTGGGATGGTTACACTGATAATAGCGTTATCGCCGCTCACCATCTGTGTCGATTCCTCAAAATTGCGTAAAACCTCACAGAGGTCTGACATCCATTCCCACTCCTCACTTCTGATTACAGGAAGTTGAACGGAGAGGCGACGACCGTGTAACAGCTGGTACTCCACTACTGCCCTCTGCTGCTCACAAAGCCGGGCCAACATGTGGAAGGTGGAGTTCCAGCGCGTGCTCACGTCACACAGCAGCCGGTGAGCTGGCAATTGTAAGCGCTGCTGCAGCTTCAACAGGCCGGCTGAAGCTGTTGATGACTTACGGAAATGTGCACACACGCGGCGCACCTTGGTCAAGAGATCATGCAAATTGGGGTAGGTTTTTAGAAATCGCTGAATCACTAAATTAAATACATGCGCTAGGCATGGTACGTGTGTGAGCTTGCCGAGCTCCAAAGCCGCCACCAAGTTACGCCCATTATCACACACAACCATGCCTGGTTGCAGGTTGAGTGGCGAGAGCCACTGCTCGGTCTGGTGACTAATCCCCTGCAACAGCTCTGAGGCCGTGTGCTGTTTGTCCCCAAGGCAGATCAGCTTCAGCACGGTCTGTTGACGCTTCCCCACTGCAGTGCTACACTGCTTCCAGCTACCGGCTGATGGGTGAGTGGCGCTGCGCGCAGAGAATTCGGAGGTGGAAATGGAGGAGGAGGAGCCAATAACGTAGGTGCTGGCGGAAACCCTGATGGAGGTAGGGCCCGCAATCCTCGGCGTGGGTAGCACCTGTGCCATCCCAGGGTCCGAGTCGCTCCCAGCCTCCACGACATTCACCCAGTGTGCCGTCAGGGAAATGTAGCGTCCCTGGCCAGAAGCACTTGTCCATGTGTCAGTCGTTAAGTGGACCTTCCCAGTAACTGCGTTGGTCAGGGCACGGGTGATGTTACGGGACACATGGTGGTGTAAGGCGGGGACGGCACACCAGGAAAAGTAGTGGCGGCTGGGGACTGCGTACCGAGGGACAGCTGCTGCCATCAGGCTGCGGAAGGACTCAGTCTCCACAAGCCTAAATGGCAGCATTTCGATGGCCAGTAATTTGGAAAGGTGTGAGGTTAGTGCTATGGCCTGTGGGTGGGTGGCTGGGTATTTTCGCTTGCGCTCAAATGCCTGGGGTAACGACATTTGGACGCTGCGCTGGGACAGGGAAGTGGATGTGGTCGCTGATGGTGCTTCAGATGCTACAGGTGCAGGGCGGGAGGTATGCGGGCCTGCGCCTTCGACAGGCGATTGGCCGGCACCGAAAACAGGGGAAGAGGAGGCAGTGGTGTGGCCTGCAGACACAGATTGGCGATCCGGGCGTTCCTCCCACTTATTACGGTGCTTGGATGCCATGTGTCGGATCATGCTGGTGGTGGTGAGGTTGCTAGTGTTCATGCCTCGGCTCATTCTGGTGTGGCACAGGTTGCAAACTACAATTCTTTTGTCGTCCGCACATTCCTTAAAAAAACGCCATACCGCGGAACACCTAGCCCTTGGCAAGGGAGATTTACGCAAGGGGGTGCTCCGTGGAACATTTGCGGGCCGGTTTGGTGCGGTCCGCCTTCTTTCTTTAGCCACACCACTGCCTCTTCCAGCCTGTTGCGGTGCTGCAGATGGCTCACCCTCAGGACTGCTGTCATCGCTCGGCTCTCCACCTTCCCAGGTGGGGCTAGTGACCTCATCGTCCACCAAGTCCTCCTCCACTTCCTCACTCTGATCATCCTCCTCATTTCTTGATCCCACCACATACTCAGTCATTGACAACTGTGTATCATCCTCCTCATCAAGGTCTTGAGACAGTAATAGTGGTTGATTTGATGGCAACTGTGTCTCATCATCATCATCATCCACTTCCTTTGACCTTAAATGCCGTTCCCCTCTGTCATCTTCTTGTGATTGGGTACCCTCTAGAGGTTGTGAATCAGGGCACAAGATCTCATGTTCCTCTGCAAGCGTGCTTGGAGAGAGGTTCAAATGAAGGATTGGTGATGAGACGAGCTCCTCACTATATCCCAGTGTGGGATCACTTCTTTGGCCAGACCCTCTATGGTGGGAGGAAGGATGATCAGGGTGAGGATTGTGTTGACCAGACTCTTGGCTACTGAGAGTGGACTTGGTGGAAGACAGGGTGGTGCTTAACCGACTGGAAGCAGTATCAGCTGAAATCCAACCGACCACCTGTTCGCAGTGGTCTGACCTCGAGAGTGATGTCCTGCGACGCCCTGTAAACTGAGACATGAAGCTAGGTATGGTGGATGTCTTTCTTTCTTGTGCTCTGGCACCAGGCACAGTTTCTACGCGTCCTGACCCGCGCCCTGAACTATCAGGATCACGTCCACTTCCCCGTCCCTTTTTACCCGCCTTCTTCATATTACACGGAATATGTGCTGCTAATCTGCGGCTAGGCACAGTGAACGGAATATGTGACGTTTATTTTTTAAACTTTGCACACTAAACAGAATGTGCTGCTAATCTGCAACTTTGCACACTAAACAGAATGTGCTGCTAATCTGCGGCTAGGCACAGTGAACGGAATATGTGACGTTTATTTTTTAAATCTTTGCACACTAAACAGAATGTGCTGCTAATCTGCAACTTTGCACATTAAACAGAATGTGCTGCTAATCTGCGGCTAGGCACAGTGAACGGAATATGTGACGTTTATTTTTTAAACTTTGCACACTAAACAGAATGTGCTGCTAATCTGCAACTTTGCACACTAAACAGAATGTGCTGCTAATCTGCGGCTAGGCACAGTGAACGGAATATGTGACGTTTATTTTTTAAACTTTGCACACTAAACAGAATGTGCTGCTAATCTGCGGCTAGGCACAGTGAACGGAATATGTGACGTTTATTTTTTAAACTTTGCACACTAAACAGAATGTGCTGCTAATCTGCGGCTAGGCACAGTGAACGGAATATGTGACGTTTATTTTTTAAACTTTGCACACTAAACAGAATGTGCTGCTAATCTGCAACTTTGCACACTAAACAGAATGTGCTGCTAATCTGCAACTTTGCACACTAAACAGAATGTGCTGCTAATCTGCAACTTTGCACACTAAACAGAATGTGCTGCTAATCTGCGGCTAGGCACAGTGAACGGAATATGTGACTTTTTTTTTTAAATTTGTGCCCCCCCAAACAAAATATAACTGCTGCCCCCACACACAACAGTCCTAAAAAGGACTTTTGGGTCTTTATATGGTGTTCCAACACTTTTCTTCTCCCTACACTGACTTTCCCTTCCTATCCTCATCTCTCCCTGGCTAAGACTGAGCCGAACTCGCTGGTCAGGTGCTATACAGCACCCGATCACGGGTTCTGGCCAGCCAATCAGTGTAATGCCAGCAGCCAACATGGCTGCTGGCATTACACTGATGTCAGAGCCTCCCCGCACGTTTATTGGCCGCGCAGCAGCCGCGAAACGTGCGGGGAGGAGACCCGAACATGGCGGGCGAGCACATGCGGTATTCGTACGAGTACCGCCATGTGCCGAGCAGAGCGATGCTCGAGCCGAACCGAGCTTCGGCCGAGCATGCTCTCTCATCACTAGATATAACTGTTCCAAGGTAAGTACACATAATTAAAAAGAAAGTTAGCAGGTTAAAAAAATGAATATATACTACTAAAATAGTAGTAAGTAAAATAAACAATATCTTTACCTTTTAAAATTTGAGCAATAAAAACAATCATATCATGGCTATGCTGCAAAAAATGAGATACCTTTGATTACATGTTAAGACTAAGAGACATATGCACAAAAGAAAAGAGGAGCAATTCTGGGCCAAACCAACTATTTTATGGGACAAATAAAAAGAGGAAAATAATCAAGGAGCTGAAGATCTGAGATCTGCCAAGCAGTAGTTTGCCAGATGTTCCTCTGTTCAGCGGCCCTGCAGAGAGCTCCTAGACCAGCTTAGGGTGAGATGTTCAGAAAGTGGTGGTAACTGAAACTGTCTGTAATCAGAATAAAAAAGTTCTTACACCAAGATCCGTCAATTCTTAGACATGCTTCTGTCATTTGCATCCAATTCCGCCATCTCCGTCAAAAGCCGTCTTAAAAGTGGGTGTGGTTTAATTTCCCATCATAATATAAGGTATTTTCAGAAAAAAATATGTTTGAACGTAATATTTTTTGTCTGATTAACATCATTTTTTCCCGATATAATAAAAATAGTCTAAACTTGGAGAAAAAAAAATTTTTCAAAGACAAAAAAATGTCTTTGTTTCTTTGAAAATTTTCGTTTCAAAGACAAAATGAAAGACGATTTTTAAGATCATAATTTTTAACAGCAATGTTCAATGAGATCTTCTTACCATCATTTTTAATTCTATAGATGAATTTTCAAACGTGATGGATTTACTTCTGAAAATATTGTCCACCAACTCATGATCCGACAAGTTTTTCATTATGACGACTTTTTGAACATCTCGCCCTTAATGTACATTTCCCTGATACTTCTGGTTAACTGTATCAGTAAAAGGTCATGGCAGAACCACCTGGAAGTATCACAGCTATGTACATGAATCTTGTGGATTTACACTATGCTGGGAAGCCCAGCAGCAAGGAAAATTGTCATGCAGACTACCACTAGCAAAATTAAATCATGGGAGCAAGTGAACTGGTGGGCAGCTTCTGAACTTTTTAATTACTGTCGTGACTTTGAAGGTCTGCTATTAAACATTGCCACACTTGAGCACTTGACACAGGCAGTGCAGAGTATGACTGACACTGTATTCTAAACAGCAAGACTCATCTCCTATTTGTGTACATCTGTATATGGATATCTTTGTTTATCAGCACATATATACTCTGCCATACGATCACACAATAGATACTCACTTCTCGCATCTGATCACATACCAAAGTATATGTCCTGATAAATCAAGGCACCAATACACAGAGATCATGAAGAAGCAAGTAGAAGGGCAGGGCTGTACTCTATTTTAACCAGTATGGAGCTGCAGTCTACTGAGCAAGGGGCAAATCACTCTGCCTGCTTATATAGTCACTGACAGGATGCTCCCTGCAATCAGATTCAGGGAGCTCATTGTCAGAAACATAAAAATATATAAAAAAAAAATAGGTGAAGATGGAATAAACTAAAATTATAGGTAATTTGACTTTACATATTATGCACTTGCAGTATATGTAGAATCAAAATAAGAGGTTGTTGTCCTTTTAGTACTGGAGGCGTGTATGCACCTATATACACTAAAGAGATATTTCATCCCCAATGTTCAAATGCATGCTTGCACGCAAATGTTTAAACCTGGAATATGAGCTGGCTAATTCAGACATCACCCCCACTGAAATTTTATATATGGGAAAAATAGCAATAATACAAATTTTCGATAACAAACGATCACCTTAAATTTTATTAATTAAAAATCACTTTTATTATATTTATTTGCAATCTCAGTTGCCAGGAATACAGTTGTTATTTTAGGTTTTACTCTGAAATATGCTTGAACAAGTTATTTAGAGTTGCTGACAGTTAAAAAAATGCATTGTCATTACGAAATGCTTAGGAGTATCTAAGAAAACTGTTTGACAAAAACAAATATACGTCAGAGTGGTAATGACATGCCTCGAAGCTATGGTTAGCATGAGAACGATTGCATTCAAAGAGTATGTCTTACATATAACTGTTTCAAATGTTTTTTTTTAAACAATAGTGAATCATGTCAGTGCTTGACATGCCAAACTTAAGTTTACAGAAACTCCATAATTCGTGTGAAGAGCTATTTTTAAATAATATCATTGGTAACACTCAGCTCAATGCAGCTGAACTTACATAAAAAGATTGAATCAATTTACTGCTGTCAGTTCATGCTTATGTTTCATTGCCCATCATGGTAGGATATCTATTTAAATAAGCCTTATTTGAACTTTAATGTATACGAACTAAGGCCCTTATCAGTCATGCTAAAGAGGTACAGTTCTGGGTCAATCCAAATGTACCACAGGTGATAAATGAAAATTCCCATATGAGGGTATACTTTCTAAATGGATATTTTGTATCTCCTTTGAGAATCTGGAAAGAAAGCAACATTTTTATTAAGTATGAAAAAGAAACCTAGTTGTCTTGAAAGCTTACATCTCAGATAGCCAATAGAATTATCATTTTTACTCTATTATGGCGAGATGCAAAAAACGTTCGCATCAGATAAAGGCATTTTCGTGCGCAGATAGATTTTGCGCATATTCTGATCCAGTAAGCTAAATAACGAACGATTCTTGAATTGCGCATAAAAAATTAAATTTTGCGACAACAGTACACAGATGTATAAATTCATTCGCAATAGCAGTTCTTGCATTAGACGCATTCGCTATTCCAGTCACACAGATTTGTTAATCTTAGCCATGCCCCCCAAAAAATAAATATATGCAGCCGTTCGCTAATCTTGAAATTTCATGAGCAATTCAACAAAATCATGAGCAAACCTATTCCCTAGTGGTTTTCATATGGGAAATAGCGATTGCGCATGTTTTCTGCATCGTGCCATTAGTCTCTTGCATTTTCTATGGCTAATATGGTACTACACTTCATCAACAACATTTGAGACATTAGGTGGAGAATATGTAACAAGTAATGAGAATCATTCATAACTAAATTCTGAAAAAAAACACAAGAAGAATCTTTAATAACGTGAAATACATCTGTCAACATTACAAACTATTAGAAGTATGTGAAGTGGACAGAAAAAATTCTGGGGACAGTTCCATACCTTAGGAGACATACATGCAAATTTCAGTTTTAATTTCTTAGGACTGCACAAAAGAAATTAGGTGCTCTCACTAGATAGAGACTGAGAGGGAGGGGTAAGTGAATATAGTGTGATAAGTGTAAATATACAGATAGTAATAGCAACTCTCTTAAAGGGATAGTAATACTTAAAATGTAAAAAAAATATGTTGTAGGGTTTATCCCCCTGAGTAAAACAAAAGTACTCCCACTGCTGAAAAGTGTTTCATTCAAAAGTTATTAATTTTCAAAGTTGAATTTTTTAGGTGCAATATCACAGTGGCCTGAAATTGTACAGTAGTGCTGTTGCTACACCATCCTATGGAGATTTATGGTCCCGGGACCAGAGCTGTCCATAGGATCATGTAGCAACAGCGCCACTGTACAATTTCAGGCCACTGTGATACTGCACCTACAAAATTCAACTTTGAAAATTAATAATTTTTGAATGAAACACCTTTCAGCAGTGGGAGTACTCTTGTTTTACTCAGGGGGATAAACCCTACAACATATTTTTTTTAAAATTTTAAGTATTACTATCCCTTTAAATGATAGACTCCTAAACACAGGTAAACAGATAAATGAGTACAGTAATAATATGACATAACGCATGAAATGATATGTATAACATATGACTTCCAATGCAATTACATTGTATTACGTGTATCACGTTATAGACGTGCTTCTTTGTACCACTGTATTTAGATACTCTGTACTGTCCCATTATAGATACACTTTCAATATTGGGTTATTATTCCATCACGGAAATATTCTTCTTGTGTGTCACATACTCCAATTACAGGCTTAAGTTTCGGCATACCAGCCTCTTTTATCTCATTGTATTTATTTATTGAATAAATTACTTTTGCTTTTACTTATTTTTTAGACACTTGCCGTTTTTATATATTTTTATTTTTTGTTTCATTTTTTATTTATTATTATCTTTTTATTTTCCATCTTTCTTTACAATTTTTTTTACCTGCAAGTTTCTGACACGAGTAGACCATTATCAGCCTTTGCATTTTTATGTGTGATTGAATATACCATCACTGATAATGGTACTGCTACACTTAGTACTCTTGTGCACTGTCTCCCTTCTTCTTTTTGTTCTTAGGACTGTTTTATTGTTCAGTTAGGAGTGTTGTATTTGTAAATGAGCAATTGGCTGTGATAACTACATCCCTTCACTGCTGTAACTGATGGTTCATTTCATGCATTTGTTACTTTTACTAAATATTCTGATGGGACTCGGTTTGAGGTCCAAGGGCCTTCCGTTCTACAGAAAAGTGAAGTAATTCTGGTATAAACCAACTGTACTATAGACAAATATAAAATAAATTCTAGAGATTACATTTTTTTTCACACCCTTAAATGCTAGAAAGGCCCCCAATGTCTTGCAAAGCAATGCACTGATGGCATTTTGGAGGTTAATACAATATTTAAATAAATGGGGGTTTTATGAATTTGTATTTGTCTACTATGGATCAGATGTTTACCACAAGCTTACACTACTTTTCTTTCTATACTTATATTATTGACTATTATTTCCCTGATTCCATTGCAATTGATAACTTTATTGAGGGGTTTAACTACAAATTTCTGCATGAACTTCAGTGAGAATCTGTTACATAAAATCAATGATAACATCAGCTGCAATTTAATCTCTTTGTATGGATATTTTTATTGTGTTATGCAATAATAAACCCTTTAATTAAAAAAATGTAAAATGTCAGCATCTAGAGCAGAGTCCAAATGCAAAAACAATAAATACATATGTCTGTTTGCTGTATAACAGACACCCCTAGGTAAGTACTTTTGTTAAGAAACTATATTCTCAATATCACCAAGAAGAACTCTTAGGTAAGGGCTGGGCAACACATAGATTTGCATTTGTTGACTGATTAAAATTACCATCAATTTCAGTGAGTCACTGGCTGTAGGCTTAAATATATTTAATTGGGAACTGTGAATGTAAGTGGGCTTTGATAATGTAAAGCAGCACATAATAAAATGTGTCTAAGATAGTTAAATGTCTAATTCAGGGTTGGCCAATTTTGATCATCTAGAGTCACAAGAAGACTAGAGTTGATGGACAAACAAGAGAATTAAGCCTGGTCTACATGACTAACAAGGTATTCAGTAACTCTCACAAACCTCCCTGTTTTGGTCTCTGAAGGTTTGAACTTTACTGTCACTGGCATAATGACCTACACCTATTAGTCACTCATTTCTTTCCTCTGACACTCCCTATCATATCTTTGTACTCAATCATTTACCTTAGTCTGCCGTCTTCTGACACTTCTTATCACACCTTCATACTCTCATCTATAAGATTTATCTCACAATTTCCCTCCTTCTTTGCCCCACACGTCACTCTCAGTCATACTTCCCACTCAGGTCTACGAGATTTTACTCATGCTAATCATCTCTTCTGCTTCTCCCTCTCACATCTTGTTCTTCCTTTCATGTCTACTACATTTTAATCACACTGTTCACCTCTTCCTTACCCTGCCATGCCTTTTATTTTTTTTTACCTATCAGGTGGGATTCATACACTTGTCTGATCTAGACATGTTAAAAAAATGTATTGTTCTGCTACACTTTTATGATAATTAGTATTTTATTTAATTTATTTTGATCAATCATGATTGCTTTGTACTGATGATCAGTCTAAATAGATGAAAACACCCAAAATCATGGGGTCCTTGTCTTCTACCATCTTGAGGGTCAGTAGTCAGTATTTTCTTTAATCAATCAAGCAAGCAAGCAAGTAAAACACAGTTGGTCAATGTTTCCTAAATTTAATTATATTAGATTATACCAAAGTTAGCTCTTTGCTCTTCACAGTAATGACCTTTTGTGTATAATGTAAGTGATGAACTGAATTCACAAATGGGCTCCACCATAATGGACAGAGAAAAATCCAGGATTTCAGTGGTAGTCCCTTGCTTAATGGTACACTCAGAAATGTGGCCATGTCTACCTCAAATAGTATGTTTCCACTTGTATGAGCAGTGCTGTCTGAGCCCTTCTATTATCTCCATCAGTCCAGTAGACTTCACTGCATACAGGCTTCTTCAAAGCCAAGCATAAGACAGTTGTGTTCCTTCATAGCAATTGCTTTAATCTGAACCTCTCTAGAGCATATATTACTACTTGTAACAACCACATAACTCACTTTTTTCAAAATGAGATTTTGGTTACTTTGTTTGGCCAAAATTAATTCACGCTTGCCTGCCTTTCCAAGTCCCTGTAATTTTAGGAAAGTCCTAACTAATGTAATTTACCAAATGATATGTTTTGCAAACTTCTCCTAACTAGAGCTACAGCTATGTCTTTGTAGGCTTTTACTGACCCTTTCAATGTCCTGCCACTAGGGGAGCACCAGTTAACTTCACAACCTGCAATGTATCCACATATGTAAAACAATGCAGGTCAGCCTCATCCATTCCTATTTACAACATGATGCCTGAATAATCCAGCTTTCCATTTTACTCAAATGACTTAGACTGATTGCAGTGTAATCTGGGCATGAAAAGCTCATTAAATAAATGACAGATTCTGCTGCTTTAAATTGTGCCTCAGTAAAAGTCCCAAGATGTAGCTTCTTAGGTGGCCCTCCAGGTAACTCCACCCAGAACAGCAAGGAAGACAGGGTCTATATTACCATTCCAAGGACACAGGAACCCTCATAACATATTGATACAATTTTAGCCATACATGGACATTTTGAAACCAAGAGGACATTTTTGTTCTATACTGAATATTAGCAGCAACATACCCTGAGCAACTTTTTGCAGGTATACATACTTGACAATCATGCACAAGAAAGGTTAAAAATGAAACACAACACCTTTTTCACAAATAAAAGTAATCAACACTTTAACTCTAACTAGTAAATATGAGTGTCATCCATATGCACCAAAATGGAGCAATTAAAAACCTCCAATCCTATATAATAATTTGCTAGGATGTTTGTCAGAAGCTGTCATGCTCAGTAGAGACTACCCGAGTGCACAGAATGCTGGAGCATTCTGTTCTTTTGGCTTGTCTCTACAGTGCATGACTGCGTTGGTGTCAGGACGCAGAGCAGGACTGGCCTCTTAACTAGTGATGAGCGAGCACCCCAATGCTCGGGTGTTCGGGTGCTCTGACCGAGCACCCCCTGAGGCTCGAGTGCTCGGCCGAGCACCCGAGCCCCATTGAAGTCAATGGGAGGACTCGAGCATTACACCAGGCACCCCCTGCTCTGATGAGGGGAGGGTGCCTGGTCCATAGGAAAAGGGCAGAAAAGGATGGAAACACCACAGAAATGGTTCAGGGACAGCATAGGGAGGATGTCTGGATGCATCTTGGACTCCAACATCGCTGCTGGGAACGATCTTTCGCCCGTAGTACGCCATTTTTACAGACTGACCGTAAAACACACAAAAAGGAAAATAAAAACGACTTTAGGCGAAAAATTGTTACCAAACAGTATTTGCTGTATATTTACTTGTATATCATCTGCAAATTCTCCCAAAAATTTCCTTGATTTTCTGAAGTGAGGCCATGATTAAGAGGGAAACGTGCGCAGAGGCAAATTCTCCCAAAAATTTCCTTGATTTTCAGAACTGAGGCCATGATTAAGAGGGAAACGTGCGCAGAGGCAAATTCGCCCAAAAATTTCCTTGATTTTCAGAACTGAGGCCATGATTAAGAGGGAAACGTGCGCAGAGGCAAATTCTCCCAAAAATTTCCTTGATTTTCAGAACTGAGGCCATGATTAAGAGGGAAACGTGCGTAGAGGCAAATTCTCCCAAAAATTTCCTTGATTTTCAGAATTGAGGCCATGATTAAGAGGGAAACGTGCGCAGAGGCAAATTCGCCCAAAAATTTCCTTGATTTTCAGAACTGAGGCCATGATTAAGAGGGAAACGTGCGCAGAGGCAAATTCTCCCCAAAATTTCCTTGATTTTCAGAACTGAGGCCATGATTAAGAGGGAAACGTGCGCAGAGGCAAATTCTCCCCAAAATTTCCTTGATTTTATTGAACTGAGGCCATGATTAAGAGGGAAACGTGCGCTGAGCTGACCATCTAAAACATTATGGGTGAGGGTCTGCTGCAGAGCTGACCATCCTAAACATTATATGCGAAGGCCCGCTAGTGAGCTGACGCTATAAAACATTATATGCGAAGGCCCGCTAGTGAGCTGACGCTATAAAACATTATATGAGAGGGCCCGCTAGAGAGCTGACCCAATAAAACATTATATGAGAAGGCCCGCTGGTGAGCTGACCTATATAAAAATTGTCAAACAGGGCCCGCTGGTGAGCTGGCCCTATATAAAAATTATATCACAGGGCCCGCTGGTGAGCTGGCCCTATATAAAAATTATATCACAGGGCCCGCTGGTGAGCTGGCCCTATATAAAAATTATATCCCAGGGCATATGGAAGAGGAGGAGGAAGATGAGAAGATTAAGAGTCAACCATATACCCATTTTTTGGGTGGAAGGGGTGAATGGGAATACAGAGTATTCCCATTATTGTAAATAACATATATAAAGTGAGTTTATGTTCCCCCGGGGCTTTCCTCCAGTGGAGTGGAGAAGTCAGGGGAAATCCAGGCCTTGTTCATTTTTATAAGTGTCAACATTGTCGGTGGAAAGGCGGATACGCTTATCTGTTATGATGCCACCAGCAGCACTAAATACCCGCTCAGACAGAACGCTGGCGGCAGGGCAGGCCAGCACCTCCAAGGCGTAGAGTGCCAGTTCATACCACGTGTCCAGCTTGGACACCCAGTAGTTGTAAGGCACAGAGGGATCATTGAGGACGCTGACACGGTCTGCTACGTACTCCTTCACCATCTTCCAAAACTTTTCCCTCCTTGTGACACTAGGCTGCGCATCAGGGTGAGGGTGCTGGTGGGGTGTCATGAAGGTGTCCCACGCCTTGGAGAGTGTTGCCCTGCCTTTCTCGGAACTGCTGTGTGCTCCCCTTTTCTCCCCTTCTCTGTTGGCCAAGGTAGCACGTACTCTGCCGCCAGCGTTGTCAGATGGAAAATTTTGGAGCAATTTTTCAACAAGAACCTTCTGGTATTGCACCATTTTGCTTGTCCTCTCCACCGGAGGAATGAGAGATGAGAAATTCTCTTTGTAGCGGGGGTCCAGAAGGGTGAACACCCAGTAATCCGTGTTGTTTAAAATGCGTATAACGCGTGGGTCACGGGAAAGGCAGCCTAACATAAAGTCAGCCATGTGTGCCAGAGTACCAACAGTCAAGATTTCGCTGTCCTCACCAGGAGGATGACTCTCAATATCCTCATCCTCTTCCTCCTCTTCTGCCCACCCACGCTGAAGAGATGGAACTAAAGTTCCATGGCTACCCTCTGTAGCGGAGGCAACCGTGTCTTCCTCCTCCTCCTCCTCCTCCTCCTCCGCCTCCTCCAATTGTCGCTGAGAAGACGAAGTGAGGGTGCTCTGGCTATCACCTTGTGTAAGCTCTTCCTCCCCCATTTCCACCTCTTCCACATGCAAAGCGTCGGTTTTAATTGTGAGCAGCGAGCGTTTCAGTAGACACAGAAGTGGGATGGTTACACTGATAATAGCGTTATCGCCGCTCACCATCTGTGTCGATTCCTCAAAATTGCGTAAAACCTTGCAGAGGTCTGACATCCATTCCCACTCCTCACTTCTGATTACAGGAAGTTGAACGGAGAGGCGACGACCGTGTAACAGCTGGTACTCCACTACTGCCCTCTGCTGCTCACAAAGCCGGGCCAACATGTGGAAGGTGGAGTTCCAGCGCGTGCTCACGTCACACAGCAGCCGGTGAGCTGGCAATTGTAAGCGCTGCTGCAGCTTCAACAGGCCGGCCGAAGCTGTAGATGACTTACGGAAATGTGCACACACGCGGCGCACCTTGGTCAAGAGATCATGCACATTGGGGAAGGTTTTTAGAAATCGCTGCACCACTAAATTAAATACATGCGCTAGGCATGGTACGTGTGTGAGCTTGCTGAGCTCCAAAGCCGCCACCAAGTTACGCCCATTATCACACACAACCATGCCTGGTTGCAGGTTGAGTGGCGAGAGCCACTGCTCGGTCTGGTGACTAATCCCCTGCAACAGCTCTGAGGCCGTGTGCTGTTTGTCCCCAAGGCAGATCAGCTTCAGCACGGCCTGTTGACGCTTCCCCACTGCAGTGCTAAACTGCTTCCAGCTACTGGCTGATGGGGGAGTGGCGCTGCGTGTAGAGAATTCGGAGGTGGAAACGGAGGAGGAGGAGCCAATAACGTAGGTGCTGGCGGAAACCCTGATGGAGGTAGGGCCCGCAATCCTCGGCGTGGGTAGTACCCGTGCCATCCCAGGGTCCGAGTCGCTCCCAGCCTCCACGACATTCACCCAGTGTGCCGTCAGGGAAATGTAGCGTCCCTGGCCACAAGCACTTGTCCATGTGTCAGTCGTTAAGTGGACCTTCCCAGTAACTGCGTTGGTCAGGGCACGGGTGATGTTACGGGACACATGGTGGTGTAATGCGGGGATGGCACACCGGGAAAAGTAGTGGCGGCTGGGGACCGCGTACCGAGGGACAGCTGCTGCCATCAGGCTGCGGAAGGACTCAGTGTCCACAAGCCTAAATGGCAGCATTTCGATGGCCAGTAATTTGGAAAGGTGTGAGGTTAGTGCTATGGCCTGTGGGTGGGTGGCTGGGTACTTTCTCTTGCGCTCAAATGCCTGGGGTAACGACATTTGGACGCTGCGCTGGGACAGGGAAGTGGATGTGGTCGCTGATGGTGCTTCAGATGCTACAGGTGCAGGGCGGGAGGTATGCGGGCCTGCGCCTTCGACAGGCGATTGGCCGGCACCGAAAACAGGGGAAGAGGAGGCAGTGGTGTGGCCTGCAGACACAGATGGGCGATCCAGGCATTCCTCCCACTTACTACGGTGCTTGGATGCCATGTGTCGGATCATGCTGGTGGTGGTGAGGTTTCTAGTGTTCATGCCTCGGCTCATTCTGGTGTGGCACAGGTTGCAATCTACAATTCTTTTGTCGTCCGCACTTTCCTTAAAAAAACGCCATACCGCGGAACACCTACCCTTTGGCAAGGTAGATTTACACAAGGGGGTGCTCCGTGGAACATTTGCGGGCCGGTTTGGTGCGGTCCGCCTTCTTTCTGTAGCCACACCACTGCCTCTTCCAGCCTGTAGCGGTGCTGCAGATGGCTCACCCTCAGGACTGCTGTCATCGCTCGGCTCTACACCTTCCCAGGTGGGGTCAGTCACCTCATCGTCCACCAAGTCCTCCTCCACTTCCTCACTCTGATCATCCTCCTCAAGTCTTGATCCCACCACATACTCAGTCATTGACAACTGTATAACATTCTCCTCAACAAGGTCTTGAGACGGAAATAGTGGTTGATTTAATGGCAACTGTGTCTCATCATCATCATCATCATCCACTACTTCCTTTGACCTTAAATGCCGTTCACATCTGTCATCTTCTTGTGATTGGGTAGCCTCTAGAGGTTGTGAATCAGGGCACAAGATGTCATGTTCCTCTGCAAGCGTGCTTGGAGAGAGGGTCAAATGAAGGATTGGTGATGAGACGAGCTCCTCACTATATCCCAGTGTGGGATCACTTCTTTGACCAGACCGTGTATGGTGGGAGGAAGGATGATCAGAGTGAGGATTATGTTGACCAGACTCTTGGCTACTGAGAGTGGACTTGGTGGAAGACAGGGTGGTGCTTAACCGACTGGAAGCAGTATCAGCTGTCATCCAACCGACCACCTGTTCGCAGTGGTCGGACCTCGAGAGTGATGTCCTGCGACGCCCTGTAAAATTAGACATGAAGCTAGGTATGGTGGATGTCTTTCTTTCTTGTGCTCTGGCACCAGGCACAGTTTCTACGCGTCCTGACCCGCGCCCTGAACTATCAGGATCACGTCCACTTCCCCGTCCCTTTTTACCCGCCTTCTTCATCTTACACGGAATATGTGACTTTAATATTTGAGTTTGAAAACTTAACAGTATTTCTTCCTATTCTGCAACTGTGCAGAGTACACAGAATAGGCTGCTAAACGGCGGTGACACACACTGAATGGAATATGTGACTTTAATATTTGAGTTTGAAAACTTAACAGTATTTCTTCCTAGTCTGCAACTGTGCAGAGTACACAGAATAGGCTGCTAAACGGCGGTGACACACACTGAATGGAATATGTGACTTTAATATTTGAGTTTGAAAACTTAACAGTATTTCTTCCTAGTCTGCAACTGTGCAGAGTACACAGAATAGGCTGCTAAACGGCGGTGACACACACTGAATGGAATATGTGACTTTAATATTTGAGTTTGAAAACTTAACAGTATTTCTTCCTAGTCTGCAACTGTGCAGAGTACACAGAATAGGCTGCTAAACGGCGGTGACACACACTGAATGGAATATGTGACTTTAATATTTGAGTTTGAAAACTTAACAGTATTTCTTCCTAGTCTGCAACTGTGCAGAGTACACAGAATAGGCTGCTAAACGGCGGTGACACACACTGAATGGAATATGTGACTTTAATATTTGAGTTTGAAAACTTAACAGTATTTCTTCCTAGTCTGCAACTGTGCAGAGTACACAGAATAGGCTGCTAAACGGCGGTGACACACACTGAATGGAATATGTGACTTTAATATTTGAGTTTGAAAACTTAACAGTATTTCTTCCTAGTCTGCAACTGTGCAGAGTACACAGAATAGGCTGCTAAACGGCGGTGACACACACTGAATGGAATATGTGACTTTAATATTTGAGTTTGAAAACTTAACAGTATTTCTTCCTAGTCTGCAACTGTGCAGAGTACACAGAATAGGCTGCTAAACGGCGGTGACACACACTGAATGGAATATGTGACTTTAATATTTGAGTTTGAAAACTTAACAGTATTTCTTCCTAGTCTGCAACTGTGCAGAGTACACAGAATAGGCTGCTAAACGGCGGTGACACACACTGAATGGAATATGTGACTTTAATATTTGAGTTTGAAAACTTAACAGTATTTCTTCCTAGTCTGCAACTGTGCAGAGTACACAGAATAGGCTGCTAAACGGCGGTGACACACACTGAATGGAATATGTGACTTTAATATTTGAGTTTGAAAACTTAACAGTATTTTTTCCTATTCTGCAACTGTGCAGAGTACACAGAATAGGCTGCTAAACGGCGGTGACACACACTGAATGGAATATGTGACTTTAATATTTGAGTTTGAAAACTTAACAGTATTTCTTCCTATTCTGCAACTCTGCACAGTACACAGAATGTGCTGCTAAACTGCGGCGAAGCACACTGAATGGAATATGTGACTTTGATATTTTAGTTTGAAGACTTAACAGTATTTCTTCCTATTCTGCAACTCTGCACAGTACACAGAATGTGCTGCTAAACTGCGGCGAAGCACACTGAATGGAATATGTGACTTTGATATTTTAGTTTGAAGACTTAACAGTATTTCTTCCTATTCTGCAACTCTGCACAGTACACAGAATGTGCTGCTAAACTGCGGCGAAGCACACTGAATGGAATATGTGACTTTGATATTTTAGTTTGAAGACTTAACAGTATTTCTTCCTATTCTGCAACTCTGCACAGTACACAGAATGTGCTGCTAAACTGCGGCGAAGCACACTGAATGGAATATGTGACTTTGATATTTTAGTTTGAAGACTTAACAGTATTTCTTCCTATTCTGCAACTCTGCACAGTACACAGAATGTGCTGCTAAACTGCGGCGAAGCACACTGAATGGAATATGTGACTTTGATATTTTAGTTTGAAGACTTAACAGTATTTCTTCCTATTCTGCAACTCTGCACAGTACACAGAATGTGCTGCTAAACTGCGGCGAAGCACACTGAATGGAATATGTGACTTTGATATTTTAGTTTGAAGACTTAACAGTATTTCTTCCTATTCTGCAACTCTGCACAGTACACAGAATGTGCTGCTAAACTGCGGCGAAGCACACTGAATGGAATATGTGACTTTGATATTTTAGTTTGAAGACTTAACAGTATTTCTTCCTATTCTGCAACTCTGCACAGTACACAGAATGTGCTGCTAAACTGCGGCGACGCACACTGAATGGAATATGTGACTTTGATATTTTAGTTTGAAGACTTAACAGAATGTGCTCTAATCTGCAACTTTGCACACTAAACAGAATGTGCTCTAATCTGCAACTTTGCACACTAAACAGAATGTGCTCTAATCTGCAACTTTGCACACTAAACAGAATGTGCTCTAATCTGCAACTGTGCACACTAAACAGAATGTGCTCTAATCTGCAACTTTGCACACTAAACAGAATATATATATATTTTTTTTTTTTTTTTTCCCCCACACAAAATAACCTGCTGCCCCCACACACAGTAGTCCTAAAAAGGACTTTTGGTTCTTTTTTTTCACAATTTTGCTTGTTTTCCTCCCTACACTGCCTTTCCCTTCCTATCCTCAGCTCTCCCTGGCTAAGACTGAGCCGAACTCGATGGTCAGGTGCTATACAGCACCCGACCACGGGTTCTGGCCAGCCAATCAGTGTAATGCCAGCAGCCAACATGGCTGCTGGCATTACACCGATGTCAGAGCCTCCCTGCACGTTTATTGGCTGCGCAGCAGCCGCAAAACGTGCGGGGAGGAGACACGAACATGGCGGGCGAGCACATGCGGTACTCGTACGAGTACCGCCATGTGCCGAGCAGAGCGATGCTCGAGCCGATCCGAGCATCGGCCGAGCATGCTCGCTCAACACTACTTTTAACCCTTTGAGTGCAAGAGGGGTACGCAACTCATTGCAAAGCAATGCATTGCATACCCCTCTGGCACTCAGAGGGTTAACATAGTAACATAGTAGATAAGGCTGAAAAAAGACATGCGTCCATCAAGTCCAGCCCATGCCAATAACACCCCTGTTGATCCAGAGGAAGGCAACAAAAAAGCCCTCTGGAGCAATTTCCAGTGTAGGTGTGTGTGTGTGTGTGTCAAATAGTTCCCCGGCTCAATATCCTATTTGCTTTGAAGCCATCTGTCATAACTGTCAATATTGTTCTGTGCTAGATAGGCATCCATTGCTTTTTTGAATGCAGTTACATTATCTGCAAGCACAATATCCCGAGGCAAAGAATTCCATAGCCTTACCGCCCTTACTGTAAAGACTCCCTGCCTGTGTTTTAGTCGAAAGCGCCTTTCCTCAAGTCTTAATGGATGACCTCTTGTTCTTAGCTCAGCTCTTTGCATAAATAATTCATTGGATAGTTCTTTGTATTGACCTTGAATGTATTTGTAAATGGTAATCATATCACCCCTTAGACGTCTCTTTTCTAATGTAAACAAACCCAGTTTGGCTAGTCTCTCTTTGTAACTCAGATCCTCCAATCCCTTTATCAGTTTTGTTGCATGTCTCTGCACTTTTTCCAGTTCAGTAATGTCTTTTTTTAGAACAGGCGCCCAAAATTGTACTCCATATTCTAGATGAGGCCTAACCAAGGATTTATACAGTGGTAGGATAATATTAGCATCCCTTGCTTCTACACCTCTTTTTATGCAGGCTAGTACTCTATTTGCTCTTGCAGCAGCTGAGTGACTCTGCACACTGCTGTGAAGACTATTGTCTATCAGTACACCTAAATCTTTCTCTAATGAGGATTTCCCAAGTTGTTTCCCATTTAGAGTATATGTAGCAAGTTTGTTTCTACAACCCAAATGCATAACCTTACATTTATCTACATTAAATGACATCTGCCACTTTTCTGCCCATTCACTTAGTTTATCTAAATCCTTCTGTAGGGAAAAAACATCGAGCTCTGTATGTATTTCCTTACATAGCTTAGTGTCATCAGCAAAGATTGAGATGCTACTTTCAATTCCCACTTCTAGATCATTAATAAACAAATTAAAAAGCATTGGGCCCAGGACTGAACCCTGCGGCACCCCACTTATAACCCTAGACCAATTTGAAAAAGTTCCATTTACAACAACTCTCTGCCATCTATCATTTAACCAGTTCTCAATCCATGTACAGATACCACCACCCAAACCGTAGCCTTTTAATTTATGCAGTAACCTGTTGTGAGGCACTGTGTCAAAGGCTTTTGCAAAATCCAAGTATACTACATCAACAGCAATTCCCCTGTCCAAATTACTACTCACTCTTTCATAAAATGCAAGTAAATTAGTCTGACATGATCTGTTCTTCATGAAACCATGCTGATTCCTACTAATGATATTGTTTGTCTTCACATAGTTTTGAATACTGTCAGTTAATAACCCTTCTAGTATCTTACCCACTATGGAAGTCAAGCTCACAGGTCTATAATTTCCTGGTTTGGATCTTGCTCCCTTTTTAAACAATGGAACTACATCAGCTTTCCTCCAATCACAGGGCACTATGCCTGATGAAAGTTAATCAATAAATATTAAGTATAATGGTTTTGCTATTACTGAACTAAGTTCCTTAAGTACCCTTGGGTGTATACCGTCCGGTCCAGGCGCTTTATTCACTATAACCCTTTCCAGTCTCTTTTGGACCTTGTCCTCATTAAGCCATGTAGATGTTGGAGGAAATTCCATGGTTTTGTCTGTTTGCCCACAGCTTGTCATTTCTGCTTCCTTTGTATATACTGAAGCAATCACCCAAACCTTGGCCCGTGTACACGGGCTTTTAGATTAGTTCATAATAGTCAACCAAGAGAATTCCTAGTCATTACTCTAAATGTGGCTTGTAACCCCTTGAAGGAAAGAGAAATCTACAGTACTATGTGAAGCATTGTACACCTGTATTATATTAATAGAATGTAAAGACACATTTACAGTAATGAGCACTCACAAATGCTCACTGTGTTGCTGTTGTTTGGACCAAAATTGATATTTTGGCCCTTGATAAATATGGCCTATTCCTATGACTGGATTGAGGGGGAGAGATAGCAAGACATTATCACGGTTTCCGTGATCTGCTTGTCACTCTTTGTTGTGGTGCGCTCCCATTGGTTGAGCTTTGTTTGACCCGCCCAGTATGGCCTTCATATACCAGGCCTCAGGCACCTGTCAGGTGCCCTTTCGTGGTGTTCCTGTACCAGTGCTACTGTGTTGCTGTGTTCCTGCGTTCCTGTGTACCGACTTGGCCCGTCTGACTACTCTCTTTGGTTCCTGCTCTGTGATTCGACCTGGCTTGGCTGACGTTCCTGCTCCGTGATCTGACCCGACTTGTCTGACATTCCTGCTCCGTGATTTGACCCAGCCTGGCTGACGTTCCTGCTCTGTGACCTGACCCGGCTATCCTGACGATCCTGAGAAGTGTACCACTGCAATCCTGATCCTGTGTCGCTTGGGCGACATTCTGAACTTTCACTGTAGCAGTTATAGTGCAGACTGAACATTCTGTTTAACTCTTGCAGATCACTGTTGGCTCCGTTATACTGAGCCTTTCCGTTAAACACTTGCAGAGCACTGTTGCCTCCGTCCAGGGAGTGTTTCAGTTCTGCTTTACTGCTAAGGTGCTTCCACATCTTGCGCCACAGTCTCTTGCTACTGTTACCATCTACTGGGCGTTGTCTAACACACCTCAACAGAGACTGATTACTTTCCTTGTACGTTAACCCATGTGTTGCTGATATTACTTTATTATGCCTGTCCTGTGACAGTATTTGTTCTTGTTCTATATACTGGGCCTGAGAGGGCATATGTACCTGTATATCATTTACCTGTCATTCCAAATTAGCCTGTAGTGGGCAGTGTTCCTTGTCTTTTAATAAAACTGTGTTTTATTCTAACCTACTGGGTATGAGTGTCTTACAAAACCGTTACAGACAAGGACTTTCCAGCTTGGAGGCATACAACTTCCACTTTCCAGTAAGAGACAATGTATATCTTGGAATTGTATACCACAACTGCTGGCGATCCCACCATTGAATATACCCTGTATGGACCGTTTGTACATATGACATAGCCCTGAGGCAGGAGGCAGTCAGCTGTGAGCTACCCATCTGTTGTAGCATACAACTCACAACATTGCCAACTAGACATGGAATAGTAGAGGATGTTGCAAGTTGTAGGCCTCAACAGCCAGGGACTACAGGGTCCAATACATGGTTCAGTCAGCTGTGGGCTTTTCAGCTGTTGTTGAAGCTCCCAACAACTGCAGAATAGTTGAATACACCCTGGCATTGGTACACATGGCCTATTCCTAAGTCAAGGCTTCTTCAGCCTTGGGCTCTCCAGCTTTTATGGCCTATATCTCCCAGCATTTCCTGTTAGGCATTGGCTAGCTGGGGATGTGGGATGTTTTAGGCCACAACAGCTGGTGAACCCAGCCACTCTGACCTAAAATTGACCATATCTTCTAAGAGCTCAAAACAAAGTATGGCAACCATGGGCTCTCCAGCTTTTGGAAGCTACAACTCCCAGCTGCCCAATGGGAGTTGTAGACAACAAAAGTTTGGGATCCCATGCCTGACTTCCCCATGACTTCAGAATAGGCCATATGTACTAGGGCCCAATGCAGGTTGTATTAAAATGATGGTTCACCAGCTGTTGGGGCACACCACTCCCAGCATCTCCTAATACCAAATGACTAAGGAGATGCGGCGAGTTGAGGGCTACAACAGCTGGAGAGCACAAGGCTGACTATACCCTGTACTGAGCCCATGGTCCATAGGGCCTATTCTGTAGTCAGGGACAAACACAATTGAACACTGTTGAAAATCTACCTTTAAGTCCCTTGAATGAGGTCTCCAATACAAAGAAAAGCAACGCATTTTTAAAGACACATTTACAGCAATTAAATGTACACAAAATAACTTAACATACTGAAAAAACACAGACAAAGATATACTTTTAAAGTTAAATTCATCTTCCAGTGAAGATTATTCTTAAAGGGATAGTAATACTTCATTTTAACTTTATTTTATTTTGTAGGCATTAAAAAAACATGAAGAATGATATAAGTCTTATCTCTGAAACCTTTATGGTTTAAGAAATATTCACAAACAAAGTATCCCCCCCCTGTTCAACCAGATCAGAAGGGAGATGCCCAGGTAGACTGCAGAGAGGGACAATCTTCAATTAAGATAATGGAAAAAGCTGAAAAACTTGTCAAGGGGGGAAGGGCTTTCATTGTTTTCATACAAAGAAAATTGTCCCCTTCTGTTATCTGTACTGTCATACAACCAGACTCACATCTGAGAAGAGATGGCTTACACTAGGTAAAAGGGGCGGGGAGGGGAACTTTGCTTGTGAATATCTCATAAACCATAAAGGTTTGAGAGATAAGACTTATATCATTCTTCATGTTTTTTTAATGCCTACAAAATAAAATAAAGTTAAAACGAAGTGTTACTATCCCTTTAAAAGGAATATTCTGCATTGGCAGGAACACAATATCTTAGGAAACAGTTGTAAGAGCCAGTTCTGCATTAGCATAAAAATAACAACTTAAGAAACAGTTCTGCATTTACATGAACTTAACATCTCCAGAAACAGTTGCAAAAGGGAGTTCTGTCTTGGCATGAATATAACATCTCAGGAAACACTTGCAATGGCCATTTCGGTATTGACATGAATGCAACGTTTGGAAACAGTTCTAAGAGCCAGTTCTGCATTGGCATGAACACAAAATCTCAGGAAATAGTTGCAAAGGTGAGTTCTGCATTGGCATGAATGCGACATGTTGAGAAACAGTAGCAAGGGACAGTCCTGCATTGTCATGAACAGCACCTCAAGAAACAATCGCATAGGGAAGTTCTGCATTGGCATGAACACAACATCTCATGAAACAGTAGGGGCAGTTGTGACTTTGACACATGAGAGAGGGAGAGAGTGAGAGAGCGAGAGAGAGAGAGATGTGCATGTGCTGGGAAAGAAAATATGAAACAAGCTATCAAAAAGAAAATGTTACCCATTATGCTGGGTGTGAAAGCAAGACACACTGGAGCAAGTACCTCAAACAGCACTTTACTTTCCAACATTTTATGAACTGTGTTCTCACAATTCATTCCATCATTCCTGCTTCACACTCCTGTTATTCCATGTAACTGCTCATCATCTGCTGGTTCTGTGTGTGTGTATATGAATCAGATGTTAAGTGGGACAGGGGGTTGTGTATGTTATGTCCCTCTGAGTGCCACAGGGGTGTACAATGTATTCCATCCACAGCGTGACAAATTTGGGTTTCTAACCGCTACCAGCTATCAGAGCTTAGTATCATAGCTGTCCAGCTGGAGGGCCATATAGTGGATTTTGCAAGCCAGAGATGTGCCTGAAAGCACTCTAACATTCTTTATATTTCATCATTTTGTAGAGCTTCCACACCCCCAGCATATGGGTCAACTATATTTTATTAGTTCAAGAATATATAACATATTTGTGGAAACTCCAATGTTATGTTGCAATATCCGCAACATTCAGATGAATCCATGTGGGCACATCTCTAAGTCTAAAATCCTTACAGTGATCCTGATGTACTAAACGAATTGGAGCAATTCAGGAGCAAACTAAATAAAACTTCCCCAAATTCTAACTGATGGAAATTGGAGTTTTAACTATATGAATGCTAGGCTGGTCTCCAAAGCATTGCTAAGCAAAGCATTGAAGATCTCTCGAGTATTCAAGGAGTTAAAAGCCCACTTTAATTAAATGGTCAATTTTTATTTGTCTCCTATAGGTAGTTGCTATACCCTTGAATCTGTACAGTTGCTCTTAGTACATGAGCTTTACTAATTGAGTAGAGATGAGCAAAACATCAGCAATTAATTTCATGAATAGATTTTTAGAATACATCTTAATAAGAACACATGGCTTATGGTCATGGGTGTGTGAGAAACATACAAGAAGAAGGTGATGGGTGCGGGAGTGCTAGAGGACTCAGGGGATGGGGCACAAGCATGAGTGATGTAGAGTTTGGTAAGAAGACATGGCTAGAGACAGAGAATGGGAGAAACAGACTGTTGGCAAAGGGTAGAGAAGGAGAGGAGGAATGAGATAGACAAAGCTGGGAGAGTGAGGGAGTTTGGAAAGATTTCCAGCAGTTCTGCCTGCCTTGTACTAAAGCTCCAAAGAAGTACTCTTACCTTGTTTAGACTTGTGGCCCAGATTTCTATTTGTTAAGTTAAGCAATCCTACATTTTTTTTTGTTTTGAAAATCATGTGAATGCTTTTCCAGCAATCTGATTGGTTAGACATCAAGCAAACACCTGTTTTGTAAGCCTTCCTTTGTGTTTTGAGAAACATCATGTTTCTTTCTAATTCTTCATAGTAGTCATACAATTAACTTACAGAATTATTTTTGCTCATCCCTATCTGTGCCGTTAAAGATCATGAAGTAAACACATGAAATGTACAACAATTCTCAAATGTAAATAAGTAAGGGCAAAAAAACTGTTCACGAGGAAATTAGTAAATGTATGACTAATGTTTTCAAGGCCCCATAAGCCTGTATTTTTGTCAGACTTAAAACAGCATGTTTTATAAGACAGCAGAATATGTAAAAGGGTTTATAGTATAGATGACCTCACCTGTTTGTGAAAACGCTGTCCTAGATCAAAACATTAAGGACCATACAATAGTGGTATTATGTTTTTGTAATGTAGTTATTCAGCACAGTGACAGACTGATCTAATCTGTCTGATTAAAAAAGTTGAGAAAACAGTCTAATTTGACATATGATTAAGAAGTTCTATAAATACTGTTAAAAAAGTAATTTATTTTATGTGAAAATTTAGTGGATATGACTAATTCTCCTCCCTTTTTCTTTTGATTATACACTTCAAAATTCCTCATGGGTTAGTCACTGAATTAATTAATGTGTTTTTTAACATTTTGTAATCTTTGTCTTAAATAACCTTTGGCTTAAAGGGGAAATTTAACATGGTAATAAGTGGATCTTAACATGTTTAATCACATGAAGAGTAGGTACCATGCAATGCTTCACAAAGGTCCTAAATGAGTTAACATTAATAAATGTACATATGTGTCTTTTATACAGCAACATGGTATATCTATTTATTTATTTATGCATGTAATCTACAATTTCCTGTATACAGAGGTCTCATTTGAACTCCACCTCTAGGTCCCACTTTCTCACAACTAGAAATGGGCTACAACAGGCCTACATGTCTCATTGAGGCTTTCTTAGATAAAATTAGCATTAACAAAAATGTTATAAATAGTGTTGAGCGAGCGTGCTCGGCCGATGCTCGGATCGGCTTGAGCATCGCTCTGCTCGGCACATGGCGGTACTCGTCGAGTACCGCCATGTGCTCGCCCGCCATGTTCGGGTGGCGGGGATCTGTGCCGGAAGAGGCACAGATCTGAAGACGCTCCGCTGGACCACCAGGGACTGGAGGTACGGGGGCATTGCGGAGATGAAGGGGGCATTGCGGAGATGAAGGGGGACATTGTGGAAGAGGGGCATAGCGGAGATGACGGGGGACATTGTGGAAGAGGGGCATAGAGTCTATGCCCCTCTTCCACAATGTCCCCCTTCATCTCCGCTATGCCCCTCTTCCACAATGTCCCCCTTCATCTCCTCTATGCCCCTCTTCCACAATGTCCCCCTTCATCTCCGCTATGCCCCTCTTCCACAATGTCCCCCTTCATCTCCTCTATGGCATAGAGGAGATGAAGGGGGACATTGTGGAAGAGGGGCATAGCGGAGATGAAGGGGGACATTGTGGAAGAGGGGCATAGCGGAGATGAAGGGGGCATAGCGGAGATGAAGGGGGACATTGCGGAGATGAAGGGGGCATTCGGAGATGAAGGGGGCATAGCGGAGATGAAGGGGGGCATTGACCAGGCACCCTCCCCTCATCAGAGCAGGGGGTGCCTGGTGTAATGCTCGTGTCGCCCCATGCATTTCAATGGGGCTCGGGTGCTCGGCCGAGCACTCGAGCCTCAGGGGGTGCTCGGTCAGAGCACCCGAGCACCCGAGCATCGGGGTGCTCGCTCAACACTAGTTATAAATGTAAGAATTCTTGGGTCAGGATGAGTCTTGTGCGAGGAAAGATACATTTTCATTGAAATATGTGCCAGTCAAAAGTTCAGTCACTCACATACACTTTAAAGTTTGAACAATGAATGACAGTAAAAAAGGGTCATGTGTTAAAAGGGATGCTATCACCTAAAAGATTTGATGATTTTGAAGGGGATTTCAAAATTATCTGTATATTGTATTAGACATTTCAGTGCTATGGGAGATGGCCAATGCATTGTTGAGCAGTGTCAATGAGTTAGAGAGGAAATGCAGGACTAAAACATGAATTGTCTGTACTGCATGTAGTAATTAGCATAATTAGCTTTATCAGTATAATCTATAAATCTAGATAACTCAAAACCTAGTTTTCTTATTAAAAAAAAAAAAAAAGATTTAATTCAAATAATCAAAATCTAGGATTTTTTAGACTAAGATTTAATGACCGTTACCACAGAGCTTCCCATGCTTCACAAATAGTATTTAATTTGCCATGTTATTCATGTCAATAATTATGTAATTATGTTGTTATGCTATCATTAATAAAACAAAGAGAAGGCAGAATTCATGTTTGGGAACACAGCACTCTATGCACTCATCACTTGAGTGAGTTTTTTTTAAATTTTTAATAATAATCCCTCCCAACTAATTATGTATTTGACTATCAGACCAGCACTATGTTTCTAAACATCTCTCAGTGCCCTTAACCTGGCATATTTGTCTGGAATATTATTGGAATACTCACATCTAGCCTAAAACCATAACATCCCCACCTACCTCTGCCCTCTCCAGGAAGGGAAGAAAATGGCACTCTACAAACTAGCATAAATCTTTTATGCCTCATCCATACTCCAGTTATGTAGGCCAAAAGGCTGAAATCAAGAAAGGGCTTCAAACTGTATCTTTTGATTTTATTAAAGGGATAGTAATATCAGAAAAAAAGTATTAACTATATGGTAGATACAATTAAAAGAGAGGACTTGCACTTATTCGCATCTCTCAGACCGTGATGGTTTGAGAGATATAGGAAAATAAAGTTCTCTGGTCCCTCCCCTTTCTGCTTGTAGAGCTGTAAAGCTGTCAGAAGCAGATTCTGGTCGGGTCAACCAGATGCGGCTATTCAGCAGTGCTGAAATAACGATATCTAAACACTTCATTTAGAATGGTCTACAAAGTATGCCTCGCTTGCAAGCACACTTTGTAGACTGTTCCAATGAAGTATTTATTTATAAATAGCGTGATTTTAGCTCTGCTGAAGAGCCTCTGTCTGGTCAAATGACTGGAACCTGCAGCTGTCAGCTAGATGGCAGACTTGAGTGAAACAGCCAGGAAAAGTTAACTTTAGCAAGTTATATCTTGCAAACCATAACGGTTTGGGAGATAAGACTTGCATTGATGTTAATCTTTTTTAATGTCTACAATAGTAAATCAACTTAAAATTAACCATTACTATCCCTTTAAATATAAACTTTCAGGACACTATGTTGAGTTTATGTCGTTATTACAGTCCAAAATAGAATAAATAAATGTAAACACATTTACCAGACAAAATAAGCATTATCGGTGCATGTGATTTTGTCTAACAAAATAATGAATTCAGTATGCTACTGATGACATCAATGGCTAATGTTCACTTGTGTAAGAATTATGTTTTCCCTTTTATAAATGTTCTTAAATTTGGCTGTACTGTCAACCTTTTACAAAGCGTTCCACTTTTTATCTTCAAGGGTCATATTATTCTCCATAGATTATTTCAAAGATGATAGATGCAGCCTGTTCACCTTTTGTTCCTTATCCTTAGTTCTGTGCCCCTCTTCTTCTCCCCTCTTTCCTATGAATTAAAAATCAGAATTAAAAAATAAATAAATTGACATTAACATGGGCATTCATAAAAATAACTGTCCACGGGCAAGTTACTGTTTATGTGCATTTTGTACTGTAAATCTCTGCCTTGAATATGATCTTGTATGATAAGCAGACATCTGCCCTGGGTCCACTGGTGGAAGGGGCCACGACAGCCAAGGAGAGTGTCACACACAACAGTTTGGAAGTCTCTGGATTGCCCTCTCATTAATGATCTAGAGGATATAATACAATCTACTCAATGAACGCTACAAGATGTGGACAGACTACTCTGCACTGGGTGGTTTAGGAGTGAAATTTCTGTATTTTGCTATTTGTAAATGTATTTTTATTTTTGGACAAATTAAGTCTACATTTTGAAATAATAAAAATGAGCTCTTGAAAGTGTAAAACACATAAAAACAAAATGCTTAGTGATGCTATGTTTGGTCCTTCCATAGTAACTTTTTTAAGAGTACCAAATATCAACAAAACTGCTGTTATATGTACTATACATGTGAATACATGCCACCATTTTGTTGAAAATCTGTAATGTTAACATGAAATAACTGAAGACAGCTGTTAAGTTGTAGAATGAGAAAACAATTGAACAGGACAACTAAGCAACCTCCGTTAAACTTCCTTTAAATTGTAGAACTCTACATGTTAACTAGTTATTTTATTGCATAAATAAATTTCACCAGGTAAAGTGTTATACTGTAAAGCATGAATAAAACAATGGTGCTCCCACTTCTGAGAGAGCTGTTATTCTGTTGCATTCCATGAGAGATATGAGGTAATGACTATTATTCTAACATAGAATGTGAAAGTAACTGCTGAGTCACTGACTACCTTTCTCCATAAAACATGAATCTTTGAACAGCCAAGTCACTGATTACAATTTTTCATAGAAAGTCATAGTTACAGCTCCATCTCTTTGTGTCCATTATAATTCTGGAAGCAATTGCTAGTAATGGGGGTACCATAGATATACTCAGCTATAAAATATATGGATTTTTTAAAAATAAAAATTATACTGACCCTTTAATAGATGACAGCCTGCAATGATACTTGTTTTCATAAAAGCATTCTGATATATTGCTATTTAATGCTTACACTATTAAATTAATTGCATCATTTATCCATCTGTAACATAAGCTCTTTCAATTAGAGCCATTTTGTAGTTTAAAAATATGTGCATTCCCAGTTTTATGCAACTGCTTTGAAATAAGTAGCTTATGAAATAACTAGTTATTCTATAAACTAAAGTGTATAATTGTCTAGGCATTTTACATATGTTTTATGGAATAGCTGGTTATTCTATGAAATAACTTGTTAAAGTTCATACATTATATATATATATATATATATATATATATATATATATATATATATATAGCATGTTTGTATTAAAAGAATACAGGGTATCATCTAAATACTAAATATCGTGAACATATCATATCTCAAAATAACAGACTTGTGCCCCTTCTGTGTGATATACTATCAGGTGGTTACCTTTTTCTTTGGCTTTCTTAACAATACAGCATGACATGCATGTACTTTATCAGTACTTATCTTTATGTACAGAGAAATATCTGAGTGTGAAAACATGCTTCCTGATTACCCCATGGTATGGATCTTTTTACTGCTGTGTAAATAAGTCTTTACCTTTCTGCTACTTCATTTATATGTATGTGTATTTTGTGATAAGTTTACTTCTGTGGTCATATGTTTAAACTATCAAGGTCTAGAATTAGGAACACTCACACTACCTAAGAATAAATCCATATTTATCTAAATATGAACAGAAAATCCTAGTGGCATTTGTCTCTTAACTCTGTTTGGATTGATTCCCCCAAATTACACTTTAAGTAGACATGATTCTTTGTTGCAAGACTCCTAGGAGCCATATTCCTCTCACTGAATCCTTCCTTTAGAGTAAGGAGTTTGGAGTCCTTGAGTTCTGCAATACAAAATAATGTATGCCTCCATGGACATGATATCCAGAACAAAATATATTTTATTTGATCAAATAGTGGCCATTAGGCTTTCTGCACAGATTAAGGTAAGTGGGTGTTAAGCATTAGGAAATGTTCAGGTTGATGTACATCAGGTGCATCCAACCTTTTCTTGAACAGGAGCTACTTTTATTTGATGAAACATGAAGTACTCTAAAATATGTATTTAAAATATATGAATTGATAACAATACATATTAAACCATCTCCAAAGCTGATTTTCCCTACTCTTTGTTCCTTTCCACATCTTCCAATAACACAGTGCTGCACATACAGCTCAAAGTGATGAAATAATATTACAAGATGTATAATTTATAGCAGAATAAATCCATATTCACTATAGAAGACAAAACCAGTGTATTTCCAATAAGCCACAGATTTCCTGATTCATAGTGCCTTCCCATGATTAAAACACTATCCCGTTACTATGCATCTTTAAAGTTATTAGAGTGGTTTATTATAACATATAATGAATACATCTGAAATCTAGCAACAGGGCCATCTCGAAATAATAGTAATTTGGGGGTGTATTTATTTTTTGTTTTTCTTTCTTTCCTGTCTCTCTTGCACTTTATTGAAGATGCACACTCCTATGAGAACACACAGACAAATGCACACACACACACACTCACTACAATACACTGTCCTGAACCATTACAGGAGACATAGCAGGGCAATGCACTATTATAGGAATCTAGCAGGGCAATAAAGCATTATAGGAATCTAGCAGAACAATACACCAGTTAAGAATTAAAGCAGAGCAATACAACATTACAGGAAACTAGCATGGCAGTGTAACATTACATGACACTGCTAGCCCCTCAATCCCCAGTCTTGTATCCCCTCTTTCCATCCCCAGTCTTTTCCCCTCTTTCCCTCCCATGTCTTTTATGCCTTCTTTTCCTCTCTGGTCTTTTATCCCCCTTTTTCCTCACTGGTCTTTAAGCCCCTCTTTCTCTTCATGGACTTTTTGCCCCTGTTTCTATCTTGCACTCTTTAGCCTCCTCTCTCCTCCAGTCTTCTTCTCCTTTTCAATCAGTTTATTCCTCCTCTCCCCACCAGTTCCCCATTATCTTCCCCCTTCTCTCTCCCCCAGCCCTACTCTCCACCAGCCGTTGAGTCTCTCTCTCCCCCTTAGTCCTCCTAATTCTCCTTTCATCAGTATCCCCCTTGTGAATGCTGTATGACACTCCAGCCTTCTTCAACTGGTAGTCGCAGACCCACACATATCCTGACATCCCAGCCTTGTTCTACTGTCCACTGGCAGTAGCATACCCACACATACACTGATATCCCAGCCTTGTTCTACTGTTCCAGTGATTGTCTCAGATCTACACATATACTGTCTGTTACCCCGGCCATGTTTCACTATCTAATGGTAGTCTAAGTCCAACCCGTATACTATCTGACACCCCAGCCTTGTTCCACTGGTAATCAGCAGTCTCCCCCAGTCTTTTTCCTTTTTTCTCTGTGTTTTCTCCCCTTTCCTCTTCCCCCAACTCTTACAACTCCCTCATTCTCCACCAGTTTTTCAACACGTCACTCTCATTATCACCGCCTGTCTTTTCCCATTTTTTCATTCCCTCTTCCAGTCTTTTCCCCTTTTTTCTTCTCCCCCACTCATTCACCCTTCTCAGGCTCCCCCAGATTGAAGATGATTACATCACTGAACCCCATTGGAATACACACATTAGAAATGAGATTTTTACAAGGTAAATACTTAGATTAAACAGTTCATTGAGTAATTGTTAAGCATAGGTCAACATACCCTTTAGTTTAAGCAGTTTAAATTCTACAGTGTATTATCTTCTTAAAGGACCCTTTGCAAAATTAAGCTAGCATATATACATGCAGATACTATTTCAGGTAATGTTTTATTTTTATATATATACAGCTATGAAATGTGTGATAGATTTTATGTTTTCTTAAAATCTCTTTAGATTCAATTTATTGGTGTACACACTGCCATGAAAATTGCAACTAATATATTGCATGGCAATCTATGCAAAAGGGTTAAAGAATCGTACTTTCCTGTCTTATAATAAGTAGGGATGGGTGAACATTTTTGCTTCAAACTGAAATTGGCGAGTAATGGCACTTTCCACTTGGCAAGTAATTTCCCACGAAAAGTGCTGCTTTTCTGCTTTTTTCCTGCCTTGTCTGTGAAGAAGATTGCAAATTCTTCACACTAATCCTGAGAAATCTTGGTGGGTATATGCATGCATGCTGGTTTGCAGAGCCTTTCTACTATGTGAAACAGTTGCCTGAGTCTGTTGCGGGAGAGTTTAATTTCACTTGACAAAAATGAAGATTTTTTCTGAGTTATCTTAAATTGATTTTCATTGAGGTGTTTGGTAAGAACGGCTTTGTCCTCTGGGTCATGTGTCCTGCGCCACCTTCTCTTGAGTTTACGGCCTGTTCTCTTCATTTCTCTGATGGTGTTATCAAGCCACGGTGCATTGTTGTGAGTTTTGATAGTGCATATGCGTGATGGTGCAATTCTCTCTAGGGTGTCTCTCATGGTTTTGTTGTAGATTTGGACTAAGGAGCTGGGGTCTTCACAATTGCCCATCAGTTGACTTAGATCCATATTTGATGTTATGTCCAATGGGGTCACCCCTTTTAATGAGCGGTGTTTGACCAGGTTCTGAGGCTGTGGTCTGTCTGATTGTGATCCAATGGAAAAGTGTATGGATCACTAGATCAAGTGTATGACCTTTTCTGTGGGTGGAAGTGGCAACAATTTGTATGAAGCTGAGCTTGCTCATCAGGCTGAGGAGGTCCTGCCCAAGTTGGGATAGGGTGTCATCAATCCAAGTGTTGAAGTCTCCCAATATAATCCATCTAGGATGTTCAAGGATTAAACTAGTCAAAAGGTCTGAGAGTTCTTGAAGAAATCTCTTCCCATCTCCTGTGGGTCTGTATATTAACAGTATCCAAAATCTTCTATCTATTGAGAGGCTGGCCGCTATGCATTCAAAAGATTGGGATGTGTGGACTGATATTGGCCTGGGGTTTAAGGATGATTTGATACAGATCATTACTCCACCTCCCTTGTGCTCTTGTCTTGGGTGGTGGAACACTGTATAATTGCCTGGAACAGCTGCTTCTAGGATAGAACCCCCCCCCCCGCATTGTCATCTAGCCATGATCCTGTAATGCACGCTAATTCACGTGTTTCAATAAGGTTGGCGATAATATCTGTTTTGTTCTTTATTGATCTGGCATTGCACAGGATTGATCTGATAGGACAGTCTTGGTGTTCTGAGCTGAATACCAGACTAGAGAGAAAACAGCTACTCCATGGTATCTGAAGAGCTACCAGCAGCTTGCAAGCGATTTGTATATATATATATATATATATATATATATATATATATGTATATATATTAGTTTCTTTGTTTTTCATCAATAAGTTTTCAGAGTGTGTAGAAATGAAATCCGAGTATTGCTGAATGGATGATCAAAACCCAATTAACAACTGGAGATGAGTATAGGTGGACATTCCTTCAGCATTCATAGGGATAAAATAGCTTCTAAGTTTTGCAGGGATGTCAGCTGTGGGTGATAATCACATTTTCCTGTTCTATAGGATGCAGGCCAGTGGGAGGTGTGGAATTTTGCACTTCCAGCTGCTTTGTAGATAAAATAGATAAGAAAGCATGCATGCAGGTCAGATTACAGGAGTTCAAAACCAGTGTGTTTCAGTGAAATATATATATACTAGTTGAACAGCCCGTTACATGGGCCACAGTGCCTCTGGCAGCCGGTCGCGGGACAGTCACGCGCAGCACAGACTGCCCGTGCCACTGCTGATACAGAGCTGGACGCTCCTGCGCATGTCCGGTGTTACACACAACTTAGCGAATTATTATATAGGATTTTAAATCAATAAGTTTTAGTGTTTAGAAAAGAAAATCTAAGCATTGCTGAATGGATGAGCAAATCCAAAACCCAAATAACAAATGAAGGTGAGTCAGGTTTTTAGTTTCAATGTACCTTGTTTGTGGTGTTCCTGTGAAGGTATCTCTTCTTAGCAGTAAGAGGGTCCACTGGAAGTATATTTCAATCTGCTGTGTATCTCAGTGTATTAATGCCATCTGTTAAATTTTGGTAAATCCAGGTATGTGGTATGTGGAGTAGAGATTGGTCCTTGGAATATTTTTGGTGAATTTTGAAAGTAAGGAGGTTATAATGAAGATAATTTCTGGAGAGGTCAGCAGGGCCGGATTTATAATTAGGCAGAGTAGGCATCTGCCTACAGGCGCACCCAACAGAGGGGCACCTGTCACTGGGATCATCCGAGCATATGTGTTGTGGTTTATATTTTTTTTTATTATTCGCCTGCCTGCCGGCGCCATGAAGACAGGTCTGTGCTTCCTCCTTCAGCACAGACCTGTAGCTGCTGTGTTCTCCCGGCTCTTTTGTAATATAGAATGCTGGGAGATTACATCATCTCCCAGCGCTCTGCATTACTGAAGACCATGTGGGAGCTCCAGCAGCTACAGCTCTGTGCAGAAGGAGGAGGCACAGAGCTCTCTTGCCACTGGACCACCAGGGAAGAGGTAGGAAACTGACACTGGGGCAATGTGAGGGTAATATATAGATGATTGGGGCAATGTGAGGGCAATATTGAGTTGAAGGGGGGCAATATGGAGCTGATGGAGGGCAATGTAGAGCTGATGGGGGGCAATGTGAGGGCAATATGGAGCTGAAGGGGGCAATGTGAGGGCAATATGGAGCTGATGGGGGCAATGTGGAGCTGATGGGGGGCAATGTGAGGGCAATATGGAGCTGACTGGGGCAATGTGGAGCTGATGGGTGGCAAGTTGGAGCTAATGGGGGGCAATATGGTGATGATGGTGGCAATATGGAGATGATGGGGGGCAACGTGAATATTAGGAGCATTGTGGAGGTGTCCAGTGCAGATGGCCCGGGGGGGGGGCGCTTCAGATTTTTGTGCCTACAGGCTCCTGAGGTGTAAATCTGGCCCTGGAGGTCAGGAGCCTGAGAAAAGTGTGGCAGCCAGCAGGGACACCTGAATGAGACCTATCATGTGTCTTTGTGATGGGGGGGTTTCACTGAATCCTTGGCACCTGCCTAAAACTAGCCTTGGATAGCAATGTTTCCTACAATGGGTGAGTGAATACCACCACTTTGACACAACATATTTCCCACAATACTTACTATATAAAAGTCATCTTTACAAAACATGAAGAATAATCTGTAAACAGGTATTATGGCAGTGGGACAGGAAAATCTGAAAAGGTTGTGAGGCATTCTGTCTGCATTGGTATCAGCTCTCTGATTGACCACTGCTGAGTACCACATATGAAATCTGTGCCCAGACTGGCTGGCCAATTGGGGAGCCAAATTCAACCACTGGACCTGTCTCTGGCAGTCAAGATAGCTGAATACCAGACTAGAGAGAAAACAGCTACTCCATGGTATCTGAAGAGCTACCAGCAGCTTGCAAGCTATTTGTTAAACACCCCTGCTGTAGATATAGAAATATTACCTTGTAAGTGATAATAACATATATGTAACTAGAAAAATATGTCATATGATCGACAAAAATAAGTAATTGTATGCATGAAAGACATACAGTATTGTGCAAAAGTTTTAGGCAGGTGTGAAAAAATACTGTAAAGTAAGAATGCTTTCAAAAATAGACATGTTAATAGTTTATATTTAGCAATTAACAAAATGCATAGCGAATGAACAGAAGAAAAATCTAAATCAAATCAATATTTGGTGTGACCACCAAACAGCATCAATTCTTCTATGTCACAGCTTACCTATATCCAGCGTTGCCGCTTCGGATGGAGCTGGACTTATATCACTCTTATTGACGCTTCTGCATCATCCCACACATCACTTCTGGGACTGGGCTTTGGCGCACTTGGTGTCAGTAGCAGATGTCTGTGTCCCCGCGCTAGGCTATTCGGATGCTCCAAATGACATAGCAGTGGTTCTGGAATGCGACTCATCTCTCGGCAGGGTGTGTCAATTATGGGCACAAGGAGGCATGTTTGAAGTAGCCTATCTTCTTATACTTGGGTTCTGGTCTGGCTCCTCCTATCTACTTCCTGGCGCCTTGTATTTAAAGGGAACTGGATTTTCATCCAGTTACCCTTACGTTGGTGTTCAGTACAGTTTTACTTGTTGCTCCTGATCTCCTTGTACTACTCTCTTGCATTACCCCTTTGTAGTGGACACCCAATCTTGTGCAGACCTGTGGCTCTGTCTGACTACTCTCTCGTATTATCCCTTTGTAGTGGACACCTAATCTGGTGCAGACCTGTGGCTCTGGGTGACTAACTGCTCCCTCTATGACCTAGATATGTCTGACCAGTCATCATGGTGCTGACCTGGGGCTCTGTCCAGCTAACTTTTGCGTTTCCTCCTGTTGAACAGATATCCTATCTGGTGCAGACCTGTGGTTCTGGCAGACTCTGACAATACTGACTGTAGGTGTGAGTCAGTAGGTTCATTGGTTGTCTCACCTTCATACGACAGTCATCTCTGGGCTGGCTGCAGACGTGAGTCAGTCATCTTCCAATTTACAACCTTGGGGAACCACCTGGCCTACAATTCCTCTCTGACTTAGAGACTACCATTGGCTTTGGTCTAGTCTTTGCAGTTCTGGGATCTGGAGACATATTACTATAGAGTCCCTATCTCTTGGTTACCCTCTGCTGCATCCTGAGTATTGATATTATTACACTTACTTTAATAAAGTTGAATTTTACTTTACTGTCTGACTCTTGTCTTTGCTTGCAAACCGTGACATTCTAGGTACACTTGAACAAAGTCAGGGATTTTCTAGGCATATAGTCAGGTGTATGATTAAACAATTATACCAAACAGGTGCTAATGATCATCGATTTAATATGTAGGTTGAAACACAATCATTAACTGAAACATAAACAGCTGTGTAGGAGCAATAAAACTGGTTGAGGAACAGCCAAACTCAGCTAACAAAGGGGAGTTTGCTGAAAACAGTTTAATGTCAAAAGTCATACACCATAGCAAGACTGAGTACAGCAACAAGACACAAGTTGTTATACTAACCATCAGCAATCTATCTCCTATGCAGAAATTTCAAGGGAGACAGGGGTTTCCAGATATGCTGTCCAAGCTCTTGTGAAGAAGCACAAAGAAACAGGCAAAACATTAATATACTTTAATACAATCTGCTTTTGAAAGATGCATACTTCAAGACTTCATATGAACATTACTGCCCTAGGGGTGGGCAATATTGACTGTTGAACTGCTATTGAACTCTGACTTTCATCATACTCATCTGGTCATTAAGTATAAAGTTGTTAAATGTTCTCCTATCGCGATGATATTTTATGGAGCTACAGACAATTTTGTTATAGTCCATAGGACAGTACAAGTTTAGTAGGAAAGAGTGATTGACTCAGGGAACAGCTTCTCAGCAGAGGTGGCAGGGATAAATACTATTAGGGAATTAAGAAATTCCTAGGATAGACATTAGTCTATATGTGAGATTTTAAATTGATAGGGAAATGGATAGACTGGATGGGGCAGTTGGCCAGAGAGTTCTTTTCCGTCATCAAAATCCATGTTTCTATTTTAAACTTTAAACTATTTTAAACTTTTACAGTCTTTTTCTGACTAAAGAGTTTCTACTGCTTGGTAATCTAGGCCCAAGTGTGTACTCTGATATACAAGGAAATATTATAGGGATGCAAGTGACAGAAACAGAAGTGCAAATCATTGCCTAGAGGAAGATATCACTGTTCAGTTGTTATCTAGGAATGCATCACACTGTTCATGGCACACAAAAGAGGCTTTTCCACTTGTAAGGTGGATGTGACTACAGGGCATTTCACTTGCAAAGGAAAGGATGTTGACACAAGGAAGATGTAATGTGATGTCAAGTAAATGTGCCCTCCAAAGAGGATAGTGAGGTGACACTCTATGAATGATGGCGAATGTTGTATATTTAAACAGATATATGTGTTTAAATGAGTCTGAGTTTATACTAGTGAAGGAGAGGCTAATTTAGGGTAGGAATATTTGGATCTCCAGGTGTTTGAGCCATCAACTCTTATTATCCCTGACCAGTCAAAGGCTGATTGGTGAGGATGGGAGTTGTAGCCGTCAACTCGCCCACAGCTGAAGAGTCAAAGATTGCCTACATCTGAGCTAGTTCACTACAAACTAAATTATATTTATAAACTAAAGCAAGAACAACTTCCTAGAGTTTCTTAGTAATTGGGCATCATAAGGGCAAATGATTTTCACTACTGAATGCTAGAGAGGTATACAATGCACTGAAAAGCAGCACACTGAAGAACTCTCTAGCTTTCAAGGGGATAAAATTTCCATTTATATTAATGGGAATGTGTATTTGTTCCCTGACATACAGTTAATTTACCATATTATTGCTTAATATTTTCTTTATATTTATGCTCTACTGAATTTTCTTATTGCTCTTTAAAATATGTGATATATGTAAAAAGAATACGTGATGGTTTGAAAAATGCATTAACCCTTTGAGGACCAGAGGGATAAACCCTGCATTACCCTTAAAGTTGAACTGTTACTTAATAACAATTAGGTGATTTTGAAAAAGCGTCCAATAAACAACTACATTTATGTTATGCATTTTTTTAAATTAAAAAACATAATTATAAGATATTTAACTTAATTGTTTATCAGTTAAATCAAGTCCTCAAGGTATGACTAGATGATTCAAACATTCCACATAGCTCTGCATTACCAACTGCCACTTCCTACCAGGAAGTACTAGCTCAGCTGCTTCAACTGAGAAATAAAACTAACAGAAACGATTGTTAGAAATAAATATGTGTGATTTTGACCTCTTTTTTCAAAAGAGAGCTCGATTGTGCCTCTCTGTTCTATTGATGATCTTTCCTCTCTTGATGCATTTGAAGGTAATCCAGACATGAAGCCTCCTTGTTCTCTAAAGAGATCAGCTGATCCTCACAGATGAAGCCCACACTAGACCAAAACGTACAGATGGGGTTGGCTGTTTCATTCGTGCAGAGGAGATATGTCTGGCAATTTGGGGCTGTACTGTCTACAGGCAGGAACAAACTGAAATTTAAATGGCTATCTATGCTCTGTAATGGCACAAGGGAATGAAAAGCATGACTGTCAACACCTAGGTGGTTACTATGATGTAGAACAAGCAAATGTATATGCATTGCTCATTCCCAGAGATGTGTTTATCACATGTCTTTTTTCTATCCCTGTTTATTTTAGGGTTATCCAGAGAAGAGCTGGAGAGATGGCTCAGTTGGTTAAGGCACCAGCTGTAGAATCAGCTCAGACAATGAGGTTGCAGGTTCTAGGCAAGGTCAGCTCAGCCTTTCACCTTTCTAAGGCAGATAAAAATGAGTCCAGGACATACTTGAAAATGAGAGACAATCTCAATGTGTTTTTCCTGGTAAAATGCTTTCACAAAAAAAAGTGGATCCCTTGCTCTCTGTACATAGAGGGAGCATCTGTACCTCCCTGACAAGGCTCATACTAGGCCAAAATGTACAGCAGTAGTTGGCTTTTTCTTTTGTGCTGAGAAAATTTGACAAGCATTTTAGGGCTGGACTGCCTGTAATAGCATGATTGTCAACACTTAGATAGTTACCATGTCTTTTAAGTATTATCCTTTACAAATCACAGTTCTTTTTCTCTCCCAAGGCATAGGGAGCTTTTATTAATATTTTAACCCCTTAAGGACCAGCGGTCCCAGGCTGTGTGGTCCTTTAAGGACCAGATAGGAAAGTTTGTTGTGCCGTCCCGTGTGCTGGCACGCCGAACGGGGGACTGAAAGAGATTGCTCCAGTCTTGGATCGATCAATTTCAGCCCCTGTTATTACTCACAGCGCTCCTGCAGGACCGTCACTGGTCCATAAGTGCCGGACAGCCGTGACGGCCCTGGCGTGTCACTGGACGCAAAGGGGTTAAAAGATGAAAACTTGCTACAGAGTAACAGGTCCACTTAACACAAATTACAGAAAAATTAGACCATTTAGATATAACTTTGACTATTAATATTGTTAATACAATTCTTGAGCTCTTTGGTTCAGAACAGCCAGAAGGAATACAGAAAGGGCCTATTAGAGGTGAAATGCCCTATACACAGACTTTTCCATATCGCATTGCAATAACAGCAATTGTTCTAACTACCTTTTCCTTTATATTATTGACTGTGTCCTAAGTCCATGTAGTTTTCTATTTATTTTGTTAAGCATTGCGCATACGGGTGACATTGTTCAAACAAAAATATACATAGATACATTATCAATGAGATGTAAATTCAGAAGTAAAAGCAAATGTATAGCAGAAATGCTGCAGAATAAACATGTATTGTAGACACTTTGTTGTAAATTACCAATGGCCCAAAAGCTTTTTGGTCTTGCGTGTGTCAAAACAAAAGAAAAAACACCTGCCTCTGATTTTTCTACAATTACGTGACATTATTTTTCACCTTATCATTACACTTTGGTGTCTTAGTTTTTCTGTCAAAGAATGATAATCCTGTAAAATGCAAGTGAACTGTTTGTTGGTTTTGTTTATAATATATTGTTGATAATAAATATACAATTGGTAGAAGATACTTGGCCATTGTAGAAAATAATTCCTTACCTACTCTTTGGGGTGGGTGAGAGGCTGCATGTCTCTGCAGCAAACATGTGTGGTAAAGGTAAGATAAACTATCCAGTGTGATAATCTATGCAATGCATATGATATTATATGAAGTCTGTGCAGTAACCATTCATCAACCTTAGTTAGCTTAGCGCATAGACTACATAGAATAACATAGGATACCTTTATCTCACCTTAGTGCATCTGTCCCCTTTCTTCTAACTGCTGAATGTTATCAACAGCTGTTTTATTTTTGTTTATTTTTCATTATAGCATTAAACTATGTCACGTGAAATTCCGGAGCAAGTCAACTGAAAAAATCAGTTATTTAAATGGGAAAATAGATAAAGCAATACATTGGAGATCTCTCTAGCTTTCAAACAGTTGAAAGATCAATTTAAATCAAAGCAACTTTGGGAAATTGCTGTTTGTCTCCAATGGTGCAGTAATTTTACGTCAGAATTACTTACTTTTTTCCTCCTGTTTGAAGCAGTTGGTGTAAGAATTCTAGAGTGAGGCCAAACAGGCCATTTCCACCTATTTTTCCCACTGCAAAATATTTCTCCCATCTTTAACCCCTTAAGGACCAATACCATGCCAGGATAGTCACGGCTGTCATGGACTTAAGGACCAGTGATGGTCCTGGCACATAATGGAATTCAGGTTCCCCATGCGGCTGCATGCCATTCGGGGAGCCCTGAATCGAATGACAAAAAAAAAAAATGTCCCATGGGCCTTAACTGGTCCTTAACTGTGCTGCACGGCTGGGGTTAACTGGAATAGATTGTGAGCCAGTGACACTGTTGCCAGGACACCTTTACCATTCCAGGTATATGATGCTACTTCACTGAGGCTGATGTGATAAGAAGAACTGTAGTAATTACTGGGTAAATCAACTACACCACAATCAAATAACAAGTTTGCTGATTTAAACAGGGTTTTTAAACTTGAACGGTAAAGAGGTCTTAAAACTCTCAAAACATTGCATTTTGAGAAATTTTATTTTATTCATAACATGTTGGATGAGGAAGATTTGATCCCAGAGCATTTACAATACAAAGTTACACATTTACACTAATAGGAACAAAAATATACATACAAATATAAATAAATTATGCATTCATTTTTATATACAGTTACATGTTTTTAAATACATATAAGTACATTTTCTTTTTTTAGAAATTTTAAGGATTTTAGGGATTTGTTCCCTATGGTGAAATTGGTTTTCTTTAGAAATAGTCAAGGTGTTTTTGTACATTAAACTCACTGTGTCCAACAAAGAGATTGACTTCATGTATATATTGTAGCTTGGATTACATTGCAGCTGATCATTTCCCTGTAGACTTCAATGGAAATCTGTCAGATAAAACCAGTGATAACAACTGCAATGGAATCAGGACCTCTGTTAGATGTAAGTAAAACATGAAACATGTCTTCTGTTGTAACCTTTCGAGTGAGAGAAGAATATATAAAACATTGCTAATTACTCCATGACTAGAATTGTAGTCCTCAACAGCAAGTGTCCAGAAGACTTCCTACCCCCTGATATATATGCTTATTACATTTGTAAAGTTTATCTTGCCTTAGTGTTATTCTATAATCCCAAATCTTTTTAGGTTAAACAACAAAAGGTGTATATCACATCTGCTATAGCTAGGGGATGTCTCTCGTAGAACAAATACTCCCCCTTTCAATTGTCTGTTTACTTAACCTCCTGTAACATCTGTATACACATCACATTGACACACTGCTAATTTTTTCTTGTTTTCTAACCATGATTGATGTGCAGGCTATTTAGAACTAGCCTATTCAAAGGTGTATTGTTATTACACTTAAAATTCTCTATCTAATAGGCTGAAAAGGGAAGGAACCACTTGTTAAAGGATTCTCCTTGCAAGTTAAGATCTCAGCTGCTTGTCAGTATTCCCCTGTTAAGGAAATCGGTGACCTATTGAATGAAATCTACAAAATCTAAGAAAGCAATTAGTCAAATCTTATTCTAGACTATGAAACAAACTATTGTTAAATGCCCCTTGAAATAAGGGAATGTGGTAAGGTAAAGCAGAGTTGTTTATCATATCACACAGCTCTGCTCCTTCCTGTTTGCACAACATGTTCTAAACAGGAGGGTTCTATAGGATGTTTACATACTGTTTCACAAACAAGATTCTATTATCAACTTTTGCAGGTGTGCTCTGCAGAATATTGCATTGTACATAACAAATATAAGGGGTCAGTGCTCAAATCGAAGGATGCTTATAATTTTCAGTAAGGGGTGGGCTACTAGGGCCATGGCCCTACCAATGCTAGGACCCCCTCAGAGCCAATGCTCCCTCTAAGGCAGGGGTGGGCAACCTGCAACCATCCATCTATTACATTACATATCCCATCATCTTGGTAATTGTAGTCCAACAACAAACGGACAGCTACAAGCTTCACACCCCAACTCTAAGTTTTGATAATGGTAAATAATAACAATTTGCATTATATAATTTAATTATTATAATAATATATGTTCAAAATCACTTCCACTCCAGCTATTCAAATGCATTTTTATATATGTTTCTGTGTGCATATGTGTACATGTGTGCGTGAGTGTGCACGTGTATACATGTGTGTGTTGAGCATATATTTTTTAGTCTGTTAGTTTGTCCAGTCCCCAAAACGATAAGGTGTTCCTTGACCTCTGAGGATGCTCATATTCTCATGTCTTCTAAAATTAGGATCACATCCAAAATACTTCATTGGAAACTGTAAGAAGGCTTTTGCCTAGAGATGTAATTAACTATGAAATGTTTCTTTAAATAAACAGACCTCCTAAAAGAGTCAGGTATGTCATGGGTCATAAAGGTTAAATGTTTATTAGTCTTTGCTGCCAATTTTAAAACTGGAGCTGCCTGGAGTTCTAAAATACACTTTAAACAGTGCCCTGTTAGCAAAAACTGAAGAAATGCAGTGCATCTGTTCAAAAAGGTTCTACGTTGTTCTCAGAGTAAAGAAATGCACAGTTTATAGGATGAATCCTGAATTTCTCACATAGCTCCAGAATGTCTAAATGATGCAGTTTTTTTCCTATGTCTGCTTGGACTAGTACATAAAGTATTTCAAATATGGTCTTTTCAATAGAAGCAACTTTGATCAATACTGTATTTGACAAATTTTTATCAACATTGTCTGTTACTGGTAGATTAACTGGAAAAGCAAACAGGGGCTTAACAGTACCTAACATAAGTGGAATCATTTTGGGAGGAAAACAACAGAACCTGTCTGTTACTGGTAGATTAACTGCAATAGAAGACAGGGTCTCAATAGTACAAACCATATGTGGAATAATTTTGGGAAAAATACAACAGAATTGCAGGAGACAAATAAAAACTTCCCAAAATATGCCACTATTTGTAGTAGGCCTTTAACCCATTAAAAGTTACAGAGTTGCCCCACTTTCCACTTTCTACATATGGCCTGGTAAATTTTGCCTATGTTATGCTCACTGGTGCATGATTACTTGACCTTGACAAGGTCAAAGGGATAGTAATGTTTAATGTTAAAAAAATATATATGTGGCAGGGTACTCTAGCTATTGAGATATGTTTTATTCAAATGTTACTGCAGCTCAGACTTTCAGCTTTTGCGGTGCAGAACCTCCATAGCCTGAAATATTACTATGGCACTGTTGCTACAGCAGCCTATGTAAATTTATAGTCAGCTGACAGGAGCTGTTCATAAACTGTTTTAGCAACAGGTCTAAATTAAAATGTCAGGCTATGAAGACACTACACCCAAAAATGCAAGTTTGAGTTGCATTAACTTTTGAATAAATCATTGCTTATCAATGGGAATATCTTTGTTTTACTCAGCTTAATAAACTATCCAGTATGGTATATAACATTTTCTTAAAATTAATAAGGGGTCTGGAGACCCCCATATTAATAATAATTTTGCCCAATATAATGTATTAAAGTTCCCTTCTGCTATTCTCCAATTAGAGAGAGGAAGTAAGGAGAATAATTAATATGGGGTCCAGAGACCCTATATTTATTTGAAATTTGCCTATGGAAAGAACCAGGGTCCCTATCCCCTACTTCCAGAGAAGGCAGATCATATTATTTTTTTAAATATGTTACTTGTTAAGAGCTGTCCCACTGCATCTTATTGATTTATTAAATGAATGACTCAATCAGCTAACCTCACACTGATGAGACCCAGGGTGCATGAAACATCTTTATGTGTTTAGATAGACTGGCTCATGCACTTGTCACCAGTGTGTGCGGCTGCATATGTTTAGTTAAAACAGCAAGCAATAGCTATGGTACCTGTATTTTATGTGTGCCCTCATGTCCATGTTGTTGCATAAAATTCTTAGAACAGAAAAAATCATTGAAAGCTCTTGAGAGTTTTTTACATGGAAATGTACACATGAGCATGTTATATAGGTACTGTATAGGTACAATAGAGGGATTTTTGTCACTTTTAAACACATAACTAGGGGTAAAAGACACATCCATAATTTATTTTCCAGATCTATTCTGAGGATCTGAAAAAATAATTAGATCTGTCAGAATTAATTTGAAATGAATCATGGAGGTACAAAGAGAAGGGTGAGGAAGAAACAGGGGAATACAGAAAAAAGGAACTCAGGACAGCAGGGTGTTGGTGTCACGGTAATCAGGCAAATAAGGACAGACACAAAGATAAAATATAACCACCCTTATTTATTATAACAACAATAATGGTAGAGCCCACACAGAACCCCAGACATATGTAAATAGGACCCAAGGTCCCTCCGGAGCTGCACACTGTGCTGTGCACTGCACTACTCAAGATCTCGAGACTAGGGAAGTGGCTCAAGTGGGACAACAGAAGAATGGTAGAATACGTATAAGTCACCACTTGGTCTGCGAATGGAGGCAACAGAGAGCGAGAGCAGACCAGAGCCGGGAGGCACCGAGACTACACGTCAGGCAAGCAGGTAGTATAGGGAGCGAGTAGGCAGCCAGAGTTACAGGTCAGACAAGCTGGGGACTACACAGATCGAGAGTAATCAGGCTACTGGTCAGGCAACCGGAGACTATGCTGAGCGAGTAGGAGCCAGGGCCACTGGTCAGGCAAACCAAGCACTACAAGGTCAGAACTGATATGGGTAGTCAGACAAGCACAGGGTCATGCACAGAGCGAGATTCTCAGGCAAACACGGAAAGCAAAGAGTAACAAGCAGGAACACCACGTAAGGGCCATGACTCTTAGCCCCAAGGAGGATAATAAAGGAGCAGAAGGAGGCGGGACCCAATTAGGCCACCCAGAGTAGACCCATAAACAGGCGTCCGAGTCAGTGCCTGTAACAGGCATAGTAATGCAGAGGTGGCTGGAAGGATGCCAGCCGACACACCACAGAGGAAGGAAGCACAGGCTAACTAGGCCTCAAAGGTAGACTGTGATAGTTGGTGCGAGAGGGGGCCGGTGGAATGAAAGAAGTAGAGGGCAAAGGACGGTCCATGGGGAGTGGTAAAGAGCACACTCAATGAACATGGAAGGGATGGGAGAAGGATGGAGGAGATGAAAGGAGTGGGCTGCAGGAGATGAAAGTGAGAGGAGCGGGGAGGAGGAGATGAAACAGAGGGAAGCAGGCTGAAGAAAAGAAGGGGACTTGGCTGATGAGAAAGACTGAGGTAGTGGGCTGTGGAAATGGAGTGGGGTGCAGTATGCTATAAAGATGGAAAGGAGGGGAGTGGTCCAAGAAGAGGAAAGGGGAAAGCGCCAGTGTCAAGTAGGTGGATGTTGGTAACAAAGAAGCCCTGGACAAGTAGATTCTGTAATAATGTCTAAATGTAATATAACTTTTCTTTTTGTGTGAAATGTCGAACCAAAATTACTCTTTCAAAGGACGTGTAGTATATCTAGATTTTGCAAAGGCATTTGATACAGTGCTACACATGAGGCTGGTGTATAAAATGAAGAAATTGGGGCTAGGAGATAACCTTTGCAACTGGATAGAAGGCTGTTTCAAGGATAGTGAACAGTACATTGTTGTAAATTGAATATTCTCCAATCCAGTTGAAGTTGAGAGTGGAGTACCTCAGGGTTCAGCCCACTGCTTTTTTACATGGTTTTAAATGACATGGAAATCAATACAAAGCATAGTTCAATATTTGTAGATTACACTAAATTATGTAGGGTAATACAATGAGAACAGGATAGTTCAATATTTGTAGATTACACTAAATTATGTAGGGTAATACAATGAGAACAGGATGTTTGTTCTCTACAGAGGGATTTATACAAAAATGGCACCTTGAACAAACAAATGTAATATGAAGTTTAATGTGAAAGTGTAAAGTTGTGCATTTGAGAAAAAAGAATCCCGATTCTACTTATCTATGTAATGGAATCATTTTAGGAGACTCTTTGCTAGAGAAAAACCTGGAAATCCTTGTAAACTACAAACTTGGAAAACATGACCTGTGTTAAACAGCACTAGCAAAAGTAAACAATGTCCTGCCTTTCACAAAAAAGGGGTATTGACGCAACAGTGGATAGCATAATATTGCCACTGTCCAAAGCAATGGTAAGATCTCGAATATGCAGTGCAGTTTTGGGCATCAGTTCTGAAAAAGGATATTCTAAAACTGGAGAGAGTACAGCGTTGAGTAGCAAAGTTAATCAAGGCAAGGGAATGCAGGACTTGACATGAAAAACGTCTAGACAAACTTGGTTTATTTTCTCTAGAGAAAAGACTACTAAGAGGAGATCTTGTTACATTGTATAATTAATAAGCGAGATCAATACAAGGATCGCTCTGGTGAGTTTTTCATTCCAAGGCATGATCAAATAACTAGGGTCCAACCCTTAAAATTAGAGGACAAGAGCTATCATCTCAGAACTTCCTCTGGATTTGTATGTATTGTTGTTCCAGAGACATGTTGGTAGATCCTGTTTCTGCATGGTAGGGTGGTGTAGATTTTTTAGATAATAATGGGGTATATCCTGCTGGAGATGTGTCATCTGCTGCTGGAGCTGTGTCCCATGCTTCTAGATCTGTGTCTGCTACTGGAGCTGTCTCTGCTGCTGGATATGTGTTAACTGCTGGAGATGTGTCCTCTGCTGCTGGAGCTGAATCTATTGGTGGTGGAAGCAGCAAGCACCTGACTGGAGGGTGCTAGGTCTGGACCTCCAAAATCAATACAGTCTTCACAACTGGAGCAATGTAGTTTCACCACACACTGCTTTCTAGTGTATGGGTGGGTGAGGTGAAAGTGGAATGTGGCCATCAACTTTGTTCACCCACCAGACCAATTTGTGGGTAGTCCAGTGTCCAGGTCTCATATGTTGACCACTGTGGCTGCTGACTGACATGGTGTTGTTGAGTCCTCCATCTTGACCCTTGAATTGGGGTTAAGGGGCCATATGTGCTATAGTGCTGTATCCAGCTTACTGGTAGTTGGGTTTGAGGTAGTGCCCTTTGTTGTTGATAGGTAGATGGTGGCCTTCATTTTTGGTAGAACAATGGTGGTGTCCCCCATTGTTGGTAGGTGGATGGTGGTCCCCTTTTCTAGCTGGTGGATGGTGGCCCCCATTCCTTGATGTTGGTCCCATCTGTTGGGTAGTGGATGGTAGCCCACTTTGCTGGGTGGTGGATGGAAACATCTATATAGTGGCTTTCTATGTGTACCCTGTTGAGGATCTGTGGTCCAGAGATTACACCTCCACAGGCTCATTCTGCTGTGTCTCAGGAATGGATGATGATGAAATGGAATGAGGATTAGCAAAATGGACCAAGCACACATGTAACCATTTGTGTACCAGACAAATTAACATTCACAAGTCAAAGGGTATTACAGTTGTTTACTGTCTGTGAATCATGGGAGTTAGAGTCCCCAACACCTGGAGAGCCAAGGTTGACTACCCTGTCTCCACATGACACTAAAACCTAAAGATGGCATAGACTGGTCATGTGTTACAGCTCTTCTATGAATTTGTAAGGTGGCTTTTTAACATTTGTAATGTGTCCTGTTCAGGGAGCATGTATTTCATGTTTTTTGTACAGTTTGTATTCAGAGCTAGAGTTAGTTGATGGATTGTTGTGATTAGTGCAGAATGTTTATGTATTGCTATCTCACCCTATTCACAGAATGTCTGCTCCCTCAGAGAAAATGTAAGACTATTTTTTTAGCCACTCCGTACAAACTGGACTTTTGTAACCCTTTTGGTGACAGTAGACACTTTGCATTTCAAAGTAATGCATTGGATACTCATCTAACATGCAAAAAAGTTACAGATATAAGCATCAAGTCAAGGCATTAGAAAAGATTTTAAGGCTTGCTATGGATCAACATTTGAAGCTTTTCATAACTTTCTCAACGTATAGTCAGGATTTTATTAAAGACACTGAGGTGAATAGTATGCTTCACCCTTTTCTTTACACTCAGCAGCAACGAAAAAACTTGTTTACAATGAGTAAAGAAAACACAGAAACCTGATAGTCTATGATAATCATCTCATCCAGTCAGGTTTGTTCTTTTCATTTAAACATCCTTGTAACGTTCATAAACTGCCTCTTTCTTTGAACTGCATATCAGAACCAATAATAAGAACTCAACTCTAAATATCAGTGATTATAGAATATAATATGAACTCAGTTTAATATGGCCAGGACTAACATTGATCATCTCAGCTAAAAGGAGAGGGGTGTGCAATGCATTAGGAAGCAATGCATTTTACACCCCTTTGTTCAATAAAGGGTTAATACTACCATGTGCAGCAGGCAGTGCTTGAGGCCCTATGATCCTGCTAGCAACCGTAATGTCTTCCTTCATGATTATGACATCCAGAACTAATTGAAAATGTTATCTCTTTAACAAAGGAGCAAAGGAAAAAGACACAGGGGCTGAAGTTGGGGGGCTCTTAGTAGGTGTTAGTTCTCCTTTAACAGTGCTATTCTGTAGACTCCTTTCAGTGGCAGAAGAAGTCTCAGGAAAACTAACAGCTAATTAAGTATTAGATAATCCTTCTTTTTTTGTTTTGAGAGGAAAGCAATTTTCAACATGGCTGCAGTATGTGGCTAGGAATAACTGAATTGCAATGAGATATAATTGCAAAATGTAGCAGGCATTTTGATCCTCAACAATGCTAAAGGCTATTATATAATTATAACTATCAGGTTTTCAGGGTAATACAAGACATGTGTGAACACTTGATTTGTGCAGCCTTTTTACACATATTTAAGATTTTTTGCATATTTTAGAACATTTCCTTAAGCATTAACACGAGTAAGTACCATCAGGTAAGAAAAGCGCAGAATGAAGGGGTTACAGATCTGCTGGTTCCTTACACTCTGCTAGTATTACCTCTGACCAATCTGCTTATGTAGCCAAAGAGGTACGTGTTTCATTTTATGTGAATTTTTATAATAAAGATGTTTTTAAGAAGAACCAGATTTGTCTTTTGGCAAGGAAGAGGTTAATGACAAAGTGGTGAGAACACTTCTATGGATATAAAACAAGAAAGATAGGGAATAAGCGCTTAGAATTTTAATAACTATATATAATATATTTAAATAGGACAAAGATGTTAAAAGAATATATTTATTAGACTATGTAAATATCATTCAAAATAACATGATTATAAATTTGTACAATAACAAAAAACACACATATGCCAGTAATATAATGTATATAGACTGAGTATAAAGTTCTAATGAGCCACAGGATGTGCAAAACTGTGCAAAAAATATTTGAAGATGATCTTCAAGCTAGAATAAAGGAATATATTCCATGCAAATAGATCTGTTGTTATGTATTTGTTTTAACCAGTTCCTTTATTGCATATATTAACTGAGCAAGTAGATGGTAAAGGCAGTATATTTCACCAATAAGAGCAGGTAGGATATCGGTCCTTTCCACTATAGACTCATTGTAACGGTGCGAGCAGGTTACTTGATGTCTCGGTATCAACTTAGCATATTTTACCGGTATAGCATTCCTCTCGACTTGTTTCCCCTTCCACTTCTTTCACGCGGGCAGGTATCTTTATTCCCCCCGACTATAGAGCAGGTGTTTGTAGAATCTTTGTGGAGTCTTTCTCTCCATTGCAAATGATGCTGATGAAATCAGGTGGTATATACTGCCCTGATGACAAGTGATGCTCCTCTTTTAGCAGTGGATGCCGGCTTCCTGACTTTAGGAACATGTTTCCAAAATTCATTATAGCTGCACAATTCTGTATTTCTCAATATGCTTGTAAGGACTAAATAACAATATCTTTCTGGTACAATAAAATTAAAATGACTTCTGACGCATTTCGTGCTACAACTATAAGCACTTCCTCTTCTTTGGAAATGGTTACGTTATATTGAAGCATTGGAGAACACACCATGTTTGCACACATAGTCAAAATCTTCAGTTAAAGAGTTATTTTTTTTTTATTATAGCCACTGAGTCTGAAAAATACATGTGTGGTCATTCTTTTAATTGGAGCCGCTATAACTATGATATGTTCATGTATCAGTATGATGCAAGAGTTCATTCCCAAAATATGAGGGGGCATATGTACAAATGCTCCAGTGCAGCTGCTTGGCATTAGTCTCCAATGCCAGTGAAAGAAAAGAGACCCAGCACAAAAGCGCCTCTAAGAGTGATCCCTTTGGACAAAAGCAAGTTCCTTGTATATGTAAAATAAACCCCCCTCAGGGTGGATACTCATTGGATTCAGAGGCTAAACCAGCCTCTCAATATAACAGCACAATAAAATTAATCTTTGTTGGTCCCAAGGCTTCCAACTCGCGGTACTGGGTTCCCACTAAGGGTGGGCGAAAAGTGTGAAAAATTTCACGAAAACGTGCCGATTTTTTGCTTTTCCCACGAAAAATTTCACCTTTCCGCCTATGCAAAAATTTCCTCCTTTTCTCCTATTTTAACAAATTTGTCGCCTATGTTAACACATTTTTCGCCTATTTTAACACATTTTTCACCTATATTTCCTATAGGTACTACATTTCCCACTGTAATATTACTTCTTCTGAGGGCTGAAGTTTAGAAATAAGTGGCTGAAAGTCAAAGCTGTGAGTCCTACAGCAAAATATGGCTTGAGAAATGTGTTAGCATGCAGAATGCATTTGTCCTTTGCCCACAAAACTTTCTTTCTTAAGTGACACTGGCACATATTCATAATGTTATCAAGTAATAAAAAAATAAAGTACAACATACAATGTGGTAGATATGTATTTTAGTGGTGGTGGTGGGGACTGGCATGGTGTGATTTTTGTATGTATTTTTACCATTGTCATACTCTATCCTCCTTCTCAGATTATTGACACACATTACTTATCGGTCATAGCAGTGGTCCCATCTGTCCTCCATCTCTTTTACTATCCTCCTCTCTACCCACTACCTGCCCCTCAGATCCCATGCCCTCTCAACTTAGTAAGGTTCTGGCAACTACTCTTGCTCCCAGCCTTACATATATCTTTAACTCCTCTCTTTCTACTGGAACTTTTCCATCCTCATTCAAACACGCAATAGTCAGACCGATACTGAAGAAACCCTCACTCGACCCCACCTGTCTTTCAAATTACCGTCCAGTCTCACTTCTCCCCATTGCATCTAAGATCTTGGAACGCCTTGTATTCTCTCGCTTAATCTCTTTTCTCAGCTCAAAACTCTCTTCTTGACCCATTACAGTCAGGTTTCTATTCTAACTATTCCACTGTGACAGCCCTAACAAAATTGACTAATGACCTATACTCAGCAAGGGACAAAAGACAATTCAGAATAATAATCCTACTAGATCTAGCAGCTGCTTTTGAGACTGTTAACCATGCACTCCTACTGGACACACTGCACACCCTTGGCATCCATGACACACCTCTAAAATGGCTTTCCTCCTACCTCTCTAAATGTACTTTCAGTGTTTATTTTGTTAACGCTTTCTCATCTCCCCACGACCTCACAGTAGGTGTTCCTTAGGGATCAGTCCTGGGACCACTTCTCTTTTCCCTCTACACCCTCTCACTTGGTGACTTCATCTCATCTCTTGGGTTTAATTACCATCTGCATGCTGATGACACTCTAATCTATCTCTCTTTCCCTGACCTCACCCCAGCTGTGCAGTCTCGAGTAATTCAATGTCTGTCAGCTATTTCATCATGGATGGCCCACCGCCATCTTAAACTCAATATGGCTAAGACAGGGCTGGTGGTGTTCCCTTCAAAAACCCATCCACCAACCCCCTTCTCCATCACAATAGACAACTATGCCATACACTCAATACACAAAGCACACTGTCTTGGGGTCATACTTGATTCGAAATTAACTTTCTCCCCCCATATCCAGGCAGTCAGTAGAACATGTCACTTCTTCCTAAAAAATATTGCCAAAATACATCCTTTCCTCTGCATGTCAACTGTAAAAACTCTATCTCAGGCACCCATTCTATCCAGACTTGACTAATGTAACATTCTACTCTCTGGTCTTCCTGCTTCTCATCTTTCTCTTCTTCAGTCTGTTATCAATTCAGAAAAGAAGATAATTGAATCTAGAATCTTCTAAAACAAGTTCTGTTATTACAGTGTTTGGTTGTGGCCCACAAGAAACAGCCTGGAAATCTTATGAGAATGTTCATACCCCTCTACTCAGGAAATGCTCACAGCAATCATGACAAGTTTTCTTGGAGTCTGTCCGGGATTTAATATCAGAACTTTAAGAAATTATTTATTTAGTTGTGGTTATTATTCTCACTGATGATCAACCTGCTTAATCTTTTCCTAAGGATCAGAGTCCTGTTATTTTAAGTCTTTTAATTATTGTGATTATTCAGTGATCTAGTTTTACCAATCCACTACTGTTATCGCCATATTACCAAATTGAGTCCCAAGATTAACTATGCAACCAGTTGCATCCCTGCTACTGATTCCATTCCAGATTGTCTGCAAATCATTGACCTTGTACCCCAATCTGTAATTATTACTCCTACATTCCAAATATGATCTTAGGCCAAGCGTGCTTTGCATTCAGAATTTTCCATCTTAGTCTGTATGAATTGTCTCTGTAACCTGTTTCTGACTACTGCAAGTGACTAAACAATTTATTCAAGTACCTATCTTTGTTGGCATCCAAACCCTGGCAGCTGCTATACCCAGAGGCTCTGCTTCTAGTGGTAAGCAGTTGTACCTGATAGAATACTTAAAATTATAATCTTGGTGTGATCCTGTGCTTGCCCCTAAAGAAATACCATATTATCATTACCCATTTCAGAGCTTATTAGCTAAAGGGAAATAAATGGAATTGCTCTTCTGCACCCATTTCATTCCTAGCCCATTGGATACCAAGGTGCATGCATGTGATGAATACCATATATATGTTGCAGTATATGATAAAGTAAGATTTAACAGTTTGCCCTTGTGGTAAAAGTATTATAATTGTTTTGTCAATACGTTTATCGTATGTCCCTCTATCTAAAAAAGACATTTCTGTTTTCTAATACTTTAAAAGAAAGTATGCATGTTGGTTCCTACAGTATGTAAAGAGACAAGTACAGTCGTCATAGATAAAAGTTTGATGCAAAAAAATATGTCTTATGTAAATGTTATTTAGTAATTGTATTTACTCTAGTTAGCATGATGATAGAAGTGCTTCATTGAATTGAATAGGTATAAAATAGAAGAATTTCTTGTTAGAAGATATTACTGCTGTAAAAACAACTGCATGTTTGAAGACTAAATTCCCACTGGGTCAACATATATTCTACCACATAAAATGTGTAGCATTTGATGTTTGTGAAAAGACAAGAACTTCATTATTATTTTTGGAACGCTACTGAAGTACGTATGATGCTAGCGGTTATGTATACATTCTTATTTTTTACCACTATTTATATATCAAACAAATCAATGGCAACAATATATTTTATCTATGTATGTATCTATGTATAATTTTATTTCTATGGCATCATACAATGTACCCAGAACCTAACATCTATTACTGTGTAGATAATTGCATTGCCGTGGCTCTTGTGATTAACCCCTTATGTGGTAGAAACATGTTGGATATCAACATAGCATCCAAACAGTTAAAGAATCACTTAAATAATTCAAAATCCTCCTTTGTATTCCATCTCTTCCTCCACATATGATTTGTAAAAAAGAGAAAAAAATATGCAAACAGAAACACAATCTTGGAAACAAATACACCTAGTTCACCCTGATTTACTCCAATTTTGCTTCCCGTGTCTCATAGTTTCACACGTTGCAATGCTTTGGATAGCTCTCTGGTACGCAAAGGTTTAAATGGGCCTTTATACCCCAGTATTCTAGCATTCAAGAACAATGGTGAGTGTTCTGTGTCCTCTGTGGTGCGGTTAGATTGCACCCGAATTGCTCCAGTTCATTTTTTCCCCTTAAGGACCCATGACGTTCCAGGACCGTTATGGGAAAACTTCCCTAAAGGACCAGTGATAGTTCTGGCATGTCATGGAATTCAGGGCTCCCCATGTGGCTGCACGCCTTTCAGGGAGGCCTGAATCTGTTAGTGCAAAAAAAAAAATCCAGTGTGCCTTAAGTGCCGGCTGTGTGGTCAGTCCTTTAGGTGTTAATCATAAGGTCCTTTGAGTGCTAGAAATATTCTCAACACTTTCTAAATCAATGAGCTGAAAAGCTCTTTGATAATCAAAGAGTAATATGGATATTAAAGTGGACTAACTTCATGCTCAGCAATGTAATAAAAATATCATTCTTTAATTATCTGGATGATAGACATGCCTCCAGTACATTTCAAAGCAATGTGTTGGAGATATTGCTAATATTAAAAGCATTAATTTGCTTTGTAATATTTCTTTATATTATTTCTTTGTCTATGCAAATAATAACTGAATGCTTCTTGGTTTCATATTGCACCAATATTCCATTGTAGTTTGATATCTCTTTATTGTTTTCTTTCTGTCTTAGTCAGTCAAGCATCTTAAATTATGATGTCATCATTAGGCTGAGTAAAGAAGACAACAGGAAATAGATAAAGCCTGATTGTTTCATTGTTTCATGAAATGGTTGAGGCAAACTTTGAGAAGATATATTTGAGTCAGAGATTAAACACCCCCTGATGTTTGACAACACTAGTACTTAAACACACATATCATCTCTTTGATACATGGGGCAGTTCAATGCCTTTTCAATCTGGTTGTAAGGCAGGATGCTAGAATGTTTTTTTTCCCCTTTGTATTCATGGATATCGTTGTGTCAAAAGGAGCACAAGAAAGGTTCTATTTCAGTACTTGAAAGCCAGGGCTGCTGGTCTGGTCGAGACTGTCCCTTCCTGTGACCTGCTGTCAAGAGAATAGTACAGGCGATGATAGGATGTTAGTGAAGGTACACGGGACATAGGAAGGAAGCTTCATTATTATTATACTCAAGAAGAATATGGGCAAAGGAGTTTGTTGTTGATAAAAACTATGAACCTTTCTGAGAGAGATAGATAGATAGATAGATAGATAGATAGATAGATAGATAGATAGATAGACCTATATTCATAAACTTGTATTGCATACTTTTTTATATGCATTCATATATATATGAATTTAGCCACGAGGCATTTGGTTATCACCATGAGCAAGCAAAGTTTTTAAAACTTTTAAACTTTCTTCAAATTTTGTGTTATTTTTAATTTATTTCATTTGCAATGTTTCTTGTCATTAATTTGTTCCTCACTTTTTGGATAGTCAAAATAGCATAAGGAAGATCACCACACTCCTGGTTACCGAAATTCTGTCTATTGCTGATAATAATGTACCATCTTGAATTCTTGCTGACCCCACTCCTGATACAATAGACTGTGCAGATAGGGCCACTAACACGAGAAAAAATATATGTTAATGCTCAGTGTTTTACTAGTTAAGTACTACTACTGCCACCTCTGGGACTATCAGCTTTATAAACGTACAGCTCTCATTATACAGGCTCATCCCAATTTTTTTCCCCAACTCTTGTAAAAGCTGAAGCTGACAGTGTCTGCTTCATTCTCACTGGCATTGCAGATGAGTGTGACATCACTACAGGGAACTGGAATCTCCAGCAACCTCAATGGCATAGATTGCCTTTTGTTAATTTTATGTTTTGACTATATAATTTATTAAACAACATAACTTAATTGATTTTGTCACACAAAGTATATACGTATACCTATCAAAATTAATATTTTTATTACACAATTTGCTTGTTACTGCAAAAACAGATTATTTTTCACTCACAAAATCAGTGGTTGTAAAAATTGTTTTTGTGGCAGATGTATAATTTCTTATAAATATTCATTTTCATAGCACAGAATAGTGTATTACACCTAACTATTTTGTCACATAAAGTTAAAATAGTGGCACTAAATGATTTTTGAGTGACATAATTTAGGGTCATAAAACAGATTAATATGTCACAGAAAATCTAGGGGCTCAATACTATTACAGCTGTTAAAAATAAAAAGGGGCGACGATGGTTTTCAAAGCACAGTTTAGCATTCTATCAACCTCTTGGTAAATATCCAACGTGCACTTAATCTGAACAATGGGCAACCAAAAATATCCCATGCAGATCAATGTAAAACAACAAGCAAGGAGCATTCTATTGTATGCGGTCAATGATATCACAAGTTAAGTGGAAAAATGTTCTACTAGTATTACTGCACCACCAAGCCGAGGCATAGGATCCACAACTCCTGATAAAAACCATCGTTGGCTAAAAGAAAGCAGGTTAGAATCCATACACACATGCTCCCTAAACCAGAAACAAAGTGAGAACTGCCAAGTTAATCCCCTGAAACCACAGCTAAACACATGAGCCAAGTGCCCCTAACTCCAGCACAGCTTCCAGCAACACAAGAACCCCTTGAATACCAAAGGGGTGTGCAAAACATCAGGAAGCAATGCCTTACATACCTCCTGCTCCACAAGGGATAAAGCACAGGCAAAAAACATATAACTACACAATCACGGTATGCACACCTGTCCATAGCGGTGGGAGGGAGATGCACCTGCTCAAACCACATTCATTGAAATACTGTGTCCTCTTGGTTGACTGTTATTAAAACCTCTACTGTGATTGTGAACATGTCATGTTGTGTGAATCATAACAGCTACTTGCCATGTAGTTAACCCATTTCATGCCATCGGGGTACAAAACGCATTGTTCTGCAATGCATGGCATACCCCTCTGGCACTCAGAGGGTTAAGGAAACAATTTCACCACAAGGGATACCTCACACATACCCTCATGCCACACTGTTCTGAACTCTGCTCTCAACCTGATGAATGGTACATATGACCTCAATATACCCCCATAGTGCATATGTCTTGATCTATCCCACTTATTGTTACACTTCCATGAATAATATGCATCTGCAATGATGACATCCACGCACATGCCATACTGAAGAGATCTTAACTCTCAAGCACACCGGACACTGTAAGTGAAGGATAATTTTGTGTGAATTAGTTGCATGGGTAATGACAACATGCTCTGATATGACCAGCTCTTCCCTATCCTGGATAATGAGATCAATGTCACACAGCCATGCACCTGATGTCTGGTTTCATATGTCACATGTTAGGTGTCAAGAGTGATTGGACATCCTTTTGGAACATAGAATATGGGCTCCTAACCACAGCATGCATTATTATGGAAAGATGCCATGGCAGGGATTTTCAAAATCATTGTCCATACACTGGATTAGGCAATCTTGTCTTTCCAGCTGTTGAGAACTACATATAACATCATCATTAACCAGTTTTTTGTGTTTATAGATCATGGTGTCCACAACAACTGGAAGGAACAAGATTGCCTATGCCTGTCATGATATAATGTTACCTCTGCAGATGATACACCTCTGTATATGTCTAATAGCTTCATCCTGCTGAGTGAAACATGTGTTTTCCCACTGCTGTTCTTGTTGTTTGCCATGGTCAAATCATTACAGACATGCATTCTATGGGTGCATCACCTTCTTAACTCAGCATTGTGATCATTAGCTACATTTTGGTGCACAGTTGGCAGAGTTATGAATTGTATACTAATCTGTCACTCAGAGGGATATACTGAGCAAGGCTGTATGGTATATTACTTTGACAGACAGGTGAAGATTTACAGTCATGTTTTACTATGAACGTAGGGTTTCTCACCTGCAGAGATCATTAACACACATATGTTGAAACACTGCTGTGACTACATATCTAACAGGGTGTAGTTGAGGGGGACAGGTATGAATAATTTTGCTTACTGAGAGCCTGAAGAGTGTTGTTATCACTTGTGTCACAGTCATATTTGGAGACTGTCATCATAGACAGGTTCTGTTGGATCAGCTCCTCCCAGCCATTGAATGTAATAGTTGATGGTGGCCCACCACCTGTTCTCCTGTCATGTACTGCAAGATCCCTCACCTTATTCCAGCATTTTTTAATACCATCTTCTGTTCACAGGAATCTAGGTACTGAGTTGAATCCCTCCTCTGTCTCTCCTCCATCTCACTCCATGTCTGCTTTCTCTGGGCACCTATTCCCCTACTCCACTCGGTGGAGAATAGGATGCTCTCCCTCTCCAGGACCCCCTGCTCTAAGGTCAAGTTCTCCTCGCAAGTGAACATGGGCTCTCTGTGCCTTTTCCCCTCTACAGCAGTCTCAGCATTCTGGGTTGTTGTTTGAGACCCGGCCTGTGCTGCCCTGGCTGTGTGTGTCCCTCCCTGACATCGACACCCTGTCTCACTGCCAGCTCTGTCCTGTCTGGCGTGTATCTATTCCTCCAGCCTCCACTCCTCTGCCTGCCATCTGTCCACTAATCTCCACTTTCCTCTTATACCCACTCACACTCAAGCACTCACACAGGCACTCACACAAGCACTCAGTCACACTCACCCTCTGCTACTCCCTTACGCTCACTCAGTCACACTGTATAAAATAAATTTTAGTATTTGTAAACTTTATAGTTAATGTTAGGGGTAGTGTAAGGCCAAGGGGAGGGTTAGTGTTTGAGAGGGTGACTGTTTTTGAGCTCATGCTCAGGGTTTGACACTGTCACTGTCAAACACTGAGCATTAGCTGGTTTCCATTCATGTTCCCATTTCTCACTCTATTTAGAATGAGTTGTGGGACTGAAAATTAACACAATTTTCTGTGTCCCAATGCTCATCGTGGTTCCTGTTGGAAGGGCAACTGAATTCCTAAGGTAACACTGTGTGTGTGCCATTTGATGTTCATTTTTGTCCTAACAACAGTTTTTTGCACTGGGAATTGGATCAAGCCCTGTGTCCCACTGTCTTGCTACTTGTGACTCTGGTTCAATTAAGTCTAGGGTGTTCACCAAGTATTGCCCCCACCCCCAGGATGCAGCAGAGCACCTATTTCAGGAAGTAATGCTCTAGTTCCTAAAAACTTTCTTTAAAAGTATGTGTGTTTACCAGTATGTTTGTGTATTAGGGATAATTGTGCTTCACCCAAAAACCCTATGGAGTTAACATGTTGTTGTTAACATCACTTTTTTAGATAGAGCATGTAAAGATTAAAGGGATAGCAATGTTTCAAAATAAAAGCAGCTCCAATTAATCTTCATAGTATTTGGGCCATGGAGAGTGTTATTTCAGTACTGTCAGAGTTGTAGTTCAAGAGTAATTGAATGATAAAATTTCCCCTTTTACCTAGTGTAATCCATCTCCCCTCAGACCAGACAGCTCACAGCAAGGGGAAATCTTACTGTGAGAACAACATGAAAACCTCCCCCCTTGATAGGTTTTTCCCTTATGCTAATTAAAGATTGTCCCTCTCTGCAAGTCATCTGGACACCACCTTTCTGTTCTGAGGAGAGCAGTGTTACATCAGTAAAAGGGGTGGGGGGGATACTTTATCATTCAATTACTCTTGAACTACAACTCTGACAGTTCTGAAATAACACTCTCCATGGCCCAAATACTATGAAGATTAATTGGAGCTGCTTTTGTTTTAAACATTACTATACCTTCAATAGATGACTAAGGACATCTGATTTTAATTTCATACCACCCTTCCTTTTTCAATTGTTTATATAAAAAGGAACTTGTCCACTTAGAATTAGATGGCTCATAAAGTCTGGCATGGCTATTGGAGGCATGTATCTTAATGGCAGAGGTTTAAACAAATTAGAACCCAGTACTCTTAATGTCTCTCATATTTGTGGTATGAGTTTTGAGTGTGAAGGAGGGGAGACATCATGTGATTTCTGCAGTGCTGTGTGATGTTCATCTATAGTGAAAGGTTTTATGCTACACAATGTATAAAGGAGGTAAGCAGTATTAAGGGCCGGTTCAAGACATTGTGCTGCCTGAGTCCAAGGATGAAATGCTGCCCCCCCTCCGCACACCAAAACCACGCCCACCAAAACGCCACATCCTTAATTATATTAACCCCTCTCCTGCCCCTAAAACCACATACAACTGTAATGTTTTTTTTTTACACCCCTTGTACCTCTTTCTCCCCCCTTGCCTTTTTACACCCCTTGTGCCTCTGTTTTCCCCTCTTTTCACCCCTTGTGCCTCTTTTTTCACCCCTTGTGCCTTTTTTCCCCTCTTTTCACCCCTTGTGCCTCTTTTTCTCCCCCCCATTTGCCTGTTTCTCTTCTCCTTTTGGCCCTCTCTCTTCTCCTTCTGGCTCTCTCTTCTCTGCTTGTCTGGCTCTCTCTTTTCCTGCTTTTTACTGATGACAGTCGGGACCATATCACATGCGGAGACGCTGCATGGTACATGCTTGGATTTTCTTTGTCAGTCTGGGTGCCAGTTTTAAACTTGCACTGGCCTCTGAACAGAGGAAGAAAACCCCGGCATGCTCCACACTGCGTCTCCTCATGTGACACGGTCCCGGCTGTCATCGGTGCGGGCAGTGGGGAGAAGCTGCACAGGAAATAACATGCCTTGGGGCGGCAAATTGCCACCCCTGTCAGAGTGCCACCTGGGTCCATGGACCCAGTGTAGCACTGCATGAGTTGAAGTCTCTATTTCAAATACTTTTTGTTTATGTGTTTCTTCTCTGCATATTTTATTGGTACTTAACCCAGAAATTGTCTTGCTCCTGGTGGTTGCCCCTATGGGGTTACCATGTATTATCCCACTCATCATATTTATTTCATAGCATATCACAAATGCCAGTTTGGGGATAACTTACTGTGGATACGTGTTGGATTTAAACATATCTAGTTGAGAATACTTGAACCAATACTCATAAAAACAAAACAATATCTACTATCCTTCTGATTAGACTGACCTGCTTTCAAACAGGAGACATCTGTAATGAGTGGGTGGGGACTCAAAAGGACTGGATGCTTTCTCCAGCCCCTTTATATCAGTCTATTCCACCAACCCACTCACCCCTACAAAATACATGAAACCTGTATAATGCTGCATAATTAAAGATAAACTTAGGCTAGGCAAGTCAATCACAATAAGGCCATGCCCTATTCCTTTAAGAACCCCTTAAAAAGTTGTGCATATTTAAACTTTAACTGCATTTCATCATACACCATTCTCACTTATAATAGTAAAATGAAATTAAATGAAATATGGTGAAAACACAGCTAGAATGAGATGGAGAAAATATTTGCAGGATCAAAGAAAAAAAGAAGAAAGAAACTTGTATTCGGCATTTCTTTTTTTGTTGTCCCTTATGCTAAACTCAATAATGTATGTAACAAAAAAATCAAACTAAAGAACATAAAATATGAAAAGAAAACAACTAAAACATAGGTTAAAGCTAGTCCCATATTTGTCAGTTGCATCATTATAAACGTACATCAATAATTGTACAAATCTACCCCTCACATATTATTCCATCTCCTGCAAAATCTGAAGCTGCCAATGATAATGACATCATTATTTTTGTTAGCTGTGCAGGTGGGGGTGACATCACAAAAAGCTAACAGGTATTATCAGTCACCTCTGTAAGCGTATAGCCTCAGCTTTGGGTGGAAATGCCTGGTAAGTGAATGGGCCTGTAGAAGAAGTGCTGTAAGTGTCTAATTCTTCTATTATTTTTATTCTTTATTTATAGCGCCAACTTAATCTGCAGCTCTAGTCCAAGTAGTGTTATTACTAGTGAGTAACTGTGAAAGTTTGAGCATTAGCATATTTTATTTCATCATATTAGTTGCCCTTAAAGTGTAAACTCTTCAAATAAAAATTGGCTCTGGATATAAGTGGTTGTTTGGTTTGTTTGGCCCACCCAACCAAAAAGACTTCTGATATATTATATAAATTCATACAGCATTTATAAAGAACATCTGGATGAGTTCAGTGGTTTTTGCACTTAGTCACGCTAATAATTTTACAAACAAAGAGGTTTCTTATAATTCTCTGCACCATAGTGATGCTTTCAGTTACTGTACATCCATCTTTGCCGTACGTTTATTGAAAGAATGTTAAGTGTTTGCTTTCTGTGTCTAGCTTTTGGTTGAGTAAAGTGCCTGTGTAATGTATACATAGTATTTATTGGTTTACATTGTTCAGTTGTCAACAAGCACAATGGATTTTTAGAAATTCTCTGCACTTTTTCAGTTGCCTTTCCCACAATAGACGTACTACTAGATGACATACAAAATAAAAGAGATGGTGACTTTAAGATTTACTAATACTACACTGAAATGGCGAGGAATCTCAAAACTTCACTAGTTTTATTCTGCTAAATAAACACCAGCAGCCCTTGTGTGTGGGTGGCAATTAATCACAGAGTGAATCACTGTCTTCCAACTGCTGCAAATACTTGAACAGCAAATGAATTACTCATCATTGCTGTTGTATAATAAAGTGATTATTTTGCTTTATTTAAGGGAAGGGTATTGGCAAGTTCTTGGTGCAGCAAACTGACAGTTACAGGATCAATAGCCAAAATAGGTTATAGACAAGTATAAAAATGATTAGAAATGAAACCCAGCACTCATCATGATCAATAGGCTAGGAATAGGTTGTACAGTTTTTGGGTGCTGGAATTGAGTGGCATACAGCGAATAGGAACTAAATTACCAAACTATAAGGAATAACTCTCCAAATTTGGTTTATTTACTCTAGCAAAAAGACAACTAATAGGGGATTGGACAAGTAAATTTTTGGCCATTAGAAAGATTATTATTATTATTCTTTATTTATATAGTGCCAACTAATTCCGCAGCGTTGTACAATTAGGAATAGATATACAGAGGTATTAAATAGTACAATCAGATGTGGAGAACAGAAGGATCAGAGGGCCCTGCTCGTGAGAGCTTACACTCTCAAGAGACCTCTCTAACTCAAGGACTGAGCAAATAATTAGGGGGCATTGCATGAAATTAAAGGAAAGGATGTTTCAACTTTACCTGAGGAAGATATTCTTTATATTAAGGGCTGTCAATGTGAAATTCACTTTGTACAGGCAGATACAACATACATACAAGAGAAGAGTAAATTAATTTCTAGCAAAAGAGGGCTACAATATATGTCAACAGAATAAATAGAAGGTAGATCTCATATATAGTCCTTATGGTCAGGGCTTACATTGATCAAGAAAGAAAGATATGTATTGAAAACGTGTGAAGAGTAGTGGCTTAATTTAGGCAGAAGAGGTTGAGAGAGACATGGGAGATGAACTTGATTAGAGGGCCCACCGTTAAAGGGATAGTTATACTTCGTTTTAACTTTATTTTATTTTATAGGCATTAAAAACATGAAGAACGATATAAGTCTTATCTCTCAAACCTTTATAGTTTGAGAGATATTCACAAGCCAAAGTTTCCCCTCCCGCCCCTTTTACCTAGTGTAAGCCATCTCTTCTCAGATGTGGAATGCAGTCCATAGACCAGACAGATAACAGCAGGGGATAATCTTCTTCCTATGAGAACAATGAAAGCCCTGCCCCCCTTGACAAGTTTTTCATGTTTTTCCCTTATCTTAATTGAAGATTGTCCCTCTCTGCAATCTACCTGGGCACCTCCCTTCTGCTCTGGCTGAGCAGTGTTACATCAGTAAAAGTGGCGGGAGGGGGACACTTTGTCATTGAATTACTCTTGAACTACAACTCTGACAGTATTGATATAACACTCTCCAAAGTCCAAATACTATGATGATTAATTAGAGCTGCTTTTATTATGAAACATTACTATCCCTTTAAGGGAATAGAATGATAAAGGGGTGATGGAGTGGGCGATTCACAAATTATTTGAAGAATGTGAAGCAGGAATTGCTGGGCCTTACAACCCCTTTCACAAATTCAGGCAAAGACATATATGTGATCAGGGCTTACAGTGAATGAGAAGGAAGGATGAGTATGGTGTGAAGGGTTGTGGCATAACCTAGGCAGAGGAATCCTAGTTGGGAGAGACATTGGTATTGAGTTTGATTAGATGTAAAAAAGGAAGGAAAGATAAAATGGAAAAACTAAGTCAAATTAAAGGCTAGCAATAACCAACTAAGACAGCAAACTCAAAATGAATATGACAAGAGTATTGATACAAGGAGGAGAGAGCCTATCTGATTCATGTGGGAATCATGTGAAAAGGCATAGCAAAATCCAGCAGCCTCATTTCTGAATAATGTGAACCTGGCGCTGAGTTGGTAGTGAATGATGAGATGGGTCCTATATGAAAAGAGTGACATGATAGTGAAAAAGGGTTGAGTCCTGTTCATTTCGACAGAATGCTGATGAAATCTTAAATGTGGAAGTTTAAGAAGCCCATTTACCACAGTCAGACTCTTCCCTCCCATTTCCCATGGAACTATCTATAATTTTTTTCTTGATGGTATTTCCCTGCCCCGTCAGTATGACTCACAATTGGCCTCTCTTAGAGCCCCATTCACAGAGAAGGAGGTCTTGAATGCCATCAAACTCCTCAAGTTAGTGAAGTCCCCAGGCCCAAATGGCTTTATGTACCTGTATTATAACAAAATCTCCCAAATGCTTGCCTCTCATCTTTCCAACCTTTTTAATGATATTCCTTGATCCTCTTCTCTGCCCAGGGAATTTCTGAAGGTGATTATTGTAACATTGTTTTGGAAGGATCCCAGAACTTCGGCCCCATTTCCCTTTTAAAAACTGACTTTAAACACTATTCCAAAATATTAGCAAGATACTAAACCCACTATTACCTCACCTATTCTCACCAGATCAGGTGGGCGTTATCCAAAAAGACAAGCTCCGGACAACACTAGGAGATTACTGAACATCATTTAGTTTTCCAAGTTCCACAAAATCCCAACATTGCTTTTAGCCCTAGATGCAGAGAAGGCCTTTGACAGGTTACATAGGAAATACCTCGAATTAACATTGCATAGGACTGGTATACCAGACTGGTTCCTCAGAGCAATATACTCACCTTCCACCTCAGTCGTCTTGGAAGGGTTCCTATCCACTGTATTTACTATATCCAATGGAATGAGACAGGGTTCCCCCTTTTTGTTTGCCTTAGTGATGGATGCCCTAGAGAGAACACATTAGGCAGGGTCCTAATATTCAAGTGCTGTTTCTTGGAGATAAACAAACATAAAATAGGCATTTTTTCTGATAACATAATCTTAACATTTATCAATCCTCTTGACACACTTTCTCATTTACATAGAGTCCAAGATGAATACAGTAGAGTTTCCCTGTATGAAGTCAACACCAGTAAATCCAAAGCTTTGAGAATAAAACTGCCTTTCTCTGTGACTGACTCTTACACATGCCCATATTCTTGGAAAGACACCTACATCATGTACCTAAATCTCCCTGTAATATATTTTCCATAAACGTTGAACCACTGCTTCAGAAAACTAGAATCTCTTTTCACAATGCAGATCTTTTGAGCTGACCTGGTTGGGGAGAATTGTAACCATTAAGAAGCGCATACTGCCAAACTGCTATACATCTTTTGAACACTCCCGATTGTCCCCTTGGTGTCTTTTTTCCACAGCCTACGACATCTCACCCTTTCATATGAGCAATGGTAGACCTCGGGTCTAACTGTTTACTATTTAATCATCTTCCAAGCTTTGGCTTCAAATAAAGTCCTACCTCTTGGCACTACATCACTGTCCAACATCCTGTGTCTTCCTCCTAGAAGTAGGCCCTTGGTTGACCATGTGGGCCTATTTATTCTCCGCACTTTGAAATTTTGGGACAAGCTCAGTAAGACCCACCACCCTGCTCCCTACCCATATTCCCTTTCTAGCACTTTTCTTAATCTCAAATCCCTAACATATCTCTTGCTAACTGGCAATTCCAGAATACAACTCAACTTCAACACCTATATCTGCCCAACAAACTTAAATAATTTCAAAAACAGCAAGAGGACTTTTAGCTTCCTGATTCAGACAATAATTTTAAATACTTGCAAATCTCTCTTATTTGAAATCCTGGTGGCCTCCTTGCACATCACTACTAGTGTTGAGCGAGCATGCTCGGCCGATGCTCGGATCGGCTCGAGCATCGCTCTGCTCGGCACATGGCGGTACTCGTCGAGTACCGCCATGTGCTCGCCCGCCATGTTCGGGTGGCGGGGATCTGTGCCGGAGGAGGCACAGATCTGAAGACGCTCCGCTGGACCACCAGGGACTGGAGGTACGGGGGCATTGCGGAGATGAAGGGGGCATTGCGGAGATGAAGGGGGACAGTGTGGAGATGAAGGGGGACATTGTGGAAGAGGGGCATAGAGGAGATGAAGGGGGACATTGTGGAAGAGGGGCATAGCGGAGATGAAGGGGGACATTGTGGAAGAGGGGCATAGCGGAGATGAAGGGGGACATTGTGGAAGAGGGGCATAGCGGAGATGAAGGGGGACATTGTGGAAGAGGGGCATAGACTCTATGCCCCTCTTCCACAATGTCCCCCTTCATCTCCGCTATGCCCCTCTTCCACAATGTCCCCCTTCATCTCCTCTATGCCCCTCTTCCACAATGTCCCCCTTCATCTCCGCTATGCCCCTCTTCCACAATGTCCCCCTTCATCTCCTCTATGCCATAGAGGAGATGAAGGGGGACATTGTGGAAGAGGGGCATAGCGGAGATGAAGGGGGACATTGTGGAAGAGGGGCATAGAGGAGATGAAGGGGGACATTGCGGAGATGAAGGGGGACATTGCGGAGATGAAGGGGGGCATTGACCAGGCACCCTCCCCTCATCAGAGCAGGGGGTGCCTGGTGTAATGCTCGTGTCGCCCCATTCTATTCAATGGGGCTCGGGTGCTCGGCCGAGCACTCGAGCCTCAGGGGGTGCTCGGTCAGAGCACCCGAGCACCCGAGCATCGGGGTGCTCGCTCAACACTAATCACTACCCATTTGAATCTAAGGCACAACAAGCCCCATATCTTCATAGGACCATCCATCTATGGACTTCTATCCTGTCACTTTGAGTCTGACTTTAAGATTAAATGTATGAGGCAATGGTAGTCAGACCTTGGTGGGTCTTGTGAACAGCAAAATTAGATGAAGACCTTTGACCTATCAGACAAAATGTCCAAATGTACTAATCATACTGTATCTGCAATGAAAATGGACTTGAGATGGTATCTCATCCCAGACAGAATTATCTTCCTTGCTCAGATGGTAACTGTTGGAACGGGTAATCTGCTCCACATATGGTGGTCCTGTCCCCTAGTCCGTCCATATTGGGATGCCTTTTACTTCTGCCATCCCATATTGGTTGCTATAATGGACTGCGTGAATTAAAATCTAGTGTTCAAACACATGACAGATAACCTCAATTACACTTTGCAGCTGTTTAACCAAATTTGGGATCAATAGCAGACTGGCACTACCATACAGTAATCTCAGGTACTGTGGGTCTTATGGGTGTGACCGGATGGGGATTGGAGACCTCAGGGGCTCCAGGGTGGCCCCTATCTGGAACACAGGCTTGATAAACTCCTCTACTCTTTTCCATGTAACTATTCCCTGCTTTCTATTCCATTGTTTCTTGTACTCCCCATGCCCTCCCACCTTATTTTTCATCTCACCCCATGCCAAAACTTGTAGCACTTACCAAGCTGATTTCTTGGTTATTGTTCCACCACTTACCCTATATAATAATGTATTCTGTACTTTATACCGTGTACTTCAGAATTCTACAAACAATATATTATCTTGTTGCATGTTTCTCATGTTATTTCATACCAATAAAATTTATGTTATAAAAACGCCCATTTTCCAAGGCTTGAGAGGACTAAAGCTTGGCTGTCTTGGACACAAATAACAGAGTTCATGAAGAACATTGAATAAGCATATGCAGGAAAGAAGAAAAAGTAATGTAAGTTTCTGAGCCAAACAGGTCAAATTGGAGTGGGTTAAGTGTAGACAGAAATGTAATTATGTAGGTGAATCAGATTTCTTAGGAACAGACTGAATCTAGAGAACACAGCAAATGCTATGTTTGTGAAAACCCTGAGAGATAAAGTAGAAAGATGCGAGAAGTAAGTGACTTGAATAAATCTTGAAAAGATTGGTATTGAAGTCATTTTCAATTAAACCCCAAGTTGGTAAAAAAAAAAATCCTTCTTGACTCCAAATGGCAGTCAGGTAGTTCCTTGGTTCAACAACCTATCTGCTTTGAAGCTAACTGCCATAATTCTCAATATTGTTCCATGATAGATAGGTTTCTATTACTTTTTTAAGGTCCCGGGGCCAGAGCTGTCCATAGGATGGTGTAGCAACAGCGCCACTGTACAATTTCAGGCCACTGTGATATTGTACCTAAAAAATCAACTTTGAGCTGTAATAACTTTTGAATAAAACACCTTTCAGCAGTGGGAGTACCCATGTTTTACTCAGGGGATAAACCCTGCAACATATTTTTTTTTACATTTTAAGTATTACTATCCCTTTAAAACAGTTCTCAATTCATGTACAGACATCATCTCCCAAACTGAAGCCTTTTAATTTATGCAGTAACATACTGTAGCAGAAGTAAGGAGCATTTGCTAGTCCTTCAACTTCTCCAAAGAGGAAAGGATCTTAAGATAGTCCTTCAGCCCCTGCTGGAGAAGTAAAAAGCATATGCTAGTCCCACAGCCTCTACAAAGAGGTACAGAGAACAAGCTAGTCCCTCATCCTCTGTGAAGAGGTAAGGAGTGTGTGCTAGTCCTTCAGCCAAAATGAAGAGGAAAAGAACATGTTCTAGCCCTTTGGCCTTTATGCAGGGCCGGGTTTGCCATTAGGCAAAGTAGGCACCTGCCTACAGGCGCACGCCACCGAGGGGCGCCTGCCATTGGGATTTTTTTTTTTTTTAATAAAAAAAAAAAAGTAGCCACCTCGCTGGCGCTGCCCTGGCATGAATGATTGTTGCAAGCTGTACAGAAATAAAATTATTTCAAGCCTGTGCTAGCCTATTGTAATACATGAGAAAAGGTATGTTGTACCATCGTTCTTATTCTAATATCAAATGGAATGCAAAGAGTAGTGTCTCTCATCGCAATGCCTAATCTTGCGGTGGAGCTAGCCCCCGTCTTGTAAAGTGTCACTCCCTATTCCCTCCCTGATGGGCGGGATTGAGAGGCTTGGGGAGGTGGCTAAATCCGGAAGAAACAAAACAGTCCCTGTAAGCCAGCTGGGAGCTCTATGGTGCTGATTCTTGTTCTGCATTCCTGGGCCCTGGTTTCACTGTAGCCCCCCCATTGGTGGACTCTGGGTCCCAGCTGCTGGCCGGTGCTGAAGGAAAGGCCGTGGTGTGGAGGAGGCTTGCAGGCCACGCCAGCCATGCATGACGCCTTTGAGTCAGTGCTGATCTTGGAGAAGCTGCCCCTTCAAATAGAGTGCCTGGCAGCCTGGGGTATGTGCTGGTGTATATAAATGGGACAAAGAGCTTCTCTGCTGGGCTAACATGAGGGTGATTTGGTAGGTAAAGAAGTAATGGGGAATTGAATTATTTAACTTATTTGTTCACACAAGCCCTTAAAGAAGTGGGAATCTGATGCTCTTCATCTGTTATTGAATAGTGACAGAATGAGGCTGATAGGAGTTGGGGTCCAACAACAGTTGGAGAGCCAGAGAATGCACATTCCTTCTGTAATGCATTGCACTTCATTGTATCAGTAACTCTGTTGTTAACAGTTCTGTAATGACAGCTCCGCAGTTACTTTATTGTCTGATTATAATATTTATTGGTGTTATTGCTTTTTAGATGTTATTAATGCCAGAAGTACCCAATGGGATAGTAATTTAAAATGTAAAAAAAATGTTTTAGGGTTAATTCCCCAGAGTAAAACAAGGGTATGTGAAGACAAGTTGAAACTGATGGGGCCAAGTTGGAGCTGATGGGGCAAGCTGGAGCTGATAGGGGCAATATGGAGATGATGGGGCAATGTGGAAATGATGGGGGCAACGTGAGGGCAATATGAAGATAGGGGGTAATGTGGAGGTTAGGAGTATTGTGGAGGTGTCCAGCGGAGATGGCCAATGGGGGGGGGGGGATTCAGATTTCTGTGCCTACAGGCTCCTGAGATGTAAATCCGGCCCTGCTTTTATGAAGAGGTAAAGACCATGTGATAGTCCTTCAGCCTCAGATGTAAGGCGCGTGTGCTATTCCTTTGGCTTCTATGAAGAGTTGATGAGCAGGGGTGGGCAAAAGTGAGAAAACTTTCCCACATGACTTTTTGTGAAAAACTGACAATTTTTCATTTTTTTTCGTCCTTTTCCCACATTTTTATCTTATTCAACACATTTTTCTCCTGCTCCAACACATTTTTGGCATATGTTTCCTATGGTCCAACATTTCATAACACAATATTACTTCTTCTGAGGGCTAGAGTGGAGAAATAAGTAGCTGAAAGTCAAAGATGTGAGTCCTACAGCAACATATATCTTCAAACATTTGATAGCATGCAGAGTGCATTTGTCCTTTGCCCACTACTTTACACTACACTACTTCCTGCTTAAGTGACACTGGCATATATTCTTGATGATGTTAAGTGATTAAATTAAGTATAACCTACAATGTGGCAGATGTGTCTGGTAGTGGTGGTGGGGTACTGGTATGGTGTGATTGGTGGGACCTTGACAAACTGTATCCACCTCAGGAGGAGAAGGATCATTTATTGCAGAACTACCAGTTTACTCCAACTTTCCTACACTGCTCTATCTTTCCAACTCCCCCTTGTGCATTTGCTGGACATTACTCAACTATTGTGTATGTTTTTACTCTCTACAGTACACAACTGATGGAGAGTTATGTCTTGCCTTAGCCCTCAACAAAATTCTCAATGTCATCTGCTGTCTATAAAGTCTGCCTCAGTCACAGAGCTCACATCTGGCTCCCAGTCAGTTATATATGTATTAGATTTTAAATTGTTTTTATTTTTATTTATTTACTTATTTATATTAAGTTGTCCACCCTATCTTATACAGTCAGTTAAAACACAAAATCAGATCAACAACTTATTTCCCCAGATTTCCCCAGCACAGAGAAAATAAAAGCAAAATCAGCAAGCAAATTGAACTCCAGCTGCCTGTGCCTTGCCAGTCAGAGGCACCTAATCTGGAGGTATTTGGGATCAACCTCCTTCCTCTCTTCTTCTCCCCCAGAGTGCCCCCAGACTTCCCTAATACAGAGAACAATTCCTGCTCATGGGCAGTGTTCTCCTCCCTCATATGTTATGATATTCCTGTCTGCCTAATCTTCTAATTTCACCCTGTAATGTACTGTTCTGAGGACCCCCAGTCTGCCTTCTAGCGTTCTATGCTGCTTCTCAGAAGTCATTCTAAAACATATATTATTTACTAGTTTTAAAACCCGTGTACATGGGCCAACACTGGCGATATCTAGCCAATGAGATCTCTCTCCAGCTTACTAACAGAACGCCTCCGTCATCGGAGGATGCTGGGGCAAGTGAAAGGAGCTGAGGCTGTAGGAGTGTCTTCTGCACCATACGGTGCGCGGCTGTGCGGCTGCTAACGTCATCAGGTACACAATTCAAGTATCTTTTTGCTTCATTTAAACAGATTTGTAGGCAAAAAGAAACACCGCAATGGACAGAGGGGACACAAAGGAAGGGATACAACAATGATAATGCGAAGGTGAAAGTTCCCCTTTAAAGCCCCATTTAAATCAATGGTAAATTTCTCCCCTATAGCTAATTGTTTTGCTCCAGTATTTCTTCAGTTATCATTTTTGACTAAGGCCCAGTATGTATAACTCCATAAGTTTAGACCTAAATATCTCCGGAACAATATATTACCCCATAATATATATGGCTGCATGAATTTGGTGGAAAGCCATTCAGTAAATTTGGCTGCAACCCCAGCAAAACTGTTGTGAATACATGAAAAGTTATAATTGGGGAAAGTACTATTTTATTTCAGAGTGTTGCCTTTTCTTTTTTACACTATATTTCTAGGCCAGATTTTCAGAATTTATGGAGACTAGTAATGTCTCCTATACTGCCAAGTCTAAGCATAAAGTGATAGCAATGTTTCACAAAAAAGCAGCTCCAATTAATCTTCATATTATTTGGGCCATGGAGAGTGTGATTTCAATACTGTTAGAGTTGTAGTTCGAAAGTAATTGAATGATAAAGTATCCCCCTCCCGCCCCTTTTATCTAGTGTAAGCCACCTCATCTCAAATGTGGAATCTGGCCCTTGGACCACACAGCTCACAGCAAGGGACAATCTTCTTACTGTGATCATAAGGAAAATCCTGCCCCCTTTGACAGGTTTTTCAGGTTTTTCATTATGCTCACTGAAGATTGTCCCTCTCTGCAATCCATCCTGGTCAGTCTTGTTGCTATGAGGTGAGCAGTGTTACATCTATAAAAGGGGCGGGAAGGGGATACTTTATATAATTCAGTTACTCTTAAACTACAACTCGGACAGTACTGAAATTACACTCTCCATGGCCCAAATACCATGAAGATAAATCAGAGCTGCTGTGAAACATTATTCACCCTTTAATTCATCATTGCATAGAAAACTTATAAGCATCTTAAAATCCTCATTTAACATTAGCTTTCACACAAAGTATTCACTATGGATGAGATACCACTCAGCTATAATTATTAAAAAGAGGGAGATTGTCAAAACTGCTCTTATTTAAAATAAATATTACAAGTTTAAAAAATAGTTATTTTGGAAAATATACATATTTATACTAATTAGAATTGTACAAAGCAGTTTACATCTGCTTTTGCTCCTACAAAGTTAATGCAAACCACAGACTGAATTATGTTTTTCATGTAGGTATTTGAAAGTTTGAGGAAACATACATTTTAAAATAATTTGCATCTCATTATATCTTCCACATTCTCACTGACACTATAGAAATGTTTAGACTACTTGTTGAAATGGTCTTTTAAAATGCCAGTTCTTCATTACGGTCACAAAACTACAGCATATGTTATGATAAGCCTTTCGGCAAGGACACTGTGATGTTAACCTTTAAGGTGCAATTTGTTGCAAAGGTGTTATTGAGGTAAAATCTGTAAAGGGTTGTTAAGGTGCACCTGCATTTTCCAGAGCTGTTACCCCTTCAACACCCTGGCTGCTAAGTAAGTCTTCAATGCAATTCTTCACAATGTATTTGAGACATCTTTTGCATTAAGAGGTTATAAAGTGATCAGAAAATTGGAGGACATTTACTGCTAATCTGGGCTATCGTTTGCTAAATCAGGAATGAGGGCACATTGATAGTTTCTCAAGTGAGAAAAAGAATCAGCTTATTGTGTAGTTGGAGAAATGTTTTACTTCTATGTTATGTTTGAACTGATCTTTTGACAGAGGAAGATGAACAGAAACAGCACAACATGCAATAGTCTATTCTTTCAGACCAAGTGTTGGATTCTATTGCAAGTGCTAATTTTATCTCTGCTTTTATTTCCAAGTTTCCCCATAGACTTCAAAAGGAAAATGTTTGATAAAATGGGTGTTAACATTTATCACCTGCAATAGAATGTAGCCCCAAGTGCAGAAGTTGGTCCTTGATCCTCTATATATTTTTCCTATACCTGCCATTCCATCAAGCAGATGTTAAAAAAAAATACATGACAAGTCATTCTTTAATACCTTGAGTACCAGACAGGTTCACAACACATTGTGGAGCAATGAATTGCACACCCCTTTGGCACAAATATGGTTTTGTTATATCTTGATGAGCTTTATAACACTCAATAGGTTAATTTATCTCACCTATAATTTGTATCTACACCAAATGTACAAAATGGGGGCAAGATGTTCAGAAAATGGTGGCAACTGAAATTGTCTGTGATCAGAATAAAAAAGTTCTTACGCCACGGTCTGTCAGTTCATGCATTTTTTGCATCCAATTCTGTCATCTCCATAAAAGTGAAAAATTGTTCTTAAAAGTAGGTGTGGTTTTATCTACCATCATAATGTAAGGTATTTTCAGAAAAAAATATTTGTTTCAATGTCACTTTTTTGTCTGCTTAACGTCATCTTTTACTGACAAAATAAAAATGTTCTAAACTTGCAAATTAACCCTTTGAGTGCCCCTCTGACACTCAAAGGGTTAAAGTAATGTGAGTGAGCAGCAATTTGTCATTTCAGAGCCAAAAATGAATTTGAAAAATTTTTGTTTCAAGGACAAAATCAGACATTTTTAACATCAGAATTTTTAAGGGCAATATTCATCTAGATCATTTTTAATTCTTTAGACACATTTTCAAATGTGACGGAGTTACGTGACAGAGTTACTTCTGAAAATACTGTCCTTCTTTTATCACCAACTCATGATCCGGCAATTTTTTCATTATGACAGCTTTTTGAACATTTCGCCCTGGGTGTCTTTTTTTAAGCTCGGTCAGTTTTCTGTATATTGTCCTTGTAGCTATTTTGGGTCAAAGCAACTAAACCACAGGGGATAATTAGAGAATTAAAATAATTCCAGTTATTTAAATGGGGTGTTTACCCTCTTGAATTCTAGAGAGATCTCTACCACATTGCTTTCAAATGCATTGGAGAACACTCTAGCATTCAAGGGGTTAAGCCACACTTAAATCAACTGGATTTTGTGTTTGTCTCCAGTGATGTTATAATAATATCAAAGTATTTTACCAGAAAGGATACATTGAGATTGTCTCTTGTTTTCAAGCATGTCCAGGGGATATAAATTTTATTACCCAATTTAATGGAACTCAGTTTATCTACCTCAGAAGGAGGAAAGACGGAGTTGACTAGAACCTGTGACCTTGCAGTTTGAACAGATTCTGCAGTTTGAACAGATTCTGCAGTTGGTACCTTAACCAACTGAGCCATCTCACCAGCTTTACATAGAAACAGTGTTACATAGTTGATGAGGCTGAAAAAAGACATGCGCCTATCAAGTCTAGACCATGCCAAAACACCCCTGTTGATCCAGAGGAAAGCAAAAAAAAAAAACTTGAAGACATTTCTAATTTAGCCCCAAGTGGGTAAATCAAAATTCCTTCCTGACTCCAAATGGCAGTCAGATAGTTCCCTGGTGTGGTTTATCTGCTCTAGAATTGCCCCAATTTTCTTAGTATATCAGCATTACTGGGCCTTATTCGTCAAGCTGAAATTGTGCAATTCTAGAGGAAACCAACTGCACCATAGAGGAAACTGACAATTCCAGTTAATCAAAACTGTGCTTTTAACCCCCTTGAATGCTAGAGTGGTTTATAAAGTATTGATTCTCCAATGCATACATCTGCTTCCAGATTCCTAGGGGTTAAAACATTCAATTTAAATCAATGGGAATTTAAAGAATTTTCATTTTAATCCTATGGTGTATTTTGTTTGTTCTAGAACCCCACCATTTTTGAGTGAATAAGACCCACTTCTCTATCATATCTTCACATCTGGCACCTCAGGTGAAAATTGTATGATTCCTCTTTCCCGCTCAGGGCCGTACAGTAAATACCATACAATAAGAATGATAACAATGTAATTGTAGCTCTCTATGAAAAGGATTTATATTTAGACATTGCTAAATATTTATCAAAGCTATATTATTCACACTATTTAGTTAGCCCTCTTTTAGTCTGCAAACTTCAGCCATTGTATTTTGGAATTAAAATTTTTCTTTGTCTGACGTCACATCAGGTGTGGGCATACTATTTTGTCCAATAGTCTTTTCACCTTCTTCTTTTTCAACACAAGAAAGTATTCATGGACTTGAGCTAAAATGTCAGCTGTCAAGTACTTCCATTTGTGTCTTGGCATCTACATAAATATGTTACTGAAAAACAATTACCAGCAGAATGTTGACTTGTATTGACAAAAGGAAAACACTAGTTATTGTGAGGCCAAACTGGTTTGAAATCGAATATAGTAAGATGTAATGTTTTCAGCATTTTCTTTGAAATTTTAAATGCCAGTGCTTTTTTTAACTACTTCTATTTACGTATACATACATAAATAGAGATTCATACATAATAATTAAGTCAACAAATAGAGAGAGAAAATATGCAAGAACACAAACTTCCATATACTTGTAGTATTCATATAGCATGGGAGAGATAGATAATCCATCGTTTTCAATTGCATCTTTAGCATCAAATGACAGACATTCATAATCATCAACTTGGGTGCAAACCCAGTAAATTTGAAACATGTGAGAACAATAGTATTTTTTTATTCATTCTGCCATTCAATAAGGATAGGGTACCATTAGCTGATGAATAAGCACTTTCTGCATGTTGGATTGCCCTACAGACACATTTGGGGGATGTACTAATATGATATTGCACTAAACTAGGTGCCAGAACTGATGTATTAGTGCTTCTCATACTTGACACCAATCTACTATGCTATGTGAGTGTTTCAGAATCAGGCAATCATTTTCTCTGCTCATTTTTCAGTGCTGTGTATTACCTGGGGCAGAGGACCATTTTCCTGAGCATTGTATTGGGAAGAGGTTTGGGCTTGCTCACCTAAAAATGTTATAATGGACCAAAATACATCTTTTAAAATCACCTATATGTTGTATTAGTTATTTTTTTATTTAGGAAAACAACAGTATTTGCTTGAATATAAGGCAACCTCAAATGTAAGATACCTCCCAACTTCTGCTTCTAAGTTCAGGAAAAATGGAACAAATGCTGAATATAAGGGGACCCGGTGTGTGTGTGTGTGTGTCCCTCACTTGATCTCTCTCACCCTCCCATCATGTCCTTGTTTTCATCGCCCTCTTCATAATTTTCCGTTATCTCTCTTCATCTCCCTCTATCACCCTTCATCTCATCTCCCTCCTTCCCTTCATCTAATCTCTCTTCCATCATCTCATCTCCCACCTTTCATCATATTTCATCTCCCTCCCATCATCTCATCTCCCACCTTTCATCTTATTTCATCTCCCTCCCTTCATCTCATGTCCCTCCCTTCATTCATTAATTCATTAATTTCATCTCCCTCTAACTGATTGCATATATCCATATATCCATATCATCTCCCTCTAACTGATAGCTTATATCCATATCATTTTAGGTCCATTCAGGACCTTCTATGAATGTGCAGATTCAAACCATATGTGGTGGGGAAGTGACATATCATGTCTGGTTTGAGTCATTGATAGAAGGTCCTAAAAGGACCTAAACATTATGTGAGATATAGTCAAGGAGGCTGGTGGAAAATTCAAACATGTTGGACATTAAATGTGGCAGGTAATGAAGGAATAAGAAAGAATATGCCTGCATGGCATGCCTTAATTATCATTGTCTATCAATCTAAATAACTTTTAAAATTGTTTTCTAAACAAAAAAGTCTAAAACAGTATATAGGTGAAACTTCTTTCAAAATCACCAAAGTTGTTTTAGGTGATATGATTCCTTTAAGTGATTCCGAAATAGCTTTTACAATCCCTTTTATGTTGTATTATCTATTTTTTATTTAGAAAACTTAACCTTATGCAAATTAAGGCATGCTGTAGAGGCACTTACTGTCTTATCCCTACATTACCCTCTCCATTCACTTAAATTTCTCTGCATCAGCAATGCATTACCGAACTCCCCTAGCACTGAAAAGGTTATGTGTCAGTGAGTGGGGGGAGTTAATGCAGGGCTAAGACAGCAAATTCCTGCTCAGCATGCCTTAATTAGCATAAACTAGACATATAAATCTCTCATAAACTAGTTTTCTAAATTAAAAATGGCTTATTCAACATATACTTAATTTTGACTGTTTGTTCAAAATCACTAAAATTGATTTTAGGTGATGGGGTCACTTTAAGGATAGAAGAGTGTGTGCACTGGTATGCACTAAAGTAACCCTACACACTAGTTCAACATCCAAAGAGTAGATACACGTAGCAAGCCAACAAGCCAGCAACTTGAGCAGTGTCAGCAGATTCATTCCCCATATTGAGGCTGATATCTAAGAGCAATGGCAATAATTCTGGGATAAGACAACTGCATCCTAGGTGACAAATATATATATATTCCATTAATTTAAATGTGATTTTGAATATATTGAATACTAGGGAGGTCTGCAACAATGGTTTTGGTCAAAAGTCTTCTTTAAATAATTGAGAGTTTTGATATTGTTTATTTGTCCTCTGTGGAGCAGCTGTTTGCCCCAGAATTAATCAACTTCTTCTTAGCACATCAGACTCATTAGCTTTCATAATATGTGATGAGTTTGTAGCATGATCCTTACCTGGGCATGTCTCAGGAGCAGTCACCCAGTTTGGCTGAATTCTTATAAGGATTCTTTTACTGTATATCTGAATCCTGATGGAAAATCTACAATTTAACGTGAATTCTGGACCCAATCTGAAATGCAATATACTCATAGAACCCTGTGGTACAGATAGTTTTCTCCAGAATTGTTCCATTACATTACATTTATCTATCTATCTATCTATCTATCTATCTATCTATCTATCTCTATATCTATATAAATATATATACATATTCCATAGGTTTCTATAGCATCAGAACAGTTACAGATGTATGTGACTGGGTGCCAATACACTGGCATAAGAATAATCCACAAACAAAGAAGTGAAGACACTCTCAGTACTCCAAAATTGATGATAAGATATATTTTTTTTATTGGATCAACATTTTGGCTACATTTTGTAATTCCTCTCATCATAAACGTGTTCTTTGGAGTGTAATGTTTCCAAACCTGTTATTTGCAGTATCCGTTAAGTTTGTACGTGATACACGTTTACATTACATTGTTAGCCCCTTGAGGACTGGAGTGGTGTGTAACATGATAATTAATGTACACCTTTGGTCCTCAAGGGGTTGACACGTCAATTCTGCTGATAATTTTACTATATATAGTCGGTAGGGTATTACCAAGAATTTTTAGGTTATTTCATGACCAATTGAGACCTCTATGTGTAACTGAATAAAATATTTAGAACAAGAATAAAGTATTTTATTTATTTAATCTAATTTATAAAAACATATACTGAAATTTAAATAAACATCAATGTGAGTTTTATTGCTGTGGAGCATACACAAACCATACAGTAGGATTTCCTAAATAAGAGGGACACCAAGGTAGGAAAGAGGGACAGGGGGATTTGGGTCTCTAAAAGGGACTGTCCCTCCTAAAGAGGGATGCTTGGGAGGTATGATGCACTGAAGACCTCCTAGCATTGAAGGGTTTAAGTACAATCCATTGTTTCATATATATATATATATATATATATATATATATATATGTATATATTTGTGTCATATAAGGCCACCTGAAGCAAGCAAATTAGAGTTTTTCCACAAAAATATATAGTGACATACAAAAGTAAAAATGACCCATCCTCCACAAAGGCTGTTGTCATAATCAGATGTATATAATATGTTTTCAGTTTTGAAGTAAAACTGAATCATTCCTCATTCCTGACTTCTGTTGTTACAAGAATGACCACTCCTTTGTCTTTGCTTGAGTAGTTGGAAAATGTTATGTGTAGGCGGAACAGAAACTAAAATACTAAGAAGCAAAAAGATGCCATATTAATAATATTTAATAGAAATATTGATTTTGACAGCAGATTAGAACCAACTGCTATCTGCACAATTTTACACAGTTCCCAGAATATACATCTATCTAGCCAAGGCATTTTAATTCCATTACTGTATTAGCCCCTACCAAGAATTAATCTATTATCTTTTCAATAATGTGGTACTTACTCATCATACTTCTAAGCATTTTGCCTCCTCCTAATTTTAGATCATGTCTTCTTTTCTTTTCTGAAAATATATTTTTTTCCCTTAACTATATTAAATCCTTTACTATATTTGAAAGTTTCTATTATGTCTCCCTTCCCTCTCCTGTCTTCCAAGCTATACAAATTAAGGTTTTTGATTCCACCCTGCTGAGCATCACCATCAACATCTTGTACTATTTTGCTTTTCTTTAAACTGCTCCCAGTTTATTAATGTCCTGGATATAAAGGGGTAAATGTGCAAATTCATCAGCACAGCTCCTTTTATGCCAAAGTCTGTGCTTCAGAGAATGCACTACAGTATATGTGCGTTGTACAAAATACTCTGTTTTGCAAGACTAGAAACACCTTTTATGAAACAAGCATTGAAATCAATCAGATTACACAAAAAGCAATCATGTGATGCCCAAGTAAAAACATAAAGACTGGGTTCTCATATCCTCAAAGTCATTTTTAATAACTTTATGTCCTGGTCACTACTTGAGTGAACTGGGTAGGAGAACTGGTTTAATGTGTAAATTCTACTTTGGGAACAAGTCCAAACTGCTGATTCCTGCAGGATTGGGTAAAATCCTCCTCTTATTCTGGCTTGGTCATCACCTGGTAATATGTAGTTGCAAATTCAATGTCTCTACCATAATCGTGAGAAATCAGCAAGCTTGTCCCTGCTCAGACCTTGCATTACCTTTTGCCAATCAAGCAATAAGAAAGGGAAGACTTCACCCAGCCCTACAGAAGTCAAGAAGATAAGGTTAGAGAGTATTAACCACTGAGCTTCTACAATAAAATAGTGGTAGTCAGTTATCCAAGGCCTTTCTAATAAGTTATTTTAGATGTAGGGTTTACTATCCCTTTGATCCATATTCACAAACAAAGTGGAGCAATTCTGGGGCAAACTAACTGCAACACAGAAAAAACTAATATTCCCAAATTTCCCTTTGATTTAAATTGGGCTTTTAACACTTGATTGCAAATGAGGTCTCCCAATGCATTGATGCAAACCCTCTCTTAGAAAAAATATCTCAGATACAATTACCTGGTAACCTCTAGAGGGTTATGAGTTGCCTAGGGAACCTCTTGGACTGTTTCACCCAAATAATGAGAAATGTGTGCTGCAGTTGAGAGTACACAGTTGAGCAGCCACTGTCTTCAAGCTATTGTTGACTACAATTCCCAATGAGGGGAAACGTAGAACTACAACTGAAGAAGACCAGCATGGGGATGGATTATATTGCAGGTGCTAATTTTATCTCTGCTTTTATCTCCAGATTTCCCCATAGACTTCAATAGGATAAAATGGGTATTAACATTTAGCACCTGCAATATAATCCAGACCTTGTTGTCTACTGCTTCTCTCTGCAATATATAACTTGTATGGACATTGGATACAGGATTAGACAAAACAAATACTAGGTATTGATATTACATAATTATTTTTCTTTTGGAAACTACTTTCTGGAAAACTTGAGTTTGACCTGAACTTATCAGATACATTTAGTTTTGGGTTACTGCTACTAATAAGCTTTCATTATGATACCATGTTATCATCTCCTTAGACACTAAAGAGTAACATGTTTTGAAGCAATGAGTTGGAGATCTATCTAACATGCAATGGGTTACATAGCTTGATTTGCAATTAAAGGATTCTATCAAAACTACAAGTTTATGGAGAGTTGTGCTGCTGTCTCTTTCTCTTTTTCTTTCCCTCTCTTAAGAATGAATTGATGTATCTGAATCCTCCAAATGAATCAGCAAATGTTTTGCTCAGTTTTACGCACTATAGGTGATTAACCCTTTGTGTGTGAGAAACAATGTGTTGGATACCCATCAGGCACTTAAAGGGTTAAACTTGTCCTCAGACCTGCCAACTGTACAGGTTTTCAAGATTTTCTCACATGGACACAGGCAGCGACTTGTTTACTTTGAATGATCTGCCTGTGTTAGTGATAGAATCACCTGTATACAGCTTAAGAGATCCTGAACACCTGCACTGATTGGTTAGCATAAGGGCAAGTATAGACAACCACCTTTGGTGCCTGTTTATGAGGGTGCCTTGTCTGTGCTACTTTGAAATACATTGGAGATGTTTCTTAAAGTGGACTTTTCACCTTGATTCAAGTGTGCATATTTGAAAACTGCATTAAAAACTGTATATGTGTCGTGTAATTTATTTATTTAGAAAATGTTTTACCAGGAAGAATACACTGAGATTTCTCACATTTTCAAGTATGTTCTGGATAGTTTTCAGTAAAGGGTTACATGTTTACACAAATTGTGAAACATTATATATATACATAAACATATTAATTTGTATACTTATAACATTTTGAGATTATATACAGTTACACATTGTTTTTAGTTATAAAGAAGCTTTTACTTTTAAGGATTTTAGACTGGGAGCAGATCTGATTATTTCAGGCAGATTGTTCCAGGCCTTTGGAGCTCTGAAGGAGAAGGCAGATCTTCCTGCTTTTTTCTTGTATTGTGGTATACTCAGTGAGTTGCTAGCAGTGGAGCGGAGGTTGTAGTTAGTACGGAGAGCAGGAGTGAGCATACTGCTCAGGTAGCCTGGTGGTTCTCCAGAGAAGTGGTTGTGTACTAAGCAAGAAAGGTGAAGGGCACGTCTATATTTGACTGTTAGCCAATTTAGTTCTTTAAGCATGTCACAGAGATGGGTAGTGTAATTACATTGGAGGCTAAAGCGGCATAATGAATTATATAGAGTATCAAGTTTACTAAGATGGATTTCTGGTGCTGGAGCATATACTATGTAAGCCAAAGGCCTAGCAAATGTACAGTTAAGGAGATAATAATACTTGTAACTGTATGCTAATTGTTATACCCATGCGGTACCAGTGATATTGTATATGCTAATGAAGTCTTTTAGTGACATGTCATATGCTAATGAAGCTCTATGCAGTACCAGGAATTTTTCACTTTCACTCTCCTCTGCAATAAAATTGTAACTCTCTCCTATACTAGACATCTGCTGGAATTTGGTTAATGTGTCACATAGGCAGTTTTGAATAAAGTTTTCAAACATGTAAACATGAATCAAGATGATAGGTCCACTTTAAGTGTAAGCACTCTCAATCATCCAAATTTAACTCACAGTCATTAACCCTCTGTGTTACAGTGGGTTATCCAACATATTGTGAAAAGGGTTAAATAGTGAAAGCTTAAATGGAACTCAGGTGAGCTGCATTGTTCATGTACGAAAAGAAAAATAGGAAAGTACCCAACATTTTAGAAACCCATTTAGCTAGCATCATCATTACTGTTATTATCTTCATAGACTTCAGTGCCATGTTGACAATTTAATCCATGGGATTCTAGAGAAGTTGCCAGCAAAGCAATTCATTGGCAATCTCTGCAGCATCCAAGGGGTTAAGCATGTTTCCTTATGGATGTTTACTCTGTATAATTACCAATCTTTAATCATATAAGTTGTTTAAAAGACAGTACAATGTTGCTGAAAGGCAAATATACTTTTGTTGTGATAACTAGCCTTTGGGGAACTGGTAATGATACTATCTTTCATCATAATACAATATATTTTTGCTATACCATGCCTCTGAAGAATTTCTGCTGATTTTCTCAAGAACACAATGAAATACCCATACACTCATGCACTACCTGCCCCTTGGCACACATTGAGGAAATAGGTTATTTTGTCCAATTAGAAAAGCTTAATACAGCGCAGGTAAAAAAAAAACAGATCTTTTCAAATATTCCACTTACTATCTTTGATTCGGTTTGATTGGAGTTTTATTTTGTGCTTATCTTGTGCTGGAAATTTTATATAATAGAGAAAATATATGACTATGTCAGGGAAGCCAATTTTCTATGCATATATGCTAGCACAGGAATCATGTTCATGCAGTTTGGTGCATGTATGAGTATGTTACGGTCACCTTTATGCACAAGCTTCTCCATCAATACGCTGCACACCTCTCAAGTACCAAATGCCACCCCCCTACCATGAGCAGGAAAATGCACCAGGTTATTACACTGCAAGAAATTGGCCACAGAGGAAAGCCCCAAAACACCCATACACTCCACTGCCCCCACTCTGGTGCAAGCAGCAGAAAGAAGAGAATTTTTGGTGTAGAGTGCTTAGTACATAGGCATTAGGCAAACCTAATTTCTGGTTCCTACTGTATTAGTACATCCCCTCCTAATGTGTGCATGTGATAGAATGTAATCATATGAAAAGAAATGCATTTTTATCAAATCAAACAGGCTAATAACATAAAATATTATATCAGTTGTGGAAAGACCTCTAATGCACACAGTTTAAATACATTTACATTTACACCTTAAATATAGAATTTTTCATTAAAATGAAACTAACACATTTTAATGACTGGTGATTTTGTAAGAGCTGTCAATATCACCCTTATTTATGTTAGTTATTCCTAAAAAAATATTGTTTATAAAATATTTAGTTGTATTTATTTGTCACTTTATGAAAACCAGGCAGTACTGGCTCGTACAGCCTGATTTGTCAGACACGAACACTTCCCCCTCCCTCCCAGCTGCCATTTCCTGTACTGGCTAATTTGCATAAGCAGACACATCAATTAAACTAAATATCACATAAACTATAGTTATAAATAAATAATGGCTAAAATAACTGTAGGTAATTTTCAATAAACATTAAAAGTCACCCAAGTCATTATTGAGTGTTATTTCCACTTTAAAGTACATCCTAATCATCTGATCACAAAATTAAGTCACATTACTATAGGTATAATTATATATTAAATGTGGATCAAATCATTATTTTCTTTTGTATTAGTGGCTTCTTACACAGTGTACTACTGCCCATTTAAACAGTAACATTGTTTGTTTTTTATATTTGTAAAATGTATTATAGTACTTGGCGTATTATTTGTAGTTTGGTTAAGTACCCATGAAAGAATAAGAGCCCTACAATACTGAATAAACTAACATTAAATGCTCACAATAAGCCTCCTCTTTGTGATGCAGTGATAATATACATACTCACAAAAGTAAATGGTCTAAGGGGTATGAATCAATGATCAAAGTACATTATGATTCTCATGTTTATAAAAACAGATTCCCAGCTCCTTTGTTGCTATTCAACAATTCCAGATCAACTTTAAAGGTGTACTCTTTGATTTTTTTTTGTATGGTTCAATTAAAGAAAAGTTTTGTAGTTAATTTCCCTGTTTGTGAATGGATGAGTTTGCATAACACTAAGCAAAGAAATAATACAATATCCATACATCAAAAAACTTAAGAATAATATTTATAAACATCAAACAGCCTGACTGATGTTTTAAGGTTCATATAATGCTCAAGAGCAACGTAAATCATGAAGCAAAAGGATTCTCAATTAGCAACAGAGATGAAATTATTGAAAAAACTATGACTGTTTGCAAATATTCTATGTTTATCACTGCAATACAGTCTTAATGGTCTGATTCATAAACAGAAAATTATATGCAGGGTAAAGGAATAGGTTAATTTATAGTGTGTTAATTTACCACTTAAAGTTGATGTTGGATAAAATGAGCTTTAAAAAGAGAAACAATCCTCACCAATAGTAGAAATACACAAAATGTTTTATTGAACAAAAGTAAAAAAACAGAAACATTAAACTATACATAAAGATGACTCTACCATATAGTACAATCCTCAAATTCCCATTGATGTAAATGAGGCTTTTAAAGCGGAACTTTCATCAGATTAATATTGAGCCCCAATTCATAATTACATTAGCAATATGTATAGACATAGTTGTATTTTCAAGAATAATTGCTGCATTACAGAAAAATAGACCTTTTTAGGCAGACAGGCACCGGATCTTGCAGTAGGCGCTTCTGCGATTGCGCAGTCAGTCTCTTCCGGTGCCTTATGGTAACCAGGCATTCATCTCGCCAATCGTGGAGTTGGAAGAGATGGACAGCACAGACTCAGTGATTCCGTCTCTGCAAGATGTCTGCCTGTTCTCCTCTGCAGCCTGCATAAAAAGCTCTGTTTTCCTGTAATGCAGCAATTATTCTTGTAAATACCACTAAGTCTATGCATATCGCTAATGTAATTATAATTTTGAGCTCAATATTAATCTGATGAAAGTTCCTCTTTAAACTGAAATGCCATATACATCTATAAAGCATTGAGATGGAATTAGTTGGAGTCCTCTCTAGCATTCGAAGTCTTTAATGCTCCATGTCAATAAATAGGCATTTTAATTCCCTTCCTGGATACAGCTAAAATATCACGTATTTGCTTTTTGCGTAAGGCCCTCGATGTGCTATTTTTGCATTAGAGTTAAACCAAGTGGCCAATAAGGGACAAATAAGGGCTTTTAACCCCTTGAATTGCTGAGAAGCCTCCAAAGCATAACTCTGCAATTCACGGAGTCTTCTCTAGAGTTGAAATGGTTAACACATCTCAGCAGAGATTTAGAGGAATACTTATTTGTCCCTATGGTGCAGTTAGTTTTAACAGAATTGCTTCAGTTCTTCTTAGCATATCAGCCTTTCTGGGGAGTTGCTATGAATATGCAGGTGGAGCTCATTTTCTGCACTAAGATGCATGAACTCTTTAGTGCATAATGGTGCACACAGCCTTCAAGACTTTATTGAGAGTAATCACATAACTCTTCCCCATTACATGCACAGGGAAATGCAGTAAAGTAATGCACATTTTCTGCATTGACCTGCAGAGTGCCACTTCGGAAGGGTGTACGAGCTTGGCCAGCTGTTCCCACTGTGCCAAGCCCATAACCTGTACTTCCAAATTGCAGTTGTCGCATATGGCGATATTACTGGCATGTGGCAACCACAACAAAAATAATATCTCAGACCTCACGGGGAGACCCTGATGCCCCCCCACATACCCCAGCTATTGATCTCCCAGCCAATAGTCCTGGGAGATCAGTAGACATGACATATGATGCGTTCCATGAAGGCCAAGTATATTAAAAAAAAAAAAAAAAGGTTAAAAAGGAAATAAAAAAAATGTGTGCTAGAGGGATGACTAATGCATTGCCCCTCTGATTTATCCACAGTCTCCTGATCCCCTGCACACTATCTCTGACCCCCCAGCCTGGTTCCTGTCTACTGATAGTCACAGATCCCCCACATACTCTATCTGACCCTCCAGCCTTGTTCTACTGCTTGCTGGTAGTCACATACCCCTACAATGTCAGACCCCAAGGCTGGTTGCACTGCCCACTGGAAATCACAGATACCACATATACTGCACCACCACCCCAAGCTTGGTTGTACTTCCCCCTGCCCCAACAGATCCCTGCATACACTATCTTACTCCCCTCCCCCCAAGTCTTGATCCACTGGTAGTACCATTTTTCTTTAGCTGATAGAAAGCACTGAATGCAGTAGGAAATGCCATTGATTTTAAAGATTTTAGCACCTTTGAAGTGGTGGAAATGTAAAAAAATGTCCCTATAATGCCATCTTCTGAAACTAATTGTGCTTACCAGCCATGGGGTTGTCGGATTGAAAGCAAAAAATATCCTAATTTGATGTAATTGCATTTCTAATTTCCCAAATGGTATGCCTTGCATACATTTCCTTCATATCACTAATAGTTATGACCATTTTAGTGCAGGTAACCAAGTCAAGAAAGAAAACAGATAGGTATAGTTTTTTCTTCTGGTTCTCCCAATGGTATGTCAACCCATACCAATATGATACAATTTTTCTTGGATGAGCTGTAGCTAATGAATGCAGAGGGGCATTCCATAGTTTTCAAAGATTTAATACATTTCAATTTTTAGCTTTAGAGCCACCTTTTGGAAACATCTGTGCACACAGGATAGAAAGGCAAGCTACCCCTTATGTTATGCCCTGGGTTGTATTATTTCCAAAATGGTATGGTTTGTCTACTTTGTTTAATATCTGTAGTTGTTACAACCATTTTAGTACAGGCAAGTCATGTTTGAAAAAATGTAAGAAAAATTAGATATTGGAGTTGGTGTAGTTTTGTGCATCTGGCACCCCCTACATTATAACACTGAATCCAGAGAGACTATTGTACTCACTCAGAAGTATCCGGGTGCTCTCAGCTCAATGTTGTACAAATTGAATTCTCATAGAAGAAGCTGGGCACTCCACCGTTCATAAAACTTGACTTTTATTTGAAACATATTAAAAGGTTCTGAGTCCAACGTTTCAGTCCTATCTCGGACTTTTGTTAGGGGCTAACTCCTTACAGACTACTCTCGTAGCTATCTTAAATAACCACACAATTGCGTTTTGTGCCAAAGGTTAGCACATCCAGTTGTCACAGCAACCGAAGACGCTAACCAGGCGTCAACACATTTAGCTTATATATCACTAAAACATACCAATATTGACACATATGGTAAAATGGAAATCAACATGTCACATGAACATACAAACTAATTATTCTATTATTAAATGTAGTGAATTAGGCTAAAATGTTCATTAAGTCCCTGCAGAGCTTATGTCTGTAATGTATAAATCCAATGCATTTCCCTTGGAGTGCCAGGCTTCTTCTATGAGAATTCAATTTGTACAACATTGAGTCGAGAGCACCCAGATATTTCTGAGCGAGTGCAGTAGTCTCTCTGGATACAGTGTTGCAATTTAAATTTGGATTGTGTGCACTGCGAATAATAAGTGAGACACATGATGATGGAATCAGAGGCGTTGAATATAACACCAGACCCAGAATCGCCAGGAGCCGATGCAGTGAAAGTGGCACATAACTTCACGGATGAAAAGATCCAGGAGATACTATTTAAAGATGTGAGTGATGATTCACTGGGAGAACCGAATGCGAATTAAATATATCACGAACTCCTGCAGCTCAAAAAGAAAGAGGTGGAATTGCACCTACATGGTGTGACACTCACTGAGTATTATAAGAACCAGAAGATTCCACGAGGATTTTGGATCCACAATCCGCCGAGAACAGGAAGACTGAATCCTAAGTTCTGTGATCACTGGTGCGGGATCCTCAGTCGGTGTTCCCTTGAATGAATGCTTCTTGTGATTAAATAAGTAGGAATAGTGCTTGCTAAATGTCGGGAACGAATCACCAGTCCACAAATTTAAGGAGGAACTGCTAGTATATAAGAGGAAAAAAAGGAGGCAAGTCACACAGGACTATGAAGACTCCAATGTATACAGGTGGACAGGGAATCAAGCTGAGTCACAACCAAATCTTTACCCCTATAGAAGAAGAAGGGGATGGAAATCATGACAAGGCTTAAGGGACATCTTCAGTTCAGGGTCAGAAGGTGATACCAACACAATGGAAGCTCATGAGAGAAGTGAAGCATCTGATGCTCCACGTTTTTTAGGCGTTACAACGAGGAGCAAAACTGCAGGAAACATACCAGTTGGGACAAAAGAAAAAATAAAAGACGGAAGACCCCCGACAGGACAAGTACCACTGAGGAAATAGTTTTTAACTTATCCAATTATGAATTAACACCAGAAGATCTATCAGTATTGAGCAAGGGACTAAGCTTTGTGCCTACCCAACGATTGAATACATTTCAAACTGAAGTGGAATTGTATAGTTTTCAACGTAAATTGAACTTGAAGGACTATTTCAAGAATGCCACTCACGTGGGTGAATATATTAACAATCCTTTTAAAGTTAAACGTTCATTTGATCCCAACAGCATGAATTCGTCCATCAGGACCTTTAATCGGATTGTCCATCAGGACATGATGCAAGAGACTGATAATAGTAAACCTCGTTATCAAAATATTACTCCACAGGAACGAACAGCTATAAGAAAACTGAGGAATAACAAATCCATCATCATTCATCCTGCAGACAAGGGGGGAGGAATAGTGGTGCAGAGTTACGAGCGATACAGACAGGAGGTAAGGAGACAGCTTGATGACCCTATGTGCTATAAACCCCTATGTTTTAATCCCACCAGAGCATTCAAAAATGAGCTGGAGGAATATATTAATAGGGGAATAGAGGATGGTATATTACCAATTAAAATAGGGGAATTCATGAAAGTGAAATGTCCAATTACCCCTGTCTTGTACTGACTGCCCAAGATTCACAAAGCTCTGCATAACCCCCCCACCGTAAACCCATATTGTCCGCAAGAGGCTCTTTAATGTACCCAGCTGCCCAGTATGTGGAGAGTGTACTGCAACCTTTTATACAATCCACACCCACATTTGTGAAGGATACTACAGACTTTCTTAACAAGTTAGCAGGTGTGGGGTTAATTGAGGGTGAACTGATACTAGCAACAATGGGTGTAACAAGCTTATATACGTGCATACCCCACAAAGGATGGAAAGCAGCAGTATGGGATACATTAAAACAAGGTCTTGACTATGCTGATGAAGAGATCAATTACATAGTAGGTCTGTTTGACCTTATTTTGACACGAAATTACTTTAAGTTTGAGGATACTATTTACATACAACTAACTGGGACTGCCATGTGGTCACCCATGGCCCCTACATATGCAAATGCCTATATGTCATGTTATGAACAAACCAACATTATACAATCAAGGTTTTGGAGATTTGTGAAATTGCATGTACGTTTTATCGATGATCTGTTCTTTATGTGGTCAGGGGATGAAGAGACCCTTTTGCAATTGCATCAATATTTGAATAATCTGGGTTCCCCTATCAAGCTCACTTTGGCATATAGCACGAAAGAAATTAATTGCTTAAATGTAATGGTGCGTGTCGATGGTGCCATTGTACAGAGCACATTATATGTGAAGCCCACAGATCGCAATACTTTGTTGGAGGCACATAGCCAACATGCCAGCTCATTAAAGAAAGGCCTACCAAGAACGCAGCTAATACGCGTCAAACGCATAGTATCAGATCCCGATGAATCTAAAGTGAGGTTAAAAGAGATGGCCCAAAAATTTTTACACAGAGGCTACAGTAGTCAACAGATCACTGAGAGCATACAACAAGTCATGGGCATGGACAGACAACAACCATTAGAGGGTCCATGCAATAATGGGAAAAATGCAGCCCAAGAATGACTAATAGTATTGACCACTTTTACGGACATAACAAAAAAATTCAAAGACATCACTAGGAATAATTGGTACTTGTTATCCAAGGACCCTGAGGTGGGCCATATGTTCCAACAATCTCCACTTTTTGGCCATAAACGAGGCAGGAATACTAGAGATTAGCTGGTATGTGCAGACCCTGTGGTTAAATATACGAATATGCAACAGGGACCTAAGAAAGGGGTATACAAATGCAATAGATGCATGACATGCTCCCATATGAAGATTGGGAAGAGCATGGTTATGCCCAAAACTAATTATACCATAAAAATTAAAGATGACGTATGCACTACGGCTTATGTCGTGTATTTACTTCTTTGTTCATTTAAGATGGGTTATATGGGGAAACATAGGTAACTGATAGTGAGAGGGTTAAATGGAACATTAACAGAGCAACAATTAAAAAGATCTCCTGAAACAAGGCACTACATTAAAGAGAAACATAGTGTCAAAGATCTATGGTGCTTCCCTATTGAAGTCGTAAAACAAGCCTCACAAGGGGGCGATAGGGATGTCAGATTATCACAAAGGGAAATGTATTGGATTTATACATTACAGACTCGAGCTCCACAGGGACTAAATGAACATTTTAGCCTAATTCACTACATTTAATAGTAGGATAATTAGTTTGTATGTTCATGTGACATGTTGATTTCCATTTTACCATATGTGTCAATATTGGTATGTTTTGGTGATATATAAGCTAAATGTGTTGATGCCTGGTTAGTGTCTTCGGTTGCTGTGACAACCGGATGCTCTAACCCTTGGCGCCAAACGCAATTGTGTGGTTATTTAAGATGGCTACGAGAGTAGTCTGTAAGGAGTTAGTCCCTGACGAAAGTCCGCGATAGGACTGAAACGTTGGACTCAGAACCTTTTAATATGTTTTAAATAAAAGTCAAGTTTTATGAACGTTGGAGTTCCCGGCTTCTTCTATGAGAATTCAACCCCCTACATTATGCCAGCTCATACTAGTTGGGTGCCATTTTTCTTGTAAGAGTAGCTAGTCCTATTGTACAGTGCTGCGGAATTAGTTGCCGCTATATAAATAAATAAATAAATAGTAATAATAATAGTGAATACAGTAGGAAACTGCATAGATTTCAAAGATTTCTGTAGGTTTGAAGTGGTAGAAATGTAAAAAAGTCTATTTTTCTAGCACCTAATTCTAAAAAAATTTGTGCACACCAGGTTTGGAATAGAAAGACAAGTAACCCTTCATTTGATGCAGTGGGACATCTACTTTCAGGAAATATATCATTTTATATAATTATTCAGCTATTTTAGAGTAGTTTTACAATGTAACCAATGGAATGTGCATTTTAGTTCATAAAGTTGAAAATGCCATTTTGAGCTTCTGTGCTTTAAAAAACAATTGAATTGAAAAATATAGTCATGAAAAACTGAATTTGTTCTGGAAAAAAAAAGAAGATATATCGTTTTCTATGTATAACTATAATTTTACCAGTAGGAATCTTAACTAAAAACATGGATAGCAAAAAATGCTGAAAATGTGCATGGCCAGCAGGGTGCAAAATATTTCCCAGGCCTCTGGCACTGAATGGGGTGAAAGGGATAGTAATGTTTCATAATAAAAGCAGCTCTAATTAATCATCATAGTATTTGGGCCCTGGAGAGTGTTATTTCAATTCTGTCAGAGTTGTAGTTCAAGAGTAATTGAATGATAAATTATCCCACTCCCGCTCCTTTTACTGATATAACACTGCTCACCTCAGAGCAGCAGGGTGTGTCCAAGTAGATTGCAGAGAGGGACAATCTTCAATCAAGATAAGGGGAAAAGCTGAAAAAACTGTCAAGGGGAGGCAGGATTTTCATTGTTCTCACAGTAAGAAGATTGTTCCTTGCTGTGAGCTTTCTGGTATATGGACCAGATTCCACATCTGAGGAGTGGGGGCTTACACTAGGTAAAAGGAGCAGAAGGGGGAAACTTTATCATTCAATTACTCTTGAACTACAACTCTGACAGTACTGAAATAACAATCTCTATGGCTCAAATACTATGAAGATTAATTGGAGCTGCTGTTTTTGAGAAACATTAGTATGCCTTTAAACAATGTGCAGAGGAATGGATGACACCGGAACACTTACACACTTCCCTATCAATACTTCCATTCCCTTCATACAGCATCAAGAGTAGAATTTTCAGATTAGTACATAGGCAAGAGCAGCACATAAAAATACATACCTATCACAGAATTGTATTAGTACATCCCTCAAATGTCACCTGAATGTTTGTACTAGCTCCCACACTATGGCAGACATGTCTGACTCCTCCTGTTCCTACCAGTAGAAATGTGAAATTGATGTGGCAGATCACAACTTCCAGTACCTCAGTATGACTTAAATCTGGCTGTGGTTTGAGAGGATAGAGACTTTTAGACTCCAAATTACAGTAAGTAAACTATTCAGATTAGTGTCACTTTTTTGTTGTTTTTAGGTGACAGTTACCATTTAACGAAAAGAGATTAACATCTGCATCACTGTCACCTGATCTCACTGGAAACTTCTCTGTACAGTCTTGTCACGAACCGGTGGAGGCCCTAGAGCGTGTAAGCGTCATCAACACTGACATTTTATCTGGATTGAAAGTGTTTCTCTCACTTTATTGATTTACAAGGTTATTTTTAGGGGCCGCTGGTGCAATTATGAACAGAGGCCCCATTTATAGAAATACATTTAGGATCCCCTTTTAGTGGACCTATCACCCTATTTGAAACATTTAAAATAAATAGTATTTGAAAAATTTGCCATTGTTTTGATGGCACAGGATGGCACTTTATGCTAGTTATCTGCACAGTATGATAATTACCCGTGTTTGATACCAACCTTACTTTCATTAGAGCAAAGAACAGAGATAGCACTCAGACTGTTCAAAAGGGATTTGTCTGTTTATTTAGTACAGTGCATGGAAAGGGCAGTGGCATTAAGTTAGGTGAACCGCACTACATAAAAGGGAAACATTGTGTTTGAACAGCTTAAAGGGATAGTAATGTTTCATAATAAAAGCAGCTCTAATTCATTTTCATAGTATTTTCGCATTAGAGAGTGTTATTTCAATACTGCCAGAGTTGTAGTTCAGGAGTAATTGAATGATAAAGAATTCCTCTCCCGCCCCTTCTACTGATGTAACACTGCTCAGCTTAGAGCAGCAGGGAGTGTCCAGGTAGATTGCAGAGAGGGACAATCTTCAATTAAGATAAGAGAAAAAGCTGAAAAACCTGTCAAGGGGGGCAGGGTTTTAATTGTTCTCACAGTAAGAATATTGACACTTGAAGTGAGCTGTCTGGTCTGTGGACTGGATTCCACATCTGAGGAGTGGGAGCTTACACTAGGTAAAAGCTCACATAATTACAAAGCTCACAATAATGAAATAACACTCTCTATGGCTCAGATACTTTGAAGATTAATTGGAGCTGCTGTTTTTATGAAACATTACTATCACTTAGTGCTCTCTCCATCCTTTCAAGTATATATATATGTTATAACATTTATATTATGAAGTAACTGATATTACAGCATATAGGCTGTTTTTAGTTATCTTCAAAATTTACTAAAATTATCATGAGGTGACAGGTTTAGTAGTAGCCTTCCTTAAAATCTGTTAATATTTGTGTTAAAAGTAGGCACAATGGTGTGTTAAATAGCTAAAACAGCCTCACTTTTCCCTGACTATATGATCTTAGCATTAAAGGTATAGTAATGTTTCAAAATAACAGCAGCTCCAATTAATGTTCATAGTATTTGTGCCATGGAGAGTGTTATTTCAGTACTGTCAGTCGTAGTTCATGAGTAATTGAATGATAAAGTATCCCCCTCCCACCGCTTTTACCTAGTGTAAGCCACCTCACCTCAGGTGTGGAATCTGGTCCCTTGACCAGACAGCTCACAGAAAGAGCCAATCATCATGCTGTGAGGATAAGGAAAACCCTGCCCCTCTTGACAGGTTTTTCCTTAGCTCACTGAAGATTGTCCCTCTCTGTGATCCATCCAGACAGTCTTGCTGCTCTGTGGTGAGCAGTGTTACTTCAGTAAAAGGGGTGGGAGGGGGATATTTTATCATTCTATTACTCTTGAACTACAACTCTGACAATATTGAAATAACACTCTCAAGGGCCCAAATACTATGAAAATTTGAGTTGATTTTATTGTGAAACATTACTATCCCTTTAAATGGAAATCTGAGAATGGTGGAAAGGGAGTTAAGGGGACCACATATCCCTTTAAGGGGACCACATATCCCTGTGCATTCTTCAGAACTGCACAGGAATCAATGTAATCCAGAATTTTGTGTTTTCATAAGCTTCCCTGATTTAACCCCTTCACAATGAACTGGACATCCCTCTGGCACTCAAAGGGTTAAAGGGATATGTGATCAGCTTAAGGGAAGCAGGTTGCCTAACCTGGCATAATCATATTTACAACAAGAGCAAGCAGTTCTTATTATAAGGTGCTAAAGTTTTGTGTCTGTCTAATTTGATGTAATTTATATAAAAAGCTGTGCTGTGTATGATGCGTGCAATCCTGTGTGCTTTTAGACTGAGAAGTAAATGCAGCACATCCACGAACATGTCGGCATCCGCTCACACATGCTCTCTGTGCCCATAAAATGATTCCATTAAATAAGCTTATGTTGTAACAACACTACAAGACTTACCTACGAAAATAAGGAGAGTGCTCGTATTCTCAATAAAAATAATGAGATATGTATTATTGAAAGCACAATGCAAGCTAATAAAAATAATGTAAATAGCAAAGCTGGATACACAATAAAATATACACATTTAGGATCCTATATAAAAAAACATAAAATATAAAATTGTGACATCACCAAAAATAACATCATTCTCTACTATATGTGCAAGATGTGCTCACGATTTTGAGAGCAGTAGGCAGGGTGAAAGCCTATTGATCCTCTACCATCTTGTATCACTTAAAGGGGCAGTAGCAATAGGATGATGCTGCTTCAATATATCACTGTTTGTATGTGAGGCAGAGCTTATAAATAGTCTCTTATGGGTCCTTCCTGACAATATGTGGTAGTGGATAAAATAGAGCAGCCACTTAGTGAATCAAATAAGTCCAAATAATGGGCGAATAGAAGGTATATGCCCAGTATATGCTATGAAACTCCTGTGCATTTCTACCTCCGCCAGGGAAGTAGGCATTTCATAGCATATACTGTAGGCTGACCAGATCTCACCTTTAACCCCTTAAGGACCAGCGGTCCCTGGGTGTGTGGTCCTTTAAGGACCAGATAGGAAACTTTGACGTGCCGTCCCATGTGACTGATCACGTGTGCCGGCACGCCGAATGGGGGACTGAAAGAGATCGCTCTGGTCTTGGAACGATCAACTTCAGTCCCCGGTATTACTCACAGCGCTCCTGCAGGAGTGCGGTGAGTAAAAGTACGTGACGTACCAGGACCGTCACTGGTCCTGAAGTGCCGGACCAGCGTGACGGTCCGTGTACATCAATGGTCCTTTAGGGGTTAACCGGGGACACTTAGGAAATAGCCATTTTGCAGTACTTCACTGAAATCAATGCAATCCTGCAGTATGCATTTCTCCTATGCATCCCTGGTTAATGGTGAGGTCTGGTCAGCCTAATATACTGGGCATATACCTTCTATTTCCCCGTTATTTTGACGTATTTAGTACACTAAGATAAAAATAAAAAAATAAAAATTCCTTTTAAATTAAATGGGGTTTTAACTCCATATATGCTAGGGAGGAATCAAAAGAACCGTGGCCCATATTTATAAAAGCAAATTGGAGTTTTTCTGGAGTAAACCACTTATGCTATTTGGGACAAATAAACATTCCTAATTTCCATGCCCTTGAATAGAACTTTTTAACCCCTTTATGCATTGGAGACCTCTCTAGCATTCAAAGGATTAAAAGCCCAATTTAATTTAACAGGAATTTCTATTTGTCCCTTGGTGCAGTTAGTTTACTCCAGAATAACTTTTTTTTTTTGCCCAGAATTGTTCTTATAATAAGCTGACCAGACCTTCCCTTTAACTAGGGACACACATAGGAAATAGGCACATTTCAGGAATGCACTGCAATAAAGCACATCTGCAGTATGCATTTTTCATATGTGTCCCCGGTTAAATGTGAGGTCTGGTCATCCTTCCTATGTTATAATTGCCTTAAACCCTCAAGTATCAGAGTGGTGTGCAATGTATAGCTTTGCAATGCATTGCACACCACTCTGGTCTCTAAGGGGTTAATACACATGCTTCTCAGTATCTGTGATTGTGAATAGACCCTGAAGATAAACACAGGGGTCCTTATGTATTAAAGTAAAATGGAACAATTGTAGGGCAAACCAACTGCATCACAAAAGTAAAATACTATGTACCAAAAATAAGATTGATTTAAACTGAACTTTTTAACCCCTTGAATGTCAGTGACATCTCCAGAGCATTACTTTGTAATGTTTTGGAGACCTCTCTAGCATTCAGTTGGTTAAAATGCAAATTAAAGGAATAGTTTTGTTTGCTCCTTGTGTCGTGGTTGATTTTCCCCAGAATGCTCTAGTTTGGTTTTATACAAAAGATTCATGAAATTCATACAAAGTCAGCAACATAAATCATGTTGAAATGCAAGTACTTGGCAGACTAGACACTTGCCTGGGGTGATGAACTATGGAACTACATCAGTTTCAGTTCTTGCAGCTTGATATCTCTCTGGCCTTAACCCTTTGAGTGCCAGAGGGGTACGCAACGCATTGCAAAGCAATGCGTTGCATACCCCTCTGGCACTCAAAGGGTTAAACTAGCTAAAAGTCCTATTTACATCAATGGGAGTTGTTATTTGTTCTCTGTGGGGCGACTGCTCCAGAACTGTTCCACTTTTGACTTGATATGTATGCCCATATATTATGTTATGAACCACTGAATACAGAAATACACTCAGGAATTCTGCATATTTGTATATTTGCTTGAACAATGGATTTTTACTAAACCTGTAATATACAAGGACCGTCATTTGGACTGTCTGTGGGAGTTTTACTCAGTGGATGGGTAGAAGAGCTGATGGAGATGACTGTGCTTTGCAAGAGAGGGTTATTCACTGTGTGGATGAATGAGATCAATGTTACATTCACCAGGAGGAAGAGTAAATGAGGGGTTTTTTTAATTGGGATAGTGGGGAGAGAGCTATTGCTTCCATAAGATAGGGAGAGGAGCTGATTTACTCTTACAGTGGATAGGACAGAAAGTAAATCTGATTTATGAGAGGGGATGTATTAATACAATTCCATAGTAAGCTAGGCGTTGGAACCAATTTCTTAGTATTGGGTTTGTCTAATGTCAATTTACTAAGGTACTTATGAAGAAAATGGTCCTCTATACACCACTTGAACAGAGGAGTGGACCATGGGGAAGTGCATGGGTGTTTCAGCGAGCAGGGAAAAGTACAGTAACGTTTCTCCAATTTTCCTTTGTATATTATAGGGCAGTAGTTCTCAGTGCCCTCAGGGCCCACTAACAGGCCTACTAACAGGTTGAGAACCACTTCGATATGGGAGGTGTTTGTTGCTTGCTAAATTTAAAGTCATAACAATGGAAAGATGTATGCACCAGTATGCGCTAAAGTGACCATTTGCATTACTCATAGCACAGATCAGTGGTAAAACATTTACATTTGTAAACAAGGTTTTCGTATCCGAAAGGTTAAGGTTAAAGTTCTGTTGAAATCAATTTGACCTTCTTTCATGGATACAAATTATTTTTTATCCAGAATGGCTGTTTTACCTTGATTCACATACCTGTTATTCATGTATAGAACATAAATACATATGGTCCAATATTTTTCAATAATTGCCTGTAGAATGTCCTGGGATTTAGCCTATGTCATATATATTTAATATATATATAAGTTGTATCATGTAATATATGATATCACTAGTAAGCAGTCATCGGTTTTTAAATGATACAACTTTTTTCTATATCTACAAATGTCAGCAGTAGCACCGGGGCAATTCTAATCTATTTATGGAGTGCCCATCCATCACGATAGACAGACAGACAGACAGATAGATAGATAGATAGATAGATAGATAGATAGATAGATAGATAGATAGATAGATATATTATGTGGTTTGGACAAAAATGACTCTGGAAGGAGAGCTTTAAAGAATACAGAAGAAATATTAATAGTTTATTGATGCATTCTGTGCCAAAACAGCACTAAGTCCTAGGTTCAAAAGATAACTATAATATTCTAGAGCAACACATTGGTGACCTCTCTAGAATTCTCTAGATTAAAAGCCTCATTTAAATCAATGGGAATTTAGGACATTTTCATTTGTTCCCTAAGTAGTTGGTTCTGTCCAGGATTTCACCTCTTTAGCTTTCAGAATACAGCCCTAAGCAGGCACTTTAACCCTTTGAGGGCCAGAGGGCTATGAAACGCATTGCTTCACAATGCGTTGCGTACCCCTCTGGCACTCAGTGGGTTAATTAGGAACAGTTATTTCTAGATTGATGGCATTGAAAACAGTCAATGTGATTAGAAAATCTCATGGGCAATATATAAAAATTAAAAGCCAAAAATGTTTTCAAGACTCAAATGCAAACCATTAAAATCCTGTATTAAACTAGGGTGGAAAAAAATAATAATAAAATATGAAAGTTACACTTTGATATTTTCTATTCTTAAATATGTTCTTTTAACAATTCCAATAAAAATTGCCCAAAGGTCCCACAAACCACTTTTGCTCCAATAATCAAATGGAATTAGATGAAATCTGATGCAGATTATATATGGAATATTATTGTGTTTGTCTTGCGGTTTTGGTCTTTTCCTTGAGATATTGAACATAAGACTTTGAGCCAAATAAAACCAGTCAGGTTTATCCTACCAGAAATACATTGCTATAGACAAAGTGGGGAAGTATATATATCAAGTCAAACTGGAGCAATTCTTAGGCAAATCGGCAATACCAGGCATAGGGTACAAAAAGGGTAATCCTGCTGCCAGGTGATGTTACAATCACAGGTTATCAGAGCTTGTTTTAACAGACTGGGGCCTACAATTATTTCTTTGGATAGCTTTTCTTTATGATGCACTCTGTGGATGAGCTTGAATCATTGATTAGGTCTCTCCATAAAAAATGATAATAACAGCGCCACATGTTGACCAGAATATAAAATTGCAGTTTAATGTAAAAAAGAAATTTGAGCTGTAAAAATGATTGAATCAAAAAGCGTACAGCAGTGAGAGAATCCTTGTTTTGCTTGGCAGGACAAGCTTTTTATAAAATTGTTTACTGCTCCTTTAAATCAAAAAGAATTGGTATTTTTCCCTTGTGATGTGGTTGGTTTGCTGCAGAATTGCTCCACTTATATCATTATACATATGCCTCAGCATGAAGGTGGCATAAAAAGAATAACAACATTGAATATTCAATTTTAACCTCTCACAATGATTCAGCAATTTAAATAAAACATATTGTGGAACATTTCAGATGTATGTATCATTTTCTCTATTATCAAAATTCATACTTACATTATTTTTGTTAGGAGAGCTCTTTCACTGATAATATTGTATACATTGTGGCTTTCTAGCCCAAACTCCTATTATTCTGGTTATTAATGTATGACCTGTACAGGCTATTGCTGCTATTCTCACAAACAAAGGTCCACACCTGCACTTGTGACTGCAACAATCACTAGGACAAAGGAGTAGAAGATGCTGCAAGAATAGTATGGGAGCACAAATACAACAATGTTCCCTCCCTCTTTTTGTTTAGACAATGTTATGCTAGATAATTTTAGTCTTTTACTAACTGGGACTTTTGTTCTCTATTGAAACTGTGCACCTGTGTATTGAATTTTACATTGTACTTGACCATGCTAAAGGTCCGTAGGAGAGTTTCTGTTTGGATTAGCTAGAATGTTAAAGAGGTGAATCTATTATCTCAAGCAGTATTGTAGTTCATCTGTTTGTTTATATGAGTACAGAGCAGTGATCTTTATATAATACTATACACTTTGTGCCATCCTAGACAAAACACCTCCTTGTTTATATATATTACTCATCTATGGTTGGGATGTAACAAAGAAAATTATATGAAATCATTTAGGGACATACTGAAACAATGTGGGAGGATAAACTGTTTTTTAGCAGTATGTTTTGTTTTAATTGGGCTGGTGTCTAAGGAAGGCTTGCTTAACCCCTTGAGTTCCAGAAGGGTGTGCATGCATTTGTTATAAACAACGTCATCGATTTTGGAGTTTTCAAACTATCCTATATGTTGCATTTGTCATTTTTATTTTGAAAACCAGTTCTTTACATTCTTCAGATAACTGTCAATCTAAATACCACAAAACTAGTTTTCCACATAACAACTGGCTAACAAAACATATAGGTGATTGTGAAAGCACTTTTAAAATCACCAATATTGGATTTGGGAATAAGGTCCATTTAAAAGGCAATGGGTTGATATATGAATTCGGCAGTGCATCCAACGAGGCCATCATCACTTCAGATTAGCATGTATTTCTCACAATGTCCTGATCTTCCTCACAAAACCATTTGAGTCTTTACAGGCTCTTCGTGAATACCTTGAATTCTACTCATCTGTATTATTTGCTAAAATAAATTATCATTAAGTCTGAGATTTTGGGATTCAGTGTTCCTTCTGAGACTGCAGCACCTATACCCTTTCAAATGGTCCTTTGACCAGATTAAATACTTGGTGATGCAGTTAACAGTAGACCACAGATGCTATTTCCAGGCCAACTGTCTTCCTTTATTACATTCAATTCTTCAGGAACTCTTGGAAATACACCCTCTCCACATTTCTTGGTTTGGCAGGGAGTATTTGGTTAAAATGTCAGTTCCCCCCATGTACTATACTTGTCTCAGACCATCCCTACCTCATCTCCATTTGGTTTTACTGTTGACTTATCATTATTTATAAACTGGTGCGGTTCCAGTGTTCAAAAGCATTATTGCAACATGCCTTAGGTCTCAAGGAGGACTTGATTTTCCTGACCTTTACAATTATCACTTAAATGTTAATCTGCATATGTTGAAACCATTGTCCCAGAATCATTCCCAGGCAGGTTGGGCCCTTTTCTATCTTACGTACCTGACGTGGCCCTGTCTCAACTATGCTGGTCACACATATTTAGTTTTCCTTCCACCAAAAGGGAACACATAATACTAGGACTTTTTTTTACTCTCTGGAATCAGTGTAACTCCCACTTCTCATTTGCCCCTCTTCCATCCCCACTAACATTGATATTATTTAACCCTGATTCCCCCCACAGCTTGAGAGGCGGATCTTTTTTAATGAGGAGATCTGCAGGCATCCATACTCTATACAAACTTGTAGGGAATGGTAAAGTCATACTATATGAATAGATGCATATGGTTTATGATTTCATGGATAAGGAGCACTGGCACAACAGACACGTACACCACTTTCTCTGATCAGATATCTTTAAAAATTTTAATGGAAGTGAGCTGAGGGATTTCGAGTCCATGCCTCTATACAGACTAAAGGTATTTCTTAACGCTACCAGGTTCTCAATAATATATGCTCACCTGCAACTGAGATCCCAATAGGTGACTGGAGAAAAGTATCCCTGTTAACATATTATATTCCCTCTATCATTTATTTCAGGGAAATAAACTACAAAATCATGAAACGCTAGCACAGAACACCTGCTACACTTTTAAAGGCATTTCCTTTGATATCAGACACCTGCTGGTGATGTGGCTCTTCACCAGGGACTTTTATCTGCATTTGGTGGACCTGTAGACTTTTCTCCCCCTCTTGGAATATGGTGCAAATGGCAATTAATGATGCTTTAGGTATAGACTCGACTCTCACTCCTTGTAACACTCTTTTATACCTCAACCCCACTCCCCATTCCCGTTTTGCACACCTGGCCACAACCACTTAAACTTTGGTTCATTGGAATAACTGCTACAAAAATCTACATACTCCTCCACTGGAAGCCACCTACCCCCCACACCCATTTCCCTTTGGAAATTTAAACTAATCATTTACATCGAAATATGGAACAAATCCATACAATTGAGCTCAACGCATTGGAGAAGTTTATCTCTCAGTGGTCCCCCCTGAACCTCTTATCTTGATCCTTGTCCCCCTTGAACAGCTGTACTGTACTGTACTATGTGTGAGTGTGTGCCTGTGTGTGTGTGTGTATATATATATATATATATGTGTGTATGTGCATGATTGTGTGTGTATTTGTGCGCATGTACAAAAGCATGAGTGTGTATATGTGCATGTACATGTGGTTGTGTGAATGTGCACGAGTGTGTGTGTGTAGGTGCGTGTGTGCACGTTATTAAGTTCAATAACACAATACAACCAAAAACTATTTGAAAAAGCAAGACTAAATTACAAACAAGTTAGGCAACAAAGCAGTTTCTAGAAGTGAGAAAAGTTGCCTTCACAAGCATCAGGTGAGCTTGTGCTAGTACAGTGCTGGCTGAATATGCAGATATCTCTATGAAGTTTGGTAGGTGCTTCCCCTTGTTGCAACCGAACTGGGTTGCAACGGATTAACTCCTTGGAGACCATAATGCCGAGCAAAGCATTGTACAACTTTCTGGTCGTTACTGTTACTTAATTCCCCAACTTGGCCTCTCCACTGTATGCTCCTATGTGCGCTGCATTATGTGGAGTGAATGAAGAGAAACTTGCAGTATGGCATATTTAAATGCTGCAGCTTTTCTTTTGCAGTTCTGCCAGCTACTTTAACATCCAAAATATTTGTTGCACACAGTGAAGGTGGATATGGATGGACGTTACCATTCTGCAGTAAACAGAAAAAAGAAGCACAGACTTCTGGGTCTGAAAAGCTTGATCTTTCAGCTTTGAGCCTCCCTGTGTTAGAGTGGCAATGCATGTTAGCTGCTGTTTTTGTTTACTTAAGCTCGGCATGGAGACTTGTAATTTATGGCATACTGTTTGAAGAGCTCATTACACGGGCCACAGTGCCACTGTCAGCCAGTCGCGGGGCAGTCATGAGCAGTAGAGATTGCCCGCGCCATGGCTGATACAGAGCTGGATGCTGTGTATCAGCCGCGGTGCGGGCAGTCTCTACTGAGCATGACTGTGTCGTTACACATGTTTAAGCTAATTATTATATAGGATTATTCCTTCATGTATCGGAAGATAGGAGCTGTCTGAAGAGGAGAAGGCAGAGCTGGGGCTAGTGCTGTGATATATGGTTAGTGTTCATTAACCCTTTATGGCCCAGAGTTGTATGCAAGGCAAATATAGTAATATTTACTATATATTTTACTGCATTTTTATGTGAATATAAATGTCTGCAAACTTGTGTGTATATGTGTTAGAGAGGTCTCCAATGCCTTCAGTTGGTTAATAAACAAATTAAAAAGAAGAGGTCCCAGGACAGATCCCTGAGGTACTCTACTTATCACTTCTGTCCAATTTGAGAACTTCCCATTTACTACCACTCTTTGCATTCTATCTTTCAGTCAATTTCCCATCCACGCACAAACATTTGCCCCTAAACCTAATTCAGTTAATTTGTACAGTAACCTTTTGTGTGGAACCGTATCAAATGCCTTAGCAAAGTCTAAATAGATCACATCAACCGCAGAACCCAAATTTATATTTTTACTCACTTTTTCATAAATTGCAATTGTTAGTTTGACAAGACCTGTCTTTCACAAAGACAAATCGTTAAATCGTGTGTAACACCCGACATGCGCAGTACACACTGCTGCGCGCTGCAGTCATGCGCAGTAGAGACTGCCCACTCCTTCGGAGCGCCCAGCTCTGTATCAGCCGCGGTGCGGACAGTCTCCACTGCGCGAGACTGCCCCGCGACCGGGTGGCAGTGGCACTGTGGCCCGTGTAACGGGCTGTTCAACTAGTACATGTATATGTAACTATTAGAAAACTATGAGTAGGTGAAGCTCACCGCATTTTTGTATATTGGTTTATATGTATTTTGGGAGTTTTGGGGCTCATCCTACCTCCTTGATTAGTAGCTCCATGCACACAGGTGGTTTTGCAATAAGGGAAGATGTAGCTACATCTCTTTTCCCTCACTAGGGTTAATTGACAGCAGAGGTAAGACAGTATCATTGTTTTTAACTGCATTATACTTAATACATGCTTCCTTCAGATTTGAGGCAGATAGCTTCACATGTTTTTGTCCACAGAAATGTCACTAAACATTACTGTTTATTATCCGTACTATATCACTGGTTATTTATTAGAAAAACGTAGGAGCTGATGCACAGATTTATTTTGTTTACCATGTAAGCATGGGAACAATAGTAAATCAAAGCGTACTGTAACATTATCCTCCCTCTAATCCTTTAAAGTGTCCTCCCTCCCACTGAACCCAACAACAAGTGTGATTTAGCTACTAGCAATGTTGCTTTTCTAGTAGTATATTCTAAAGACATATTGCACTTATTGTACTTGCTGTATAAAAAACGGTGCAATATCTCGTGATGAGGTAACAATAGTATGGTAATGTATTATATTGTTTGAGTAAGGCCAAACAATATTTGTCCATTATTTGATAGTCCCAGAAATTAAAGGGATAGTAATGTTTCAAAATAAATGCAGCTCCGATTATTCTTTATAGGTTTTGGGCCATGTAGAGCATTATTATCATTCTTTACTATGTGTAGTTCCATAGGAATTGAATTGAAAGTGTCCACCACCCGCCCCTTTTACCTATGTAAAGCTGCATAGACCATCTGAATTGATTGCAGCAAGGGACAATCTTATGTTAGCATAAGGAAAAACCTGCCCTCCTCCTTCAAGGGGGAACAGGGTTTTCATTCATTCATTCACAGCCAGAAGATTGTCCCTCACTATGAGCTGTCCGGTCAAGCAACCAGATTCCACATCTGAGGGGAGGCGGCTTACAGTAGGTAAAAGGGACAGGAGGGGATACTTTATAATTCAATTACTCTGGAACTATACATCATAGAGAATGATAATAGTACGATACATAGCCCAAAAACTATCCTAAATAATAATTCGCTAAAAGGTGTGTAACGCCGCAGTCATGTGCAGTAGAGACTGCTCGCACCGCGGCTGATACAGAGCTGGACGCTCCTGTATCAGCTGCGGCGCGGGCTGTCTCTGCTGCACATGACTGCTCCGCGACCGGCTGGCAGTGGCACTGTGGCCCGTGTAACGGGCTCTTCAACTAGTAAAGAATAATTGGAGCTGCATTTATTTTGAAACATTACTATCCCTTTAATTCTGGCTTACAGGCAGGCAAGGAAATGTTTATTTGTTCATCACCTCATAAGGTAAAGACTTTAATACTTAAAGGAGAAGTAAAACCTCCTAATACTAACTGCTCACTCACCTTACTATGACCAGAAACTTCTAATAGCATCTATGAATTTTGCAGCTGTGCCTTTGTTCTGTAGATATCATTAATCAGTCCTGGATTTCATGTCTATGGAGGCAGACATGCTGCCACGACCATAGGACACAAGTGCTGCTTACTGCATATGCTAATCTTAACACTTTAAGGACCAGAGGTGTGTGCAATGGATAACATTGTAATGTGTTGTTCACCCCCTCTAATCCTTAAAGTGATAACAAGTCTCATGCATTATACCTATACTTAAAAAACTGCCAGCAACTGTCTTGTCTGTCTCCTTGGACCTGACATGCAGGGACTTTGGGCTGGATTCTATTGTAGGTGCTAATTTTATCTCTGCTTTTATCTCCAGTTTTCCCCATAGATTTCAATAGGAACATTTTTGATAAAATGGGTGTTAACATTCAGCTCTTTAGCCCTTCAGCCCTTTATCCTTTCAATTAAGGCACAAGGACAAAATTCCTTGGTGTATTTGGATTTTCTGGCTATAGTATGGTAAGTCGGATGGTATTATTAAGAGGTGTTACTTCTCCTTTAACAGATGACCACATTTCTCCATCCAGGATGTTTCCCTATTGCATAATTTACAAGTATGACAGGTTAAACTGTTGTAGCTTGAAACAATCCAGATGGTTAATGGAACTATAATTGCAAGGGATTAATTTAGAAGAAGCTTCCTTCTGGGCCACGGGCTTGTTACATAACACTATTATTCCTCTGTATATTCATACATTTATCATTTGAAGTACACCGGTTGTGTGTCACTTTCCATGACAATATATCAAGTTGAAATGTGTCTAGAGTTATCTATTCTTTCAGTAGTTATAACAGAAATTCAGTGATTTGATACTGTCTGTACTCTAAATGTTGTTCTGTATTAACACACAATATATGCTGCATCCTCCCACTTAACCTAATATTTTGAGGTCAGGGGGTATACAACACATCACTTCACAATGTATTGGATACCACTCTGGCATTCAACGGGAGCAGGGACTGGTGTGCACTGCATCTGTGGTCTTTAAAGAGTTAAATTATAGAAATCCCATGTTAGCTGAGGTATTTTTATCCAGAGTTATTAATATTATCTGTTATTGAAACAATGTCATTAAGCTCTGTCAACATTTTGTCAGTCTCAAGGAAATAAAAGATCAAAGCACTAAATGTGAATGCAGTTCTAACCACTAGTCTTTCCCTCTGTTGTTCTCTTCTGATGAAATTTGCTTTGTTCCACCTTCACTGAACCCCCTACCCCCACGCAGCTCACTGATATGGAGATCCATGTCTCCTAAAAATAAATATCTAGTACAAAGAATACAAGCTCAGAGGGAGAGAGAGAGTGTGTAAAGCATAATGTAGCAGTTTAATCAAGAAAACTAGAATAAAAACATACATAATATGTACACATATGAGATGCCTGGTTTCACACAGTTCTTTAACGGAGCTCTGGAATCTTCCCCATGGGTCTCCAATGCCTCTTCCCTATAAAATGAGAATAGCCTCATGTTTAGGTAATTAGCAGTACAGTACCATCATAGGGAGTGTCTGAATGAAGATAACTTCAAAAGACCAAGAAGCTACATCCAACATGTTTCAGAAAACCAACTCTCCATTTCTCTTTTGTGGTGGGCCCGTATTTATAACATCAAACAAATTGTATCATGAATAAATTCAAAGAATATAACAAAACTCAAACTACAAAAAGTTCTTTGAGATAATCACTACAACAACAAAGCTAAGAAATTAATATCTAAAACATGGACAATAAAAACACAGAAATTATTAATGGCATATCAGATTAACCATTTGGTTTGTAATGTGGATTTTTTTAAAAATAAAAATGGTTTAATTCTTTCTTAAACTGAGGCCTTTTACAAGATTTCCCCCCCTTTTTATAGTAAAGTATTACAGGATTTAATAGCGTTAAGTAGGGAACAGTTCAGAAAAAATGACTACTAGAGCAAAAATGCATACTCTAAAATCAGAGAGTGGAGAAATAAAAGAAAATGTAATGAAAGGATGATAAACGAAATCACATCCTACAACAAATGGTTGAGGCTAAAACAATAAATGAGAGCAAGAATTCTAGGGATGGATAAATATAGCTATTCTAAAAATACATTGGGGATTATGCATTAAGGTGTGATAAAGTGGAGATGACATCTCCAGTGATATAACTTCTTCAGTTCCTATGTTATTCTATAGAGCCTATGCACTAAGATCTCCAAAGCTGGAGAAATCTAAGTGCATTGACTCCATAGAATAACACAGTGATGTCACTTCTCCAAGTCCTATGCCAGGGCTGTCCAAGTTCAGTCCTCAAAGGCCACCAACAGGCCAGGATTTAAGGATTTCTTTGAGTAAGCACAGATGAGTTACTCAGTGGCTCATTCATAATAACATAGTAACATAGCAACATAGTTGATGAGGCTGAAAAAAGACATGCATCGATCAAGTCCAGCCCATGCCAAAAACACCCCTGTTGATCCAGAGGAAGGTAAAAATAAGCCTGCTGAAACCATTTCCAATTTAGCCGAAAGTGGGTAAAAAAATTCCTTCCTGGCTCCAAATGGCAGTCAGATAGTTCCCTGGATCAACATCCTATCTGCATTGACGCCATCTGTCATAATTCATTTTGATTGACTCACCTGTACCTAATCAGGAAAATCCTTAAATCTTGGCCTGTTGGTGGCCCTTGAGGACTGAACTTGGACAGCCCTGGCATAGGACTTGGAGAAGTGACATCACTGGAGAAGTCATGTTTTATCACTTCTTTATTTCTCCATAGTGCATCTCCCCCATCATGTCTGAGCAAACCAGATAGGGAAATAGGCAGACATGATGTGTCAATTGGTTTCTATATGCCATCAAATTCCATGCTTCTATGGTTCTACTACCCCTTGGATCACTACAGGGCAGTCTTCTTTGTACACTACCCCGGTTTTCTATATTTGTATGTTTCTCCACAAATCTTGAGAGTTGAAGAAATATTTCTTTGTTTACCTATTAGTAATGTGAATGCATGACATAAAACACATTTTTCCATCAGTATGTCTCCTTCTCAGCTATATCATCTGCATATATGGTAAGTTATGATTAAATTCTAGGTATTAATTGAACAGGAAGTTAACTCCTGGGCCATGTGCTCTTTAAAGTATACTATTAATAGTAACAGCTTATCAGTCATCACCTCTTTGGAAATACATTGACACATGCGTCATTTTCCATGCCTATATTCCAAGATGAACTGTGCCCAGATTTATATAGTTTAATAGTGGGCACGATAGAAATTAAATGTTTTCTGGCATTATGTACTCTATAGAGATACTCAGCATATGCAGAACCCTCAGCTTACATTACAGAATTTTCATTTTATGGATTCAACATTTTTTGTAAGGCTAATTAATGTTAGTTTTTATTTACTTTGTGTATTTCCTTGTATAATATAAAAATAGTATAGATGGGAGGCGGTAGCACTCACGCCAAATAAGTGCCTAGGTGCACATTCCTAGAACAGAGTAGCATACAAAGATAGAAATAGGAGTGTAGCACCTGTAGGACTTGTTTTATATATATATATATATATATATATATACAGCCCTGTGCAAAAGTCTTAGGCAGGTTTGAAAAATGCTATAAAGTGAGAATGATTTAAAAAGTAAACATGTTAATAGTTTATTTTTTTTCAATGATCAAAATGATAGTAAGTGAACATAAGAAAAATCTAAATCAAATCAATATTTGGTATGACCACATTTTGCCTTCAAAACAGCATCAAATCTTCTACATACTCTTGCACAAAGTCAGGGATTTTGTAGGATATACTCAGGTATATGATTAAACAATTATACCAAACAGGTGCTAATGATCATCATTTTAATATTTAGGTTGAAACACAATCATTAACTGAAACAGAAACAGCTGAGTTGGAGGAATAAAACTGGGTGAGGAACAGCCAAACTCAGCTAACAAGGTGATGTTGCTGAAGACAGATAATGTCAAAAGTCATACACCATGGAAAGACTGAACGCAGAAACAAGACATAAGATAGTTATACTGCATCAGAAAGGTCTCTCTTAGGCAGAAATTTCAAGGCAGACAGGGGTTTCCAGATGTGCTGTCCAAGTTCTTTTGAAGAAGCACAAACAAACAGGCAACATTGAGAAACATGTTCACAGTGGTTGGCCAAAGAAACTTAGTGTAGCAGATGAAAGACTCATCATGCTTACTTCCCTTTGCAATCAGAAGATGTCCAGCAGTACCATAAGCTCAGAATTGGTGGAAAACAGTGGGGTCCTGGTACATTTGTCTACTGTCCGGAGAAGTCTGGTCAGAAGTGGTCTTCATGGAAGACTTGCAGCCAAAAAGCCATACTTCCAATGTGGAAGCAAGGCCAAGTGACTCAACTAAGCACCAAAACACAGGAACTGGGGTGCAGAAAAATGGCAGCAGGTACTCTGGACTGATGAGTCAAAATCTGAAATATGTGGCTGTAGCAGAAGGCAGTTTGTTTGCCAAAGGGCTGGAGAGCAGTACAAGAATGAGTGTCTACAGGCCATAGTGAAGCATGGTGGAGGTTCCTTGCAACTCTGGGGCTGCATTTCTGCAAATGGATTTGGGATTTATTCAGAATTAATGGTCTCCTCAGTGCTGAGAAGTACAGGCAGATATTTATCCATCATGCAACACCATCTAGTAACAGCACTGCCATAAAATGTCAGGCTATGGAAGTACTGCACCAAGATATGCAAGTATGAACTACAATAATTTTTGACCAAAACATCTCTCAGAGTGAGTAACCATGTTTTACTCAGCAGGATAAACCTTGCAATATATATTTTTATATTAAGTACTAGTTGAAGAGACCGTTACATGGGCCACAGTGCCACTGCCAGCTGGTCGCGGGGCAGTCATGCACAGTAGAGACTGCCCGCGCCGCGGCTGATATCTACTGCGCATGACTGCAGCACACACAGCAGTCTCTACTGTGCATGACTTTATCGTTGCACACGTTTTAGCGAATTATTATATAGGATTCCATTACATTTAAGTATATTCTTGGGATTATGGCACCTTTGGTATCACCAGACTATATGGAGAAAACCCTCTCTATTACTGGTGTCTGAATAGCGGTAGGACCAAACCTCTATTGTCTTTTCAAATCTATCACTTTGTTCCTCATGTGTGTGTTGTTGGACCTTTCAACAGGCTCTATGACTTGTATCAAGCCCTTAATCAGATGTTTTTTTCTGCACCAGATGCATCTAATAAGTGATAATACCCTGCACACAACCTCCTGTCTGAGCAAGACTGTCTCTGATCTGTTACAGTATGTAAAGGATCCACTAAGAGACTAGTCCTAAATATATATTTTGTATTTTACCTTTGGCCTTATACACCAAACTATATCAAATGTATTTGGGAATGCCTTCTGACTGTTAAACAATATAAACTTCAAAATGCAGAACAGAGTGAGAGAAAAAGGATGACTACAAATTGTCCGAGATATTTTACATTTTATATGCCAGGATTAGTCATGGTGCTGAACTAACAGCATTTCAGAGTGGAACAATTTTTATTTTTATTTGTCATTTGGCCTATTTAGTGTGTGCTAGTGCAGGAGATATAAATGCAAACTTCAATTGTTGGAAATAGTCTAAAAGAAAATAAAGTTGGATGATGATCCTTCAGTCAACAATGACATGGAACTTGTCGCAGTAGTTTTGTAGGACTAATCCAAGTGGATATTGGTTACCTCAACTTTTATATGAAAACACAGTATACAGACAACCAAATACAGAAAAAAATAAGATCTATATCTTTATGTTGGAGTTGCTTTGCCCTAGTATATGACTAGACAAATCTTGTAGAAGCTTTAAGCTAACAGTCAGTGAGGATGATGTACTAAAGGCCATATGCTCAAAAGTAGAGAAAAACAAATGCATTATAGGGTATAAATAAAAATTCTGATTGATGTAAATGGGAAAAAACAACATTAATGATAGCCCTACAGACTAATACCCTCCTATGTACCTCTGTGTCAGGGCAATAAACAAACCTGCGCTCCTCTATATAAAAATAAAATGTGTGCCCTGTAATGGGCATATTATCACGGTGCCCGTGATTGCTGACTTCTGCTGTCAGTCAGGTGTGTGTACTCTCCATTGGCTGCCTGTCTATTGCCCGCCCAGTATTGCCTATATAGACTGGGCTGAGGCACCCTTTGGTTGCCCTTTCGTGGTGTCTCTATGTCAGTAGTCACCTGCCTTGTACCTGTATAGTTGGGCCTGTCTCGCTCCGTTACCAGTGTCAGCATTTCTCCAGTAGTCAGTGTCTCTCCTGCGTGGTTCCTGCCTCCGTTCCAGATCCGGTTGGGCTGTCATTCCTGCTTCCATTCCTGATCCAGTGCTGCCGTTGTTCCTGCTCCATTCCTGACTTGGTTGGCCGCCCTGCTGTTCCAGTGGTTGTCCTGGCCTGTCTGTTGTTCCTGCTGCTGGATCCTGATTGTCATCCGTCTGGCTGCTGGGTCGTCTGGGCGACATTGTAATCACTGGTTTACTCCACTTCACCGGTTGCTGATTCCTCCATTATAGAACCGGTTGGGCGTTACTGTTGTCCAGTCGCGGTACTGGTTTACTCCACATTCACCGGTTGCTGATCCCTCCATTATAGAACCGGTTGGGTGATACGGTTGTCCAGTATGCGGTACTGGTTTACTCCACATTCACCGGTTGCTCATCCCTCCATTATAGAACCGGTTGGGTGATACGGTTGTCCAGTACGCGGTACTGGTTCACTCCACATTCACTGGTTGCTGTTTCCTCCATTATGGAATCGGTTGGGCGTTCCTGTTGTCCAGTATGCGGTACTGGTTTACTCCACATTCACTGGTTGCTGATCCCTCCATTATAGAACCGGTTGGGCTGTACTATTGTCCAGTACGTGGTACTGGTTTACTCCACATTTACCGGTTGCTGATCCCTCCATTATAGAACCAGTTGGGCGATACGGTCGTCCAGTACGCGGTACTGGTTTACTCCACATTCACCGGTTGCTGATTCCTCCATTATAGAACCAGTTGGGCATTACTGTTGTCCAGTACGCGGTACTGGTTTACTCTACATTCACCGGTTGCTGTTCCCTCCATTATAGAGCCGGTTGGGCGATACGGTTGTTCAGTACACGGTACTGGTTTGCTGCACATTCACCGGTTGCTGATGTCTCCATTATAGAACTGGTTGGGCGATTCCGTTGTCCAGTGCGCGGTACTGGTTTACTCCTCAGTTACCGGTTGCTGATGCCTCCACTATAGAACCGGTTGGGCTATTCTCTTGTCCAGTACGCTGTACTTGTTTACTCCACATTCACAGGTTGCTGCCACCTCCATTATTGCACCGGTTTGGTCTCCCTGGTTGTGATACTGGTTTGCTCCACTGTTCCATCTTATGCTGCTGCTCCCATCTATACAGCATTAGTGGAGCTGTCCTTCTGTCCTCCTGGCTGCCTTGCTCGGTATATTGGCAAGGCCGGTAGATCCACATTCAGATTGTCGTGTCACCCTCCAGGCTTCCTTGGCCGGTATATTGGCAAGGCCGGTAGAGCCTGTTTCCATTTTATAGTGTCATCTTTCAGGCTGTCTTGCCCGGTATATTGGCAAGGCCGGTAGAGCCTTATTTCCGCTATTGTATCATCTTCCTGGCTGCCCTGCCCGGTACATTGACAGGGCCGGTAGAGCCTTAGTCATATTGTTAGTTTATACCATAGGCTGCCTTGCCCGGTACTTTGGCAAGGCCGGTAGAGCCTACCATGCTGTATCTTGTAAAAGCTACTGTTTGAACCAAGTGTGTGCATGTGATTTATATGTATGTTCAGGACCCGTGAAGGTTCCCATTAAACTTTTCAATAAAGTTTGATTTTTTATCTTACTCTGTGTCTGAGAGTCAAAACAAACCGTGACACATATATAATATTTCTTGGTAAATAAATGAGATTTTAGTTTTCACAAATTGGCCAAGTCGTGGGGGAGCTTGCCACCGCGTCAAGGTATCACACTAGAGGCAAGTCCTATTCTACACCTATAAAGCCCTATCTAGAATTAAAATTAGAAATTCCCTGAGGAGATGTTATAATAAATGCATTGGAGGAGCAAGGGACCCTAGAATGTGCTCTTTTTAATGTTTGTGGGTCCCAGTGTGGTGCAACTAAAAACAGAAGAACATAAACTGGACTTATCTGGCATGCCACATACAGAAAACAGAAATTATTGAAATTTTAATATTTTTCCAACAGAGCTGTGTATTTTAAGCATTAATAACATATGAACAGGGTGACTCTCTGAACCAATTTAGATTCTGTGGAATCTACTTCTGAGTTGTTAATCTTCAAATTTTGGATGACTCCATTGAGAACTGGCAGTTTGGAAGATAAACCATCCTCTCATGTGACTCAGCCCGTTTCTATGATGTACATAAAACTGACATAATTAATTGCTTCCTTCAGGAATACTATCTAACTTTAGAATTTAGGTTATTTTAGGTATCTTTCTATGCCGTCTTATGCAACCGTAGTCTCATGCAGCTGTTAGTTGTCGAACTATTGTCAAGCTGATTTGTGATGGTGCATTCGTCTCTCATATGATGACCTCACTGAGCATGGATGATAAGTCATTCTCTCACCTGACTTCACCCATAATATGTGAGTGCACCCTAGCACATGCAGTCTTAGTTTTGGGAGAGTTCTGAGATTGTATCTCATTTTACATCTCTAGCAACAAATTAGTGTTCCATTAACATATGTGTTATGTGATAACCTTGAGATTTCACCTCATACCAGGATATTGGAAACACTCTACTGGTGTTTAAATCACAATGTTTAGGTTAGGATTGGTTAACTCCCACTATTTTCCCATTTTTTTTTCATTTTCAGTTATTCTTAAATCAGCCCTCTATTGTGACTGTAATTACAATTACAATTGTAATACATTTTCATTGAGTTAATTGCATATTGTATTATTTCAATAACTTGCTGATTACCACTAGAGGACCTTCAGAATAATCCAGTCATTGATACTATCAGGTGAATTACTCTAGTTGTTTAAATCATATAACGCATTAATTCATGGGATATTTATATAAGGATTGTGGAAAGTTTATATTGACTTTGCATGTATTAGTGCAATAGACATACCAGCAACACTAATATATATTTTTGTTTACTAGCGAACATTGTTTTTATATTCACTTGCATATAATTTCTGTTTTCTGTATGTGGCAAACTGGATAAGCCCTGACAATTTTATTTATCTTTATTTCAATAATGATTAAGTTTTTACTATGTTTATTGCCCTGACAAAGAGGTACATAGGAGGGCATTAGCCTTACTTTGAGTGCTGGTTCTGCAGGACTATCTTTTGTGTTGTATTTTCCTGCTATCTCCCCTGTAGCACCTTAACATAAGACTAACCCCCATATTGATAGTATCTACAGTGTCTATTTTTGATTAATCCAGTGTGCATGGGATTTGTGCTTATAACTTGATGTACATATGTACATGGGGCTTTAACCAATTGAGAGCTCTCTTGCATAAAAATAATGGCTACAGTGTATTGTTTATACCTTACAATGAATACAAAAATTAATTAGTCTGGGTTTGCTGCCAGTGGTTGTATTGTACCCACAAAGGGTGTAATAGCGTTTAGGCCAACCTGATGTATTTTTATTGACCATACCACAATATTAGTTGGGAGATTAGCAAAACTGTGTCAGAATTTTCCTATGAACTGCATCCACTGATGACTGTACTGGAATCATGATCACCAAGGCTTCTCTTACCCATGAATGTTTTTATCTTACATAGTGACATTTGTATGTGACTGACCTCCACACCTTTTAAAGTAATACAGCGTAATGTTAAAAAGCTAAATATTTGGGTCCTTGTGTGAGGAAAATAACATTTGCAAACTGCTTATGGGTGTTTTCTGGCATTCCTTTCATCTGGCCCATGTTTAATGCAATGTACTAAAAAAGGCCACAGAGGAATTAGGGTAAAATTTCTCAGTATAACTGAGAATGATATGGGGAGATGTTTGGGGTTTCTTACATTAAACTCTTAACATTAGTAGATTGTGTGCACCAAGATGCATTAAAGTAATTATACAATTTAGCATAGTACAGGCAAGTCACACTCAAATACAGTTGAAAGTACACAAAGTCAAGGTTTCCCTACAACATACCTCCCAAGTGTCCCTCTTTAGGAGGGACAGTCCCTCTTTGAGACCCAAATCCCCCTGTCCCTCTTTTCTACCCTGTTGTCCCTCTTTTTAGGACATCAGAGTGAGTGGTGTATATATTAGTCTATCACATTGCTCCACAGCAATGAAATTCACATAAATGTTTAGTTAATCTTCAGTATATGTGTTTGTAATTGAATCTGTGTAAATAAAATACTTTGGTCTTGCTCTAAATCATTTATTCAGTTACACAAAGAGGTGTCGATAGGGGACAAAGTAACCTAAAAATTCCCCGCCCACCAGCCACACCCCTAGAAACACCACCTAAAACACAAGTGTCCCTCTTTGGCCATTTGAAATGTTGGGAGGTATGCTACAAGGAGGGCAGCAACATTGGCTGTGTCAAGCTTTCCCCTCCTCCACCCACAGGTCTCTAACTTCCCCATCCTGGACAATCTCCCACTCCTCCCATCTCTCCCCTAGCCAGGCCTCTCTATGGATATTTCTAATCATAGTATTCTCCTGGCTCCTGGACAAAATATAAAAAAGAACAAGGGGGTGCAATATAGTATACTAAGAGAAAGTGGGGAAATTCCAGGGTAAACCAGTTGTACTATAGAAAATAAACATTTACCATTGATTTAAATGGCGCTTTTAGCCCCAGTGTTTCACAATGCCTTGGAAACTGCTCTAGCAATCAGGGGTTTAAAAGCCCAATTTAAATCAATGGTAATTTGCAGCATTTTTCTTCCTCCCTATGGCAAAGTTGGTTTGCTCCAAAACAAGCTCCATCTTGTTTTGTGGAAAATAAAAGCTGATGTTCTAACCAAAAATTGTTGCAATTGTCGGGCAAACAGGTACAAATTGTGGGGCAAACAGATAAAAATGCCAATTTCTTTAAATGTAACCACCTGAATGCTATAGAAGTGTCCAATGAATGGCTATGTCATTCATTGGAGACCATTCTAGCATTCAAGGGGTTAAATGCCCCATTTAAATCAACTGAACCGTGCAGAATTTTTATTTATTCCCTATGGTGCACTTGGTTTGCACCAGAATTGTTTGACTGTTCCTTAGTACATAGCCCTGGTGATGTTACAGATCTAAACAACATGTACTGCTCTACAACACTCACATTATCTGGGGAATAAATTGCCAGGACTGATCAATTCTAGTATTACATGCACAAGCTCCCCAGTATTTGACAATAAAAAGCCCCATATATTCTGCTTAGATCTGCACCCACATGCCCCTCTGCATCTTCCATTTGTGTTATGTAATCTATAGACTACAGCTCCCTTACTGTGTCCTTCCCCTCATTACATACTGCAATCACATGACTGACTGTTGATATCACTAAAGGTCCTTAAGCTGAGTAAAATCAGACCACTACCATAATGCTCTGCCTGGGGATCATGTTAGCAGCCTAACTTTCAGGACCAGTGAAGCACAGGCAAGCCCAAGGGAGGTGGTAACCCTAGCCTTAGGTAAGGAGGGTGGGGAAAGATGCTGGTACGCAGTACATTTAAAAAGTTTCTCTCTATGGAGGGCAGCAAGTTAGCAAGCAGGGGGCTGCATGTTACCTGTGGCAGAATGTATAACATGACAGCTCTAGTACACACCATGAAGTGTGGGCACATGATTAATAAGCCAACATCCAATCACAGAAAATGAGCTGCACTGCAGGCAGATTCATACAATTCCTCCTTTACTTAAAGAGGACATGGCCTACATAGCTTGTAGTGTCATTAACCAAACAGGTTAATGGTTTTAAATATTTTCTATTCAGTTTGGGGTGGAGTCGAATTTCAGCAAAACCTTGTTCTCTGACTTGGTCAGACAAAGCCTGCATAATTAATTTCTCCCATGTCCAGAAAATACCTCTTGGTTTGCTAAAACCTATCATTTTCCACCAGAGGGTGTAATCAATTGATAAGGAAAAATAATCATGTAAATCCTTTCAAGATAAAGGCTGCCCCTGCGGGGAAGACTTGGAAAGGTAATACAACCTCTTTAGACAATTAAAGAAAGAGGTGCATCTTGGAAAAAAAAAACATAAGGAAAGATAAACATTTGGTGTTTAATCAATAGTCAAAACTGTTTCTAAACTGATAGGTCTTCTTTAATAAAGCACATAGATCTGTTGATTTTGTATTGGTTTGGCCTTAGTTTGGAAGTCTTGAAGAGTCAGACTTTATAGACTATACCCCATTCTAGCAATATGAAATGTACTCATACTCCATCTGACATTTTTCTAGCCGCTACAATATTAAATTTATTAAAATATTCAACAGCTAGTAGAAATGTCCACAGGCTTTCTTTTAAATCTCTAAAGCATTTTAAAATGCTTCTTATTACTCACTATAGGATACTGGAGATTTTCTTATATTTAGCTGTGAAATGCAATCAAGATTTTCTTAATAAATATTTATATGAAGAATGAGTCAGAAATAGATTATTAGCGAAAGTGTTTACAGTATGGTTAAGTAATAGAATAAGTCCTTCACTCCTACCCACAAACGTGTTAGATGACTTACATTTGGGATCTAAATTACCAAGTACACAATATTATATATATAACGTTAAGAGATTCATATAAAGCTAAGCACATGTTGAAGTTTAATTAGATGTATGTAGAGTAGTTATGAAAGGGGAAGGTTTTACAGTATTCATATACTTTTATAGGAGCATATTCAAGAACATATTGTAACACTTATCTATATAGGAAATATTTTTAAGCTTTTAGTGGTAGAAGGTTTGATCAAAAATATTTATAGTTTGGTGAACTTCTTGCCAAAGTTTTCAGTATCTGCTTTAACCCTTTTGATGCTAGAAAGATCTGTAATGCATTCATGCGTAATGCATTTGGTATCTTTTTATGATTCAAGAGGTTAACCTGTTCTATCCCAGCATAGTTTACTATAAAATGCTCTTGCATAATATTGTAAGGGTTGATGTAGAAATCTACAGTGCATCTTATTTTCTGCATGTGAACATAGGCTCAGAAATCATGAGCTTGTACTCTGATTTTTATAGTGACCCTTTTGTCCTTCTCTGACTATGCTTCTGTATTTTGTCCAGTCCAGTTACTTCAGGGTTTCTACCCTCTCCTGGGTTAAGTCGGTTCTATCATTCACTGTTCACTGGGGTATGCATCCTGTTATCTGACTTTGGGTCCTACATCTTTAACCACATCTTTATCTACAGTTTAGGCCACAGTAAGGTTACACCAGTGGCTATCTACTTACCTGAACATCACGCTGCACTCATCACTCTCTAACTTCTAGTAGGCTGATATCCCCTATGGAAATCTCTGTGTCCCCTCACCCAGCCTCACAGGCATCTATGTCTCTCCTGTCACTAAGATATGCCCTTCATATCACCATCAGAATCCAGCTACCCTGAGCATGCCATTGAGAGAACAAATGAGCCAAGCATCGATGCTGCAGGGCTTGACCAAGCCTTACATCGCATTACTCAACAAACTAGAGTTCTTATCTCAAGCTGTGGTAGATCTGCAGAAGAGGATGACCCAGTTGTATTCCCATGTCCAGGACCGACATTCTGCCAATACATCTGTTTCCACTCCAGCTGGAACACTTGTATCTGAATAAGGAGCAGGTCCTCCATTTCCTGAACCACAAGTCCTGGTTGCAGAGAAGAGCTGAGTAACTACAAGCATACTGGGGCAACAAGTATCCTGTTGGATCAACTACTTGCTATTAATAAGTCTCCTTTATTCCCAATTGTACTGGGGTTAGCTGGGTTACAACTATGTAATCCAAGCATCAACTAGCTTACAGGACAGATTTACTTTCACTCTATTTACTGCTGACAGCGCTGTCTGTCCCTGACCAGGGACGCCAATACTAAATACTGCCTAGTCACAGTATCTACTGAAGCATCCTTCTTACTGAATGAGTATATAGACTACAAAAATGATTTTAGCATTAAAGAAGCTGTTACACTTCCTTAGAAGAAGAAGAATGGTTCCTTTAGGCCATTTGTGGACTATAGGCAACTCAACAATATTACAGTAAATATTCATTACCTTCTCCCTTTGATACTGGAACTGTTTGACTGTCTGAAATCAGATACCATCTTTACTAATCTAGATCTGTGTGGCATAGAGTCTATAATATCATATGGATTAGAGAGGGTAACGAGTGGAAGACTGCTTTCTGTACTCACTAGTGACACTTTTGACTATCTTGTGATGCCTTTTGGTTTACGCAATGATCCCTTCAACATTTTGCTAATGATATCTTCCGTGAGTTACTGGATTGGTTCTTAGTAGTCAACCTAAATGACATTTTGTTACTTTCTTCATCCCTGGAGGAACACCATTTGCATGTCTGGAAGCATCTTTCTCTCCTACACATCCATAGACTGTTTGATAAATTGGAGAAATGTTCCTTCGAAGACCCAACAATCGTATTGTTAAGCATCATTTTTTCTCCTGAAGGCATCACAATGGACCCCTACAAAGTCTCTGAGATCCTAGATTGGCAGGTTCCCATCGTTAGAAAGGTTTTGCAAAGATTCATGGGCTTTGATAACTTCTACCAGAGGTTCATACTTAATTATTCCAAACTAGTTACTTCCCTCAATCTAATTACCAGACTACTTACCAAAGTTCACTTTTACTGCTCTGACTCTGCCCAGACGACCTTCAACACCTGAAAAAAGTGCTTTTCTAAGGCCTCCATTCTTAAGCACGCTGATTCTTTAAAAAAAAAAAATTCAAAAGATTTCTTAAAAGAAGTAGCAAATATTACAGAGTATCAACAAAATACACTCAGATGTAGAAAAATCGTACAGTTACGCATTAGTCATTGAAGTATCTGTAACAACAATACACTGGGATGTCCATCATATCCATAATAATAGTAACACTCAAATCCAAAAACAAGAACTTGTCTTTGCATAAGTCAATTGAAACCTATATGCCCAGCAATATAAAAGTACAAAGAAGAAAAACAAAAGGAAATATGAAAAGTGAGTGATACAGCAGTCTAAGGTAGTAGAAGAAAAGAAGAAAAAAAGAAGAGAAGAAGTAGAGGAAGAGGAATAGAAAGATAAAGAGACAAAGGAAAAGAAAAGAAAGAGATACTAGTGTCTGAGTAAACGATCTGGCCAAGCACTTTGATTCTAATCTGCCATGTTTGTTGACGTGAATGCAAAGTTTCTGTTTACCATCTTCACTGACCACCAGAATGTGGAATATCTGCAGACAGCTAAAATGTTTCAACCTCTTCAAGTCAGATGGGCCCTGTTCTTCTCCATATTGCGGTTTCATATTACTTGCCACCCGCCCTGTCAATTCCCAGCCTGTTCAGCTATAGAGGACACCATCCTGGCTCCTGGTCACTTCCTTCTGGCCTTCTCAGACATTTATGGTAGGATCAAGTCTCAGCCCATGTAGAAGGCAGATCTTCCCAAACAGCCTCTATGTTCTAAAGACGGGTTTGTCCTTTTTCAAGATTTAGTCTTTGTTTCTGATAGTTTGCAAATGGAAGTTTAGATACTGATGAAATGGTTTCCTAATATTAAATAATGATGTAATTCTTTAACAATTAAGATAATTATATTAAATATCATCACTGTAATGCCGTTTTGAAAAAGGTGTAAGAGTTGGTTGATACTGACAAAGGGTATAATGTCCCCTGAAATGTTGTGTAAATTGCTGTGATTTAAATAAATATGCTCTGTAGAGCTTAAGCCTTGTATTCATGTGTGGATACTGCATTCTTTGTTTATCCTGTATATCGGACCATCTGTAGCCCTGATCATAGAGATCCAGCATCCAAGAAGCTTGGTGTGCCAGAGTTAAAACCTACATTGAACATACTGACTCTGCTACTAACCTTTTAAGCACCTTGCTTATATATACTTTAATTATGTCATTTGAAGAAATTAATAAAACAACAGAAGAAAAAGCATAGACTCTTCATCTCTGATGAAGAACAAAAGAACATTTTGGAAACCGTTATAAGCAGGGACTTTAAAACGACACTTGATTACAAAGAACCAATAAGCAGCTGGACAAAAAAGAGAACTCACACTTACCTTGCACAGTACAACACTGCTGGAGTATGCCAAAGCAGGAAGAATTACAAATGGGCTCCGCATAAAGAATCACCCAATTCTCTGTAAAGATAATCAAGTATTTATTGATAAATGGCAAATTCTGAACAAATGTAGTCTGGATATCCTTTATTTAACCCTTTGAGTGCAAGAGATGTATCTAATGCATTGCAGCACAATATCTTTCTAGCACTCAAAGGGTTATCAATACATTATTTACAACCTGCTAATAAAAAATGACACAAGAAATAACAACTATAAATGAAGAACTTAAGAAAGTTTTGGATGAACGTGCATTTAATGATTTAATAGCAAAATTAAAGTAAAAAATAGAGACAATGAGGACAGAACTTTTATAGAACAAAATGAAGAAATTCAAGATACAAGAGATTATGGGTTGAAACAAGTCCACACTTGTCACCAAGAAAGAATTAAAAAGAGATACAACAAGCACCATAGATCAGCTAGACATCAGAATTCAAGCAGCACCTCTACGTTCCCTGACAGTGACTCCGGACCAGAAGCAGATGCTCCAAATAGGAACGAGGACTGCCAGGCAGAGCGGTATCATTTTTAAATTAACCACAAGACAACCAACACCCTAACAGGGGAAGAGGAGGTTCATGAAGATGAGGAGGGGGATCAAGAGGGGCAGTGACACCAAATGAATAATAAAACTCGGTGGTGAATATTTCAAGTTCATCCTTATCCGACACAGAAACAAGATTAATCAACAAAGGACTTGGCTTTGTCCCAACTCATGAAGGCGATTTCTTTGACCTTAAAGTTGATTTTTTTTTAATTCATGCAGAGTAATAACCTAAAAATACAATTTCATAAAGATACTGACAGTGAATATATACTTCTAAAGTTACTTTTAAAAAAGTGTTCTATCATGCCAAAAATAACTAACATTTCTGTGGAGACTTTCTTAAATCTTTTCCTCTCGCACGTTCCTATATTAAAAGGGAAACCAAGAGTAATATTAAAAAGATATCTGTCTAAAAGAGAATATTCAGCCTTACATGATTTTAAAATTAATGAGAACGTTGCGGTCAAAAAGGCTGATAAGGGAGAAGCAATGGTTGTAATGGACAGAACATTTTACATGGAAGAAGTAAAAAATAGAGCTCATTATAATTAACGTTCCAGAAATCCAACAATTTCCTTTAAGGAGGAAATCAATTACTATGTTAATGATGCATTTATGTGTGGGTTAATCAATAAAAATGTCAGTGATTTCTTAATAACTGATAGCCTAGTAGTACTGGTCCTGTACCTGCTGGGCGAAAATACACAAAGATCCAATAAATCCCCTTGGGCATCCTATAGTGGCAGGCACAGGCTCAATACTACAACCTTTAAGCATCTCAGTTCTATGTTGCAACCATTAATATACGAAATAAAGGTCTGCCTATGTGATACCACTGACTTTTTGATAAAATGTAATAATTTATAAGATTTACATACATGCACGTTTTTGTGTACCTGTACATCCAATCACTTTATACATCAATACCACATAAGGAGTGCATTGAGTTTATTGAAGAAGCTTTATATCATTATGGATATCCAACAGAAAAGTTATATTTTTTGTGGATCTTTTAAAATTTGTACTGACTAAAAACTACTTCAGATTTGATGACATTTTATTTGCAAATCCAAGGTACATAAATGGGTTCTACTGTAGCCACACTTATGCTAATATTTTTGTTTCCTTTATGGAACAAAATATATCTTTTTAAACACAATTCTCACTATCCCAAAAGAATGACTAAAGTTTGGTGGACAAAATATTCTTGACAGGGCATGGACCAGAAAATATGTTAATTGAAATGAGTCTCTTCATTAACACATTACACCTGACATTGAAATTCACACTGACATAATAAATTATAAGTGAATTTTCTTGATGTAACTATGCAAAGATGAGATGAAAATACAGACACTCTATTTACAAATCCTCCAGGCCAGAATAACTTGCTGTTATTAAAGGGATAGTAATACTTAAAATGTAAAAAAACATATGTTGTAGGGTTTATCCCCCTGAGTAAAACAAGAGTACTCCCACTGCTGAGAGGTGATTTATTAAAAAGTTATTAATTTTCAAAGTTGAATTTTTTAGGTGCAATATCACAGTGGCCTGAAATTGTACAGTGGCGCTGTTGCTACACAATCCTATGGACAGCTCTGGTCCCGGGACCATAAATCTCCATAGGATGGTGTGTCACATGGGTAATATGGTCCAGCTTTCCACCAAACACATGCTTGTGCCTTACAAGAAAATATTTGCTCACTTCATATACCTGTTCAGGATTCTCTGCCTTGTCAACCCCATAGCAGTATGACTAGCCTTATCCTGCCATTTTCTCGTACATCTAGTATTCAATGTCTCCCTGCCTAAACCAGTTACTCCTAATTTTACTCCGGGTCATGTCCCTGCTTCTCTGTCCACTGAGTTGATTGATGGCCAAGGGGAGTTTAAAGTGGAGGCTATACTTGATTCCCATGTGCATAGGGGACGTCTTCAATGTCTTGTTCACAGGAAAGACCATGAACCTGAGAAGAGTTCCTTTGGAATCATTTTCCACTCTTCTATCTCGTGCTATGCATCACCTGGGCGAGGTCATCCAGAGAGTTCTTTTGGGGGGCATGTCATGACCTACAGATTCCTGTTGGCCATGCTCCTATGGTGTGAGAATGTTGGCATTCACAACTGACCACTCAGGTATGTGGGAATGTTCACACTTTTGCATATGAATGCATCAAGGAGTGCACTTATGGCCTTGTGTAACGTGTTGCATATGCACATATTTTTTCTCCTATAGCTACTCATTCGCCTGTCCATTCATCTCTCAGCCTTTTGGTGAAGACTTGGTTACTGTACTCCTGATTGTTCATCTGTTTTTTTCACTTTGGCTTGCTCCTTCACCCTGTTTGATTTCTGCCCATCTCAATGTTTGGCTCTCTGTTTTTTTACTTCACTTGTACTCCACCTGGCCTGACCTTTTGTCCTTCCCCGACTATGCTTCTGGATTTTGTCTATTCTACTTACTACAGTGTTTCTACTCTCTCATGGGTAAAGTCAGTTCTACAACTCACAGTTCACTGGTATATACATTTGCTTTGTGGCCAGCATATTTAACCACCTCTTAGACCGCATTACAACAGTGGCTGCCTACTCAGCCAAACATAACATTTACTAATCGCTCTCTAGCTTCTGGTAGACTGACATCCCCTAAGGAATATCTATCTCCCCTTACATGGCCTCTCTGTCAACTATGTATCTCCTTTCAGTGAGATATGAAAAGGTTTACATCTTTTGCCCTTCATCCCTGCATTGGGATTCAACTACATTAAGCATACCATTGATATTCCATCATCATTAAGACTTAAATGTATACAAGTTGATAGCCCTTTCCTCTAGTCATGGATGACCTCTTGTTTTTTGCTCAGTTTAATATTCTTTATTTATAAATAAAATCTTCTAATACCTTTATCACTTTTGTTTTACTTTCTTGCACTTTTTACAGTTCAATAATGTCTTTTTTAAGAATGCCCCAAACTGTACTCCATATTCTAGATAAGGCCTTACAAGGAATGTATAAAGAAGCAGAATTATATTCCCATCCCGTGCATCCATAAATATTTGTATAATTGATACTACTCAATAGGCTCTTGCTGTAGCTGAGTGAAGTGGACACTACTGTGAAGCATGTTGCTAATCAATACTTCTACATCTTTCTCTGTGTATAAGTAGCATGTTGTTTCTGAGAGAATGTTTGTTTCTGAGAGAATGGAAGGGGGTCCTGGATTAGGTGATATGTCTCCTGCTTGCTGCAGGTGACATCTCACCTAACCCAGGCCCTCCTTCCATTCTCTCCTGTAATGCAACACCCTCTCAAACATGCAACACCCACAACCTAATGACTGTACCATGTCACCTAACCTCCTCCCCCCCTTTTGTTTTGGTCTCTGGAATGCCCGCTCTGTGTGTAACAAGCTAACAGCTGTTCATGATCTGTTTATTTCTCACTCCCTAAACCTCCTAGCCATCACTGAAACCGGCCTCACATCATCAGATGCTGTCTCCACAGCCGCACTCTCGCATGGTGGCCTTCACTTCACCCTCACACCTAGGCCTGGCAACAGTTAGGGGGTGGAGTGGGCATCCTGTTATCCCCTAACCATACGTTTCAGATAATCCCCACTGTTCCCTCTCTCTCCTTCTCTACCTTTGAAGCTCACACAATTCGTCTCTTCTCTCCCTTCCCCCTGCGTGTTGCTGTCATATACAGACCACCTGGTCCTACTGTACAATTTCTTGATCACTTTGCTTCCTGGCTCCCTCATTTCATGTCCTCTGACATCCCCACTCTCATCCTTGGAGACTTCAACATCTCTGTTGACAACCATAACAACCCTCCTGCCATACAAACTCCTTTCCTTAACAACCTCCTTTGGCCTATCACAATGGACTTGCACTCCCACACACAGTGACGGTCACTCTCTTGACTTGGTCTTCACTAACCTCTGCTCGGTCTCTAATTTTACTATTGCTCCCTATCCCCAATCTGACCCCCACCTCCTCACTGGAAACCACATAATCCATCCCCTCCACCATGATCAAGAGCATGCGGAGAAATCTGCATACTCTTGACCTGCAACAATTTTCTACTTCCCTGCAGCCTCTTCTCAACCCCATCCTCACACTTGCTTGCCCAGAACAAACTACTGCTCTCTACAACAGCACTCTCACAACAGCCCTTGACACAGTTGCACCTGCAACTCTACGTCACCCCCACACAACACCACTACAACCCTGGCACACAAGACAAACGTGATACCTCCAAAGGTGTTCACGCACTGCCGAAAGGCACTGGAGGAAATCACACTCCAAAGCTGACTTAATACACTACAAATTCATTCTCCATTCTTATAGCTCTGCACTCTCCCTGGCCAAACAGTTAGACTTCTCCTCTCTAATTTCTAATCTTTCTTCAAACCCAAAACGCCTTTTTTCAACCTTCAAGTCACTTCTATGTCCACCAATGCAAACCCCTTCCACTAACTTCTCCGCCCAAGATCTCATCACCCACTTCAAGGATAAGATTGACTCCATCAGACATGATATCTCATCACTTCCACTCCCATCCATCCAGCTTAGCCCCGCCACCTCCCCCACACACTGTTACGGTTTATTAGATACAGAAGGTTTGGTAAAACACAGTTTTATTAATAGCACAATGATAATGTGACCCCCGCGGGTCCAGTACATACAAATTTACAATACTGACACAGGTCAGGCTACAAAAATGAATAGTAACCCACACAGGTCCAGTAGATATAGATGTTACAATACTGACACAGGTCAAGTCACAGTTCATGTAGTAACCCACTCAGGACCAGCAGGTACCAAAGGTACAAAACTGACACAGGTCAGGTCACAAGGAGCGCAGTAACCCACTCAGGCCCAGCAGGTACCAAAGGTACAATACTGGCACAGGTCAGGTCACAGTTCGTGTGAATCTGGTACACAAAGGAGTACTGACACTACTAGGCCAGGAGCACAGCAGGCCCTAGTAGTGCCACTGACAACGGAGACTCCCTACTCAGGGAGTGAGCCCAATAGGTAGGCCACCAGTAGGTGACTGAGAGGAGGCCTCTACTATCCCACGGGACAGTAAGGTAGAGACTAGGCAATGGAACAAACGGAGGCCCGGAACAGAAGACCAGCGGACAAATACCTAGCAGTCTAAGGAAGGCTACAGACTGTAGGGTACTATAGGCAACAAAGGCGGACTGCCGTGTAAAGAGGACAAACAGTACCGACAGGCAGAGAGTCACGGGAAACTCCTGGATGACAGAGCAGAGCTGCGACCCTGACGCCCTGTAGCACCAAACCTTAAAGGTGAACGGACACTCAGGCCTGGACAATACTGCCTAGAACCAGAGGCTAACCAAGGCGCCTTTGAAACCACAAACCTCGGTAGGTAGAACAAGCAGGTCAAGCGTACTGGGTGCAACCTACAACACCTAACACCGTAGTGAAAGGATAACAGCGCAAGATAGCAATGAAGGGTCACGAAGCAGTGCTGCATGGAGATAGATGGAGGCAACAGTGACTGTCAGGGACAGCAAAGGTATGGAGGAAGGACCTCCGAATGGCAGGCAGCTGGGTACTATAGTACCGGGAGGTACACAGAGCAGGAACGTCAGCTAGGCCGGGTCGGTACACAGAGCAGGAACGTCAGCCAATCTGGTTCGGTACACGGAGCAGGAACGTCAGCCAATCCGGTTTGGTACACAGAGCAGGAATGTCAGCCAAGCCGGGTCAGTACACAGAGAAGGAACGACAGCCAAGCCGGGTCGGTACATGGAGCAGGAACATCAGCCAATCCGAGACGGTACACAGAGCAGGAACGTCAGAATGCCGGGTCGGTTCACAGAGCAGGAAAGTAGAAGAGGAAAAATAGTCAAACAGTCCGGGTCATGAACAGGATTCACACGAAATAACAGGAACAAGCACTGGCAACTGGTACACCACGAAAGGGCAGTGCTGAAGTGACAGGGCTCAGTATAAAAAGGCTACGGCTGGGCGGAGACAATCCACAGTAGGCAATAAAAGAGAATCAGGAAGTGGTTTTGACATAACCATGTCGCCAGCGACAGCACGGTCACCGTGATACTCACTAAGCTCCTTCTCACCAGTCACCGAGGATGAAGTTTCCCTCCTCCTCACTCGCTCAAACCTAACCACATGTCCTCTTGACCCAATCCCATCTCAACTCACTCAAGAACTTTCACCTCTACTAACGTCACCCCTTACTCACTTATTCAACCTCTCTCTATCAACTGGCACCTTCCCATACTCTTTCAAACATGCACTAATCACACCCATTCTAAAGAAATCCTCCCTGGACCCAAACTCACTGTCAAACTACCGGTCCATTTCCCTACTCCCATTCGCCTCCAAACTCCTTGAGCGTCTCACATATAACCGGCTCACTAAATTCCTCTGCTCCCATTCCCTGCTTGATCCCTTGCAATCTGGATTCTGTCCTCATCACTCCACTGAGACTGCCCTCACTAAAGTGGCCAATAACTTGCTCTCTGCCTAGTCAAAAGGCCACTACTCCCTATGCATTCTCTTGGACCTGTCAGCTGCTTTTGACACAGTAGATCACCCACTCCTCCTCCAAGTTCTCCACTCTCTAGGTCTCTGTGACACTGCCCTCTCTTGGTTTTTATCATATCTCTGCAACCACTCCTTCAGCCTACTCTGGCTCCACCTCCCCACCCCTCCCACTGTCTGTTGGAGTGCCCCAGGGCTCAGTCCTGGGCCCCTTGCTCTTCTCAATTTATACTGTATCCCTGGGCAAACTAATAATCTCCTTTGGGTTTCATCATCACCTCTATGCTGATGGCACTCAAATCTATCTTTCCTCCCCAGACCTCTCCCCTTCCCTCCTGTCCCAGGTATCTGACTGTCTTTCTGCTGTGTCTTCCTGGATGTCCTCCCATCAACTCATACTTAACCTTGGCAAAACCAAACTAATTATATTCACTCCCTCTCCTAACCGCCCTACCCCAGATATTACCCTCACTGTCAACAACACTACCATCACACCAACCCCTACAGCACGTTGCCTGGGGGTCACATTTGACATCATCCTATACTTTATTCCTCAAATCCAGTCAATCTCCAAATCATGCCACCTCCACCTTCCCAACATCTCTAGATTCTGAACCTGCCTCACCCAAGACACTACTAAAATTCTAATCCAAACACTCATCATGTCCCTTCTTGACTACTGTAACTCACTACTAGCTGGCTTTCCTATCACCCGACTAGCCTCACTACAGTCCATAATGAACTCAGCAGCACGACTAATCTACCTCACCAACCACTTCTCCAACACCAGTCCCCTCTGCCACTCTCTACACTGGCTCCCATTAGCACATAGAATTAAATTCAAAATCCTGGTGCTCACCTATAGAGCCTTTACTAACACCTCACCCCCCCTATATCTCATCTCTCATTTCCAAATACACTCCCACTTGCCATCTTCATTCTGCACATGACCTTCTCCCTCCACAGCTCTTATTACATCCTCCCACTCCCGCCTACAGGACATCTCCCGTGCTGCACCTGAGCTCTGGAATTCCCTCCCCCGCCCCATCAGACACTCCCCCAGCCTTCAGATCTTCAGACGCTCCCTGAAAACTCACCTCTTCAGAGAAGCATATCAACTACCTCCATAAACACTATCTCTGAGAACCAAACATTCCCTGGACCACTGCACTCACTAGCACTTCTCTCCCCCACTCACTGACTGGCAGCTTATGTGGCAGGGGAAACTTACACCCAACAGCACTTCTACCTTCTGTGTCCTACCCACCTTCCTCTAGTCTGTAAGGTCTCACGTGCAGGGCCCTCTGATCCTTCTGTTCTCCACATTTGATTGTACTATTTAATATCTCTGTATGTCAATTCCTAATTGTAAAGCGCTGCTGAATAAGATGGCACTATATTAACAAAGATTATTATTATTAACCCAAAGGTATAACCTTATACTTATCTATATTAAGCCTCGTCTGTAATTTTTCAGCCCATTTATTGAGTTTATCGGAATATTTCTATAGCAAAAACACATTCTGCTCTGTAGGTATTTGCTTAAACAGTGTAGTGTCCTCAACCCATCTTGAGACTTTACTTTAAATACCCTCTTCAAGATTATTAATAAAGAAATTAAAAAGCATTGTGCCCAGGACTGAATCCTGAGGCACTCAATTTACACCTATAGATCAACTTGAAAAGGTTTTATTCACAACTCTCTGCATTCTATCATTTAACCAATTCTCTATAAATGCACAGATATCCCCTCCTAAGCCAAAGAATGTTAATTTATGTAGTAACCTGTTGTAAGGCACAGTAGCAAAGGTTTTTACAAAATTAAACTATACTACAAAAACAGCAATACCCTGGTCCAAGTTATCACGTATCTTTTCATAGAAAGCAATTATATTAGTTTGACAATTCAATTATGTATTGTATAACAATAACATATAGCCCATAAAGTAGGAGTGGGCAACAGAAGGCTCTCCAGCTGTTGGAAACTAGAACTTGCATCATCATCATCAACCAGTCACTGATTGTTTGAAGATGATAAAAGCTAGAGTCTCCAACAGTTGGAGAGCCAAAGGTTACATACTAAAGGAAGCAGTAAATGATAAATATATGTATTAAAATACATAAAATAGCAGGAACATGTGCAGCTCCCTGTAATGTAATTTATAACAATTCATATCCTATATTGATACTGTACCTTTAATTACTGCTGTATTTGCAGCCTTTGGAATGTTATGTACCCCAGTGTTCCTAAGTTATCTATAATATTCGTAATAAAATTAACTAATAAAATTAGTTAATTGGTAGTATTTAATGCACTCCCAATCAAAGTGCATGCCAGAAGCTGACAAGAAATATTACAATCTGCAGCATTTAGTTAACCCTTTCAGTGCCCGAGGGGTGCGCAAAGCAATGCATTGCATACCCCTCTGATACTTAAAGGGTTAATAATATAACTTTATGTCTGCTGAATGCAATAAAAATATCTGGTAGGTAGATCTATTATACTACTTCATTTACAGGGGTTGCTGCCAAAAAATGTCAGCAGTCGGTATATTGTACTATATAACTATCTGCATGTATCTGATGAAAGATGTAAGTTTCATTGTTGAAAATGTAGAATATATTATCAAACAGTTTTCATTTAAAGGGAAGCTCTACCTACAGAGATACGTTTCTCCTAACCCCCTTGAGGACCACAGAGGTGAGGTGTTGCACACTCCACAGATCCTCAAGGGGTTAATAATTGTTTATATATATATTTTTTTCATTATAACTGCAGTATATACCTGTTTGGAGTATGAATGATACCAACCTAAGTAAACCGTTCTAATGGAAAATAAATTTGCCATTGGTTAGGCTGATTAGACCTCAACTTTACCTGGGAGCACATAGGAAATGTACATATTTCAAGGCTGCGCTGAGATCAATGCAGCCCTGTAGCATGCATTATCATATGTGTCTCCAGTTAAAGGTGAGGCCTGGTCATCCTACCATGGAGGCTAGATATGTCTCCAACACATTGCTTCATAAGTCTTTACAACCTCTCTAGAACCCAAACGATTAAAATCCATTTAAAGGTGTAGATTTTACAGAAGTTTCTATCACACTGATTTTCAGAGGTTAGGAGACATCTCTATTGTCCAAGAGGTAACAAAACAGAATATATTTTCTTCCTTGCCGGTCTATTAACGTGACATAAGCCATTTATTTATGTTGATTAATTAGGTGTCGCTATCATATATCCCCAAAGTAAAATGAAACTATTAAAAGAATGAATCTGTCTCCCCATGACTGGCCCATAGAGGTTTGCCTTGGGGCGTTTTCACTGTCTGCTGCAAGATTGCCTTATGCCTCAGCATGTTCAGAAACAAAATATTGAGATTAGTAATGTAACTAACGTTACTGTATCATGGTTGCTGCTGATCAGATGAAGGTTAGAGACTCTTAATGCCATTATTAAGTATGTCCTTGTATGTTTGAATTAGATTTTCATACAGCATGCAGATGTATATAGGTACAAAGAAATATAGCCCATTAATCTGTGTATTAAACTTAATGTATCCACAGTGCATTATCATCACGAACATTTAATACATAGAAACATTGATATTGTCAGCAAAAAAAGAATTATCTGGCCCATGCAGTCTGATCATTTCCATGTCTATTAAAATGCACAGTCTTACATACTTCTCAGAACAGACACATGTATCCCAGGTATTTTTGAACAGTATTTGTCCATACAACTTCTGCTGGGAGGCAGTCCATAAGTCTATCACCCTTCTGAAATTTCCTCCTTCTAATGCTATATCATGACCTCATTCTGGTATTCCTCTTTTACTGAGTAATGCTTCTCCCCTGAATGATATTAAATTCCTGCATATATTTAACCCTTTAAGTCCACAATGTGTTGGCTACCCATCTGGCATGCAAAGGATTAAAGGATTCTAGCATATCACCCCTCTCGATTCTTTCTTCCAAGCTTTACATATTAAGTTCTTTGAGTGTATTTTTGTTCTCTGTGTCATGAAGACACTGTACAATTTTAGTGGCTCTTCTTTGAACTGGATCCAATTTATTAATATTCTTCTGGATATGTGGTCTACAGGACTGTTCACATTTACTCCAGGTAGCTAATGCACCAAGTTGTAATAAAGAGGTCATGAAGAGGAGATCATTTCCCCAGTGGTATACCTTCTCCAATACCCATGTTAGTCTATGGAGACTTGTCCCAATACATTTAAGTGCAGAATCTCCATAGAGAAACATAGCAACTACTATTAGCACCACTATTCGACACAACCCCAGTTTGTTTTTCTCACTGCTGTACTGCATAGCTTGCCTGCCTCCATGTCATCTGAAATAATAACTCCCAAGTACCTTTCCTCCAATGTTTTTGTCAGGACAGTGTCCTAAAAGTCCTAAATGTATTATCTTGCATTTTTAAACATTGTACCTTGGATCCCATTCTCTTACCCATTCCTCTAGTTTTCCCAAATCCTCATTCAATTAGTATATCCCTCCTGAGTCAGCCCTGTTGCAGATTTTTGTGTAGTTGGCACATGTATGTTTACTGTATATATCAACTTATTTTTCAAAGAGTCATTTAAATTGCATCACACTTTCTCCCCGTCATGTAATTTTGTTTTACTTTGTATGTTATATAATGGAATTTGGGATAGAGAATGGTTAAACACAATTCCAAGTTACTAGAAAACAAAGCCAAGCACCAGGATGAGCAATATTGGAAAATAACCTCCTCTGCATTCTGATGGACTGGAGAAAAGTTGGAGAAATTGTGGGGGCACACCAACTGCATTATAAAGGGGAGAAATAATAATTCCCATTGAATTCAAATGGGTCTTTTAACCCCTAGAATGCTAGGTAAGTCCATAAAACATTGACAAGCAATATTTTGGAGACCTTTCTAATATCCAAGGGAATAACTGCCCCATGTAAGTGAATGGGAATCTTTATTTGCCCTCTATGGTGCAGCTGATTTTCCCAGAATTCCTGCAGGCCTAATCAGCCTCCAGGGTGTCCTCAGGAAAGAACTCTTTCATTTATACTTATATCACACTAGGAAACATTTTAAAAGAGTTTATTATAACCCATTGAGTGCATGAGGGGTATTAAAAGTATTGCAGAGAAATGTATTACACATCTCTCTGGCATGCAATGGGTTAAACAGTAAATGTTAAAGGGATAGTAATGTTTCCACAAAAACAGCAGCTCCATTTAATCATCATAGTATTTGAGCCATAGGAAGTGTTATTTCAATACTGTCAGAGTTGTAGTCAAGAGTAATTGAATGATAAAGTTTCTCACTACAGCCCCTTTTTCGTAGTGTAAGCCACTTCCCCTCAGATGTGGAATCTTGTGCTGGGACCAGACAGCTCACAGCAAAGGACAAACCTTGACAGGTTTTTCAGGTTATACTTATGCTTACTGAAGATTGCCCCTCTCTGCGATCCATCTGTACAGTCTTGCTGCTCTGAGTTGAGCAGTAAAAGAGACGGGAGGGGGATATTTCGTCATTCAATTACTCTTGAACCAGAACTCTGACAGTATTGAAATAACACTCTCCATGGCCCAAATACTATAAAGATTAATTGGAGCTGCTTTTATTGTGAAACATTATTATCCCTTTAAATGCAAAAGTAAAGGTGTAGAAATTCTGGGGCAAACCAAGAGGGGGCACATAAAATTACCATTGATTTAAAAGAGGCTTTTATCCCCTTGAGTTATATGCAGACTTTAACACCTTGAATGCTTTTGAGTTTGCATTCAAGAGGCTAAAAGCTTCCATTTAAATTGATGACAATTTGGTGATTTTTTTCTAAGGTGCAGTTTGTTTGCCCCAGAACTGATCCACTCTCTTTGTGCATATAGCATATATTTTTTATGCAATGGGATAGGCCAAGTTTGCTGTGCACTCTTGATCTTTTTTATTTGCTTTAGTATTTATTTTTATTTATTTTGTTTTTTTTATATACTATAAAATATATTGTGGGATTCTATACAACTTGTACATAACAATATTGTGTAATTGTGTGGAAATAACAATGCTGTGGAAAGTGTGGGAGACTCTCTGCAGACGGCTTCTGTGTGGTCTCTACCTGGGGTACCCTAGTGGTGATACAGTGAAGGTTACAAGAAACAGAAATCTGATACATGTATCACCGCGATCAAAGAGGGGTTGGCTGAGGTCACACTGAGTGGTGCTAGGGAAGGCACTGTGTGTAGTACACATAAAGGGAATGAGTGTTTGGAGATGCAGGGGTACCCATGAGCTGCTCATGTTGGTGGGATCTAAAAGCATTTGTATGTAGAGATCTCTGGTGGTAGTGTTGCATGTTGATGATATGTTAGTGCATAATTTGAATTCCAAAGTACGGGAGGCCCGATATGTAGAGAACCTATGTGGTACAAATAAGTTCTGTTGTGTCAGTCTATGATTAATATTAAGTCTGTACTTAGTCTTAAATATACATAGTGATTTATAGTTCATAAGTGAATTAGTGAAAATATCTTGTATGGTCCTGAAATGGCAAATAGTCATTCAAAGCTGAAAACGTCAAATGTGATGATTTAATGAAGTCCGTTAAGAGGGATATAAGTATGCGTTTCTTTGCGATCTGCTAGAAACAATACTTACAAAAATGTCTGTTTTAAAAATGGTATTACATCGGTGGGATCTAACGTAGCCCCTATATGAGACAATATGAGACAACACATCTCCAGCACTCTAATATAAAATTCTATAAAAGGTACATTGTTGATCTGTTCATAATTTGATGAGGTACACCCACAGAACTCACTACATGGATTACATCTCTCAGTCACCTACAGTCCTCCATTATGTTGAAACACAACTTCAGGGACACAACATTAGATTTGTTGGATGTCAGGATCTTTTTTAATAACAGCAGATTGTGATATATATTTGTTTGTGATAGCGCTATATGGAGAGAATTGGTATATATCCTGGTGGCTGCAGCCGATAATCGGATCCCCGCTATTGAATCCCAGACATACAAAATAACAATACACTTAATCAGCACTTCCACCGAGAAATCCCAGATGACATTCAAAGCAAAGACAAAAAACCCATCTCACACAAAACAATATGTCTCAAAATCAGACTACTATCATAGTCCACCTTTTAATAACTGAAACAATCACAAATATGTATCATAAAAACAATGTATCTTAAAATTGACACAGTCCGTTTATAGTAACATGATCAGTCAGATACTCCGCACATTACAATAACAGATACCATTTGATTAAAAAATTGTCAGATCTGTCATTAAAAGATTTTTGAATAAAATGGTGCAGTCCTGAGCATGCTGACTCCTCTAAAGCTATATGTATATATATATATATATATATATGTATATAGATATAGATATATATATATATATATATATATATATATATATATATATACACCCTGTTCCAAATTATTATACAAATGATATTTTTTATCATTTACCTAAAAAATTTATGTAAATAACAGTCAGCATAATTCTCATGTTTTCAACGATTAAGAGTACAATTCAAATTTTATTGAACAAACCTCCTAATGATAACAGTATTTTTTTTAAACATAAAAAACTTACAATGCACTGTTCCAAATTACTACGCACAGTAAGTTTCAAAACACTTTGTAGTTTGTAAAGAACTGAAATTTGTCATTTGTTGTGTTTGCAGCATATTTACTGAAATCAAAAGCTATTTCAATCAAACTTTTAACAGCATTTTAACTTTTTAAACATTTTAACAGGTCACGTTACATTTCAGCATAGGACCCCTTATTTGATAGCAGCTTCACAAGTCTTGCATCCATTGAACTTGTGAGTTTTTGGACAGTTTCTGCTTGAATTTGTTTGCAAGATGTCAGAATAGCCTCCCAGAGCTGCTGTTTGGATGTAAACTGCCTCCCACCCTCATAGATCTTTTGCTTGAGGATGCTCCAAAGGTTCTCAATAGGATTGAGGTCAGGGGAAGATGGAGGCCACACCATGACTTTCTCTCCTTTTATCCCCATAGCAGCCATTGATGCAGAGGTATTCTTTGCAGCATGAGATGGTGCATTGTCATGCATGAAGATGATTTTATTACGGAAAGCATAGTTCTTCCTTCTGTACCAGGGAAGAAAGTGGTCAGTCAGAAACTCCACATACTTTGCAGAGGTCATCTTTACACCTTGGGGGACCCTAAAGGGGCCGACCAGCTCTCTTCCCATGATTCCGGCCCAAAACATGACTCCACCACCACCTTGCTGACGTTGCAGCCTTGTTGGAACAGGGTGGCTGTTCACCAACCATCCACTACTCCATCCATCTGGACCATCCAGGGTTGCACGGCACTCATCAGTGAACAGGACTGTTTGAAAATTAGTCTTCATGTATTTTTCTGCCCAATGCAGCCGCTTCTGCTTGTGAGCATTGGTTAGTGGTGGCCGAATAGAAGGTTTATGCACAGTTGCAAGACTCTGGAGGACTCTACACCTTGATGTCCGTGGGACTCCAGAGGCACCAGCAGTTCAAATATCTGTTTGCTGCTATGTAATGGTATTTTAGCAGCTGCTTTCTTGATCCGATGCATGGATCTGGCAGAAATCTTACTCAATATGCCTTTATCTGCACAAACTCATCTGTGCTCTGAATCAGCCACAAATCTCTTAATAGTGCGATGATCACGCTTAAGTTTTCGTGAAATATCTAATGTTTTTATACCTCGTCCAAGGCATTGAACTATTTCACTCTTTTCGGCAGCAGAGAGATCCTTTTTCTTCCCCATATTGCTTGAAAATGGTGCTCTGCTTAATAATGTGGAACACCCACCTTTAGTAGTTTTTCCTTAAATTGGGCTCACCTGACAATCTAATTATCACAGGTGTCCGAGATTGTTTTCAGTGATCAAAAGAGCCCTGAGACACAATGCCATCCATGAGTTAAACTGAAAAACAAAATATTTAATCTTTGTGACACTTAAATATCATTTGCATAATTATTTGGAACAGGGTGTGTATATATATATATATATATATATATATATACACACACAAGCTCCATGTGTGAATAACCGCACATGTGTAGTAGAGACTGCCAGAACAATGCAGTCATGTGCAGTAGAGACTGGCCGAACACCCTGTTCCAGAGCGGGGTGCTCCAAATTACTCACCGCCTGTGAGTTACTACAGACAAGCCTGCTACTAGTAGGAAATGTGATGCAGAATATCATTCCAAATCACATCCAAATAAAGGTGGTAGAAGGAGATCTATGAGTGTGCCAGTGACTGCTGCTAAAAAAATAAGAGGTGGTGGTGATGATGATGAAGTTAACAATAATACTATGGCTTTCACCTCTTCCACATTAACATCTAATCATTCATTCAGTAATTGTAGCCTAGTATAAAAACAAATAAAGATGAAATTCTGCAATAGAGGCAGAATGTTAAGGTGATGGCAAGTTATTGATAGGTGATGCTGGTGTGGCTTTGTTGGAGACTGGGACAAAATTACAGGACAATGAGTAAATGATGGAATACAGAGAGCAAGAACAGCCTGAATCTCCTAGCAAGGTGATGCTGAAAGGAAACCTATTTCATCATCATCTTTGCAACCACCACCATCATCATCATTTATTTTAGCCCTGCCCAGGTCTGGAAGTGGGGATGTTGATGAGAAGGAGAACACAGAGTCTTTTGTACTGGATGAAGCCACCATCATTGTTAATGATTTAGAATATGTTCCTTCCAAATAGCATCTTCTGATACTGAAGAAGAGCAAACTAATGATGACAATGTGAAAAGTACAAGGTCAGTGTTCCAAGTCCTCCTCTGAAAAAGGAGCATATGCCTTCTTTGAGTGAATAACTAGAAATAGTAGAAATGTAAAGATGGCCAAAATACATCATCTCTGCCATCACTGTTATCATCATCTCTTCCTCCTAATTCTGCACAGATGGCAAATTCCACCAAGGTTAAATCCAGGTAGTAGTGCTTCTGCTTTTACGAGGAAAACAATTAGCCCCCCCTACTAATGTTAATGGTATTACTGGCAAGAATTCTACTAATTGTTTAGCGTCTACAGTAGAGAAACTTCCCTTCAAAAAACAAACATACTGCCATCTGTTGTATTTGTTGAAAATGTATGAGCTGGGGTAAATCTGGATCTCTTCTAGGCACATCCTCTTTAAGGTCACAAGAGCACAACCATAGGTTTGAGTGAGATGAACGCCAAAAGGTCAGCTATGGTGTTGGATTGGCAGGAGGTCTCAAAGGCAGGCATTGTGCTGGTAGTACTAGTGTTCAGATGTGTCTGCAGGGAGTGGGGCATCGACTTCATCAATAGTTTTATTCCAGTCACCTATTTCTCCTCCTTGAACTATTATGGCAGATTATCAGTTAGAGATTTGTATAGGTTACCAGAATCAAATCGCACCTACCACCTCCACAACCACTATTTAAAGCAGCACCTCGACCTCCACCGCCTGTTCACTGGACATTACCACTAGGACCACAACAACTAATAGTCATCATGATAAAATGAGTTGACAGATAAAGTTCCTACACAGACCAATGTCCTGCCAACTGGCAATTCCTGAGGGATTTCAAAGGTTGACATGCTGCCCTTTTCATTTGTTGAAAACAAAGATGTCAAAAAATGAATGTTATGTCTTGTGCACCACTGGCAGATTGAAAGCTGCAGTTTTTTCTGTACAACAGCTGTGCCACTGTTATACAGACATGTGCTTGAAAGGGCTGCAGAAATCCTATGGTAGAAAAATTTACTTGACCACAGATATGTGGACAACTGGACAGACTACAGACTAAATACAGTCAAAGCTCACTGGGTATGCTTTCCATCAGTAAGCATGCATCAGGTCTCCTCCAGTGAGACCACCACCACCAGTTTTGCCCATACCAGTACAAGTCAGCAGCAGAATGCGTTTCAATGACATGCCACTTCATGCATACAAAGCTTTGAGAGACAATTCCACAAAGCAGTTGATGTTTTAAGTAGACTAGAGCCAAGTAGCTTGCACAATGGCTCCAATATTGTAGCTGTCTTAGAAATGGAAAAATTATGCATTTTCCCTGCTTCTCCGATATTCTCAATGTAGTTTTTACTTGTTTCTTCACTGAATCTGGTTCAGTAAGAGACATGCTGAGTAGTGCACACAAGATCTGTGCACATTTTAGAAGTGTGTGCAATGCCTTGCATGCCTTGCAAGAATGTAACCATCTGGGGGCCACAACCTGATGGAATTCCATATTGTACATTGTGGAGCACCTGTATGAACAGTACAGAGCCATCAATGAGTACATAATGCTTCACTGTAAGGCATTTGACAAGCTTCTTTGTCACCAGGTCAAAGGTAGTTAATCTGTGATTTGTGTGAACATATTAAGCCATTTGAGAAGGCCACCTTGCTGGTAAGTTGTACTAGTTGGGATTCAGTGAGATCTTTTTGCAAATGTATTGACTACAGAAACTATTAGAGAACATTGTCAGTGATTGACTGCAAGAATGACAAAGTGGACATGGCAGAGTCCGCGAATAGTCTCTATTAAAGTCAATAAGGAGTAAACTATTTCAACTATGCTGTACCCTTGCTTTAAATCCAACATTTATGCATTTGTGCCAAACACTGCGTAGCAACATGTGGAGGATTGTGTGAAGGGATATACAAAAATTCTTGTCCAGTGTGTGGACGATTGGACAAGGAGCACCAACTAGCATAAATGAAGTAGATTAAAGGATTTTACCCTTGACAATAACGCAACCGTTTGTAGCAAACACAATGGCGCTGACAGCAAGACAGAAAGAATTACTTGTGTCTCAGCAGGGGCAGTCTGACATTTGTGGCTGTGGTGGTGATGGCACTGGTGATGGTAAAGGTGATGTCACTGGTAGTGGGGAGGGGAAAGGCTAGGCACATTTCTAATGGACTTGCTCACTGAATACGTCATGGTGATTGATGCATCTGCACGTCATTTACCTCCACCCTATGGATTGGTACTCACAGTAGGAGTTGCATGGGTCCCACATAAATAGGTTTACAGCACAGTGAGCCTCTGGGATACAGATAGCTGTAACAGATGCAGGTAATACCTCAAAGTTTAGATTGATATGGCTGTAGGCAGCTCCTCTGATGCACTCTCCCCAGCAGACTATATCAGGAAAAAAAAACAAAAGAAAAGAGGGCTCCAAATAGTGAAATACAACAACATTATAAAATAGAGAATATAATAAGAGTATCCCTCTTTTCTTTTGTTCTTATATACTTACATACTTAACATGTTACTGCATTAAAAATGAAGGGAATCTTTGTCCAGTGGATCCTATATTACATAACGATACATAGGGCCGTATTCAGGAAACTAAAAAGGAGCAATTCTGGAGCAAATCAAAAATAAAAATTTCCCGAATTCCCATTAATTTAAATGGGACATTTAATCCCTTGAATGCTTCTGCGGTCTCCAGTGCATTGCATAGCAATGTAGTAGAGGCGTCTCTAGCAATCTAGCAATGATTTTTTTTATTGAGCACCTTATATTCTGTAGTGTTATATACAATAGGGGTGAGAAGAAGGTACAATAACATAAAAAACTGATGGAAACAAATGGTAGAGAGGTTCTGCTCCTGAGAGGTTACTTTGTAGAACAGTGGTACTCAGCCAGGGTACTGTTGTACTTCTTAATATGACAAAAATGTGAATCCTGCTTTTTACTTATATATTTATGGAAATCGTAACTCTTTGAGTGCCAGTGCCCAGCAATGTGTTTCAAACCCCTATGGCACCCAAAGGGTTAACATGTTTGATTTGTTATTCTGATTGAGAGATCTATATACTGTATATGTTTATTCATGTGTACCCTTCAATACCCCTTGACACTTGATCTATGAGATTTTAAGGGTGCCAGAATGCATAATCGGGATTCCTTGAGCACAACAAGTTTGAGAACCACTGTTTTACACAATGAGATAACAGGTGTGAGGTGGAGTACAGTTAGGCAGCTGCCCAGTTGGCCCCATAAAAGAGGTATGAAGTCACAGAGTTTGGGAAAAGGCTTGTGTGAAGAGATGTGCTTCCACTGAATGTTTGAAACTAATAAAGTTGGCTAAAAGTCTGATATGGTGTGCTAGTTCCATAGTTGAGGTGCAGTCTATGGTGACATTGCTCCAGAACAACACCTCTTTAGCTTCCAGAATACTGCATATAGCATTCACAGTGCAAAGCACAAAAGTACTACTCAAGGAACATCTCCTACAAAGATGGAGGTGATTTAGTCCTATAAAACACTGTTTTATTGTTAGACCTTTAAAGACCAATCATCATGGCTTCTATCAGCCATGCAGCCCCCATAGACAGTTGGTGCCAGTCTTTGAAGCCCTTCACTAAGGTCTATGGGGGCTGCAGACAGAGCTCAACTGGAGAGATGTATAAAAAGCCTTCTCACTGTATGTTTAAGAACTGCCGCTAAAATTCACAGCAACGGGTCATATTTAATAAGAAGCAAAGTGAAGTTTAGAAATATATCTGACAAAAGGGAAACACTAGAATGCGCACCTAAAAAAATAATAAACTAAGAAAAAGAATAAGGTATTCGTGTTAATGCCATTACCCTGACCAGACATAAATCAGTGGGGGGGACTGGGCCTTCCTGACTTTAGGCGGTACCATCTTGCTGCTATCCTTGCCTCCAGTTTAGACTGGTGTCACAGCTATAATGATAAATTATGGGTGCAGGTTGACAGATACTCTTGTCTACCAGACCCACTACAAGTTATTTCACAAGGTTTACCTCTTAGTTTGAAACCAATTGTGTTATGCCCCACTATCCATACTGTCCTGTCTACGTGGTCGTCTACCAACAAAACCCAACCACTTCTACCACTTCCTTCCCCCGTATTTCCCATTTTCTCTTCTCCTGCATTTACCTAAATGCTCTCGTCGTTCCTATTCCCATTATGGAATGCCATACCTAACCAGTCTCTTCATCACTTATTCTTGAACAACAAAATTATTCATTTTGAAAGCATTAATACGTGCTATGATTTACCTCCATCCGAGATTTGGAGATATTTAAGAATTAAACATTTCCTTTCAAACCCTAAGATTAAAATTGGTTCTTCCCGCCCACTTAATGCTTTTGAACACCTCTGTGATACTCCACTGAAGCTGAAACAAGGATTTTTGGGAAAACTTTATCACATTTTACCTGCTAAGGACATAGATCAGAAACCAGGCTATGCTCTAGCTTGGGAGAAAGGACTGGGGGAACCATTTCCACTTTCTAATTGGTTAGATATTTGTAAGAACATTCATAACTCTTCCATTTCTACTCATTATGTTAAGATGAACCATAACATTTTACTCCGATGGTTAGGGATGGGTGAAAATTGTCGCTGTGTTCCCGCGAGAAATTTCACGAAAACCTTGCTGTTATCCTCTTTTTCATGTGAAAATCTGCTTTAAAACTAGCAGTTAACATTTTCGCATTTTTCACCCATTCACCATTTTTTCAATGGCTAGAAAGTTTCCACCCATTGACTTACGTTGTTTTTGCACTTCCACTATAAAAACATGACATTTTCGCTGAAGGCAGACACAGTAAAAGCAGCTACAGAGCGAGATAGATGTGCTGTGCTGTTCTCTTTTTGCAAAAAGTGAGGCAGGAGAGGCTTATAGTGACTGCTATCACTATGGGCAGGGTAAAAAATAATCAGTGGAGGAGCTGGAAGGACCATTATGTGTCCACTGAGTCTGAGGAGGAGGAGGAAGTGACTAGCAGTACTGAACCAATGCTGTCCAGTCCCCCTAAATCACCCCAAGGGATCTTGGGGAATTTAATGGGTAGGGAGGGAGAAAAGGGAATGGAAAGGGAGGGAAAAAAGGGAATGGAAAGGGAGGGAGAAAAGGTAGTTCTAGCGAGAGCAGGACAGGTTGGCTGCCTGTGCCTGCTGCAAGACATGCTGCCCCTGCTGCCAGTGCCACCATTGCTGTACTGGCAGCCACTAGTGTTGTACCTGCTGCTAAATGTGCTGCCCCTGCCTCCGCTAGTGCTGTACCTGCTGCCAGTGCTGAACCTGCTGCCAGTACTGAACCTGCTGCTTGTGTTATACCTGCTACCAGTGCTGAACCTGCTGCAAGTGTTGAACCTGCTGCTACTGCTGAACCTGCTGCCAGTGCTGAACCTGCTGCCACCAATACTTTGGTTGCTGCTAGTGTTTCTTGTAGTACTCGGGGGGGGGGAGAAAATTATACCATGTGTGGCAGCAGGGGACCCTCTGTCATATTGCTCGTCACCTCCTCCAAGCAACAGTGAGATGTCTGGAACAGAGCAGCAGCATGTAGGACTAGTGGTGGAGGTGGTGTTGGAGAAGCTGGGGTGGAAGAGACATTGATGGCCTTTTTATCAGAAACTGAGAAGAAATGGGAGACAGGGATGAGGATGGGCATCACCACCACCACTAGCAGTCAGCTTTTGGAATTTGCAGAAATTGCTGCTGCTCTAATCTCTGTTGCTGCTGCTGATATGAAAGGACAGCTGAGGAACAGGCTAGTGTGCCACAGACCACCGTGGACACAGTGGGAATGGGGTCAACAAGTGATGCAGGACTAGGACAGGTTCCACTTGCCAGCAGTAGCAATACTCCTCCTGATCCTAGTTGCAGTGCTAGCAAATCTGAGGCAGTAGCAGCAACATTATGTGTTGCCACAGAAAGTGAAGGGGAATGTGGAGGACAAGAAGAAAGAGGCCATTCTTCTTCACCTGTTCCCTATCCCTCCCCCCATAAGTCATGGGTGTGGGACTATTATTCTCTTCTGGCAGGCACAGTGCAGTCATCATCAACAATGGTACAGTGCAAAATTTGTGAGAAGGGGAAAGGAGGGAACACACCTTGGCACAACCTCCCTGATAACACACATGAAACTCAGACACCATGACATTTATGTCAAACATGTTAAAGCCAAACACTCATTACACAAATCTAGCACTGATGTTACTGTAACCCCTGACTCCCCAGAAAGGTGGAGATCAAAGAGGAGGAAGAATAAAGAAACCCAGACAGACACTGAAAATTCCATGACAAGTAACTAGTACATCTCCTGCCAATCCACCTCATTCATCGTTACCTCCCCCGCCAAATGATAGCCACTCTGTTAATTTTAGGATATGGCAGTTCATCTCTACCCATTGCACACTGTGTGGTGCACTCGACCACACATGCCAGTGTGGTAGAGGAGAATCAATACCAAGTCATCATGTGGCATCTGAGGAGATTCCACCCCGCAGAATATGCTAGGATTCTGGCAGGGAGGGTTCATCATTACTATTAAACTGTCAGCAAGTTGTCATGTGTCCTTAGCTGGTCTGGACAAGGGGTACAATGACAGTGGCAGTACTTGGTTTCGGGTGTCATGGTGTTTGGATACAGTTGTGCCCACAGATGTTATTTACCACACACACACTGTGCACATTGCATTTGCTGTTGGAAGCCACAGTTCCTGTTCTCAAGGTAAAAATATATATTCTAATAACAACACACCCATGATTTTGGAGGAGGGGTAGGTGGAGAAGATTTAATGGCCAATTTCTTCTTTTCTCCACATATATTGGGGGCTACTTATTCTGCTGCTGCCTCAGGTGCATCACTGGAGCCATTCGTGGCAAGTGGAACCTTCATCATCCATCTTCCATGGTTCTGCTATTGTCTATCCCATTCCCTTTCAGCTGCCTAATCATCCTGATGCTTAAACAACTCAGCAGCAGCAGTACGAACAGCAGTTGCAACTCGGGACTCAGGAGGACATTTGACAGAGGCCACTGGCCAACATGACCTGCTGGCATTAGGCCAGTAGGGCATTTTTATTTTTTTCTCAGGGCTTGTGTTTTGAAAATAAATAAATAAATTAATTAATTAAAAAACCATAGTCCTACAATAAAATAAACAATTTTGGGGTGATTTGTTTCTAACAAGCCTAAGTCCTACAAATCAATTTTTCCTTAGGGCTTGTGCCAAACAACCTTAAGTCCTACAAATCAATGTTTCCTTAGGGTTTGTGTCAAACACACTTAAGTCCTACAAACCAATGCTTCTTTAGGTCTTGTTCCTCTAATAAGTTTAAGTCCTGCAATTCAATGTTTCCTCAGGGCTTGGGCCTCTAACAACAAATCTAACAAATCATCCTCTACAAAATACTATATCAAGTCAAGTATCAGTCCACCCCAGTGACAGCTTATTTCAGGAGGTTCCTGTCTCTATCATTTATATACAAATGTCTTATTTTATTGATTGATTTTTTATTAACTGTCCCCCCCCAATAGCAGTCAAGAAACCCCCCAAAACAAATTCCCTGTTCAAATCATTCATTCATTCATTCATTCATTCATTCACCAACACAGGCACCATCCTCAGACCCCTTTATACCATGTCTTATGGTTTTTATTTTATTCTATTTAGGATTTCTTTTTTATTAAGTGCCCCCCAATCCCAGTAAACAATCCCCCCAAAAATCATCCCCTGTTCAACTGATTCTTTCCCCACACCCCACCAACACAGGCACCCTCATGCCCCTTTTATACAATGCCTTTGGGAAATAAAATATTATTGTAATGTGTTGTGTGTAACTTCTATGTTCCCACTGATTTCAATGGAATGAGCTAGGTGAAAAAAGCTAAAAAAAATCTGTACTTTTCGCTGGAAATTTTTCACCAAGAGGAAAGTGCCATTTTTCACCAATTTCAGTACCATCCCTACCAATGGTATTATAGTTCATTGACACTACATGGTTTGACCCAAAATGCTCTCCTATCTGCTTGAGGTGTCTGTCCTCCCCAGGTACCTTTCTCCACATATAGTGGTCCTGCCCATTAATTACACAATTTTGGTCACACTGCTTCCACCAAATTGAACTTTTATTGGATGTTTCTCTCTCAAAGGGATCCTGGCAGGTTATTCTCTTCAGGGATCTGCCCCCCCACTTCTCTGGCCAAAAATATATTTTTGTTCTCCATGCGGCAAAAGCCCTTATCCCCCTAAACTGGAAATCTATGTCTCCTCCTACCCTGTCCTTGTGGATACAAAAAGTAGAAGACCAGATTCTTTATATACGATTAGCTTGGCTCAAGAAAGGTCAGGACCCAAACTCCCTCACTGACATTATGAACCAATGGACACTTAACAGCAGCTGGATGTCCACGAATCATCCCTGATAGAGATCTTCCATACCCTTCTGCTTAACGCTTTCCATTCTGATGCTACAGACTGATGCCACCCATCCCCTCTCCCTACACCGTTTTCTTCACTCTCTATCTTCTCTCTACCTCTAATATCTCTTTCTACTTCTATTTTCTAAGTTTGAAAATGTGTCTGACCTTACCTGCACTAGTTGACTCAGAGGTTGTTCAAATTTAAATTGTATGGTGTTTAAATGTGCTGTTTAATATATCTTGTTTTATCTCTGCTATGTCTCTTCATTTTTCAAGGATGTATCATTTATTCTTACTATTGTAAAATGATTTGACATTGTAATGCTCTGACTTTCAATAAAAACTTACTGGAAAAAAAAGAATTTTATATATATATATATATATATATATATATATATATTTATTTATTATTATTATTAATCTTTATTTATGTAGCGCCAACAAATTCCGCAGGTCTTTACAGTAGGGAGTAGACATACAGAGGTATTAAATAGTACAATCAAATGTGGAGAACAGAAGGATCAGAGGGCCCTGCTCCTGAAAGCTTACAGTCTAGAGGAAGGTAGGTATGACACAGAAGGAGTAAGTGCTATTGGGTGTAAGTGCCTCCTGCCACCTGACCTGCCAGTCAGTGGGTGGGAGTGAGAAGTGCTGTTGAGTGCAGTAGTCAAGGCAAGGGGTGATTCTTAGTGATAGTATTTATGGAGGCAGTTGATAGGCTTCCCTGAAAAGGTGAGTTTTCAGGGAGCGTCTGAAGATCTGAAGGCTGGGGGAGAGTCTGATTGGGTGGGGGAGGGAATTCCAGAGCTGAGGTGTAGCACGGGAGAAGTCCTGTAGGCGGGAGTGGGAGGATGTGATAAGAGCTGTGGAGAGGAGAAGGTTGTGTGCAGAGCGAAGATGGCGAGAGGGAGTGTATTTGGAGATGAGAGATGAAATATAGGGGGGTGCGGTGTTAGTGAGGGCTCTATAAGTTAGCACCAGAGTTTTGAATTTTACTCTGTATGCTAATGGGAGCCAGTGTAGGGATTGACAGAGGGGTTTGATGTCAGAGAAGCGATGAGTGAGGTAGATTAGTCTTGCGGCAGAGTTCATTATGGACTGTATTGGGGTTAGTCGGGTGAGAGGAAGGCCAATTAGTAAAGAGTTGCAGTAGTCAAGACGGGACATGATGAGTGTTTGGACTAGAATTTTGGTAGTGTCATGTGTGAGGAAGGGTCAGATTTTAGAGATGTTGCGGAGGTGGAGGCGGCATGATTTGGAGAGTGTCTGGATGTGAGGAATGAAGGATAGGGCAGAGTCAAATGTGACCCCAGACAGCGAGCTGTAGGGGTCGGTGTGATGGTAGTGTTGTTGATGGTGAGGGTAATATCTGGGGTAAGGCTGGTTGTGGTGGGAAGATGATTAGTTCGGTTTTGTCAAGGTTAAGTTTGAGTTGATGGGAGGACATCCAGGAAGACACAGAGGACAGACAGACACTCGAGACAAGAGGGAAGGGGAGAGGTCAGGGGAGGAAATATATATTTGAGTGTCATCAGCATAGAGATGATGGTGAAACCCAAGGGAGTTGATTAGTTTTCCGAGGTGTAGATTGAGAAGAGCAAGGGTCCGAGGACTGATCCTTGAGGCACTCCAACAGACAGTGGGATGGGTGGAGAAGTGGAGCCAGAGTAGGAAACGCTGAAGGAGCGGTTGCAGAGATAAGATGAAAACCAGGAGAGTGCAGTGTCACAGATACCTAGGGAGTGTTCTAAATTTTATAGAATGAAATGCATTTCAAACTTAAAGGGATAGTAATACTTTAAATGTAAAAAAATATGTTGTAGGGTTTATCCCCCTAAGTAAAACAAGGGTACTTCCAGTGCTGAAAGATTTTACTCAAAATATATTCCAGTTCAAACTTCAAATTTTTTAAAAGCAGTATCACAGTGGTCTGAAATTTACTGTGGGGCTGTTGCTAACCATCCTATGGAGATTTATGGTCAACTGACCAGAGCTGTCCATTGGATGGTTAGCAACAGCACCACTGTACATACAAGAAGGGATGGGTGAAACTTTCCACCTCAAACTGAAAACGGCGAAAAATGGCACTTTCTGCTTGTCAAAAAATTTCCTGCGAGCAGTGCCGATTTTCCGCTTTTTTCCCGCTTTTTTCACCCATTGAAATCAATGGGAACATAGAAGTTACACACAACACATTACAAATAATATTTTAGTTCCCAAAGGCACAGCATAAAAGGGACATGAGGGTGCCTGTGTTGGAGAGGTTTGGGGAAAGAATCAGTTGAACAGGGAATTATTTTTGGGGGGTTGTTTACTGGGATTGGGGGGCACTTAATAAAAAAAGAAACCCTAAACAAAATAAAAACCACAAGACATGGTATAAAGGGGTCTGAGGAGGGTGCATGTTTTGGTGAATTAATTAATCATTTGAACAGGGAATTTGTTTTGAAGGAGTTTCTTGACTGCTATTGGGGGAACAGTTAATAAAAAAATCAATCAATAAAATAAAATAAGACATTTGTATTTAAAGTGACAGAGACAGGGACCCCTTGACATAAGCTGCCACTGGGGTGGACGGATACTTGACTTGATAGAGTATTTTGTAGAGGATGATTTGTTTGATTTGTTGTTAGATGCCTTTATAGGACTTAGACTTATTAGAGGCCCAAGCCCTGAAGAAACTTTGATTTGTAGGACTTAAGCTTGTTTGGCACAAGCCCTAAGGAAACATTGATTTGTAGGACTTAGGCTTGTTAGAAACAAACCCCCCAAAATTTATTTATTTTTTTGTGGGACTAGTTTTTTTTCTTTTATTTATTTATTTTTCAAAACACAAGCCCTGAGAAAAAAATAAAAATGCCCTACTGGCCTAATGCCAGTTGACTCAGAGGTTGTTCAGATTTAAATTGTATGGTATTCAAATGTACTGTTTAATATCTCTTGTTTTATCTCTGCTATGTCTCTTCATTTTTCAAGGATGTATCATTTATTCTTGCTATTGTAAAATGATTTGACATTGTAATACTCTGACTTTCAATAAAAACTTATTGAAAAAAAGAATAATATATATATATATATATATATACTAAAAATGTGTATATCTTAGCACTAAACTTCCTGGTGGATTCCTGTAACTGGACCCCAACTGTTTTTACCTATGTGTCCGGTCCACTAAGCACTTAAAATCAGGAAAAAACTTCCACAAGCTGTCTTGGGCTATATGAACAAAGGAAAGAGGAAAAATTCTGGAGCTAACCAAATGCCCGAGAAAAGAGGAGTATTCCAGGAACAAAGCAACTACATTACATTCATGTAATTAAACCTTCTCCACCTGCCCCGCCTCTAAAATCATCATGGGTGTGTTGTTATTAGAATATATTTTTTCCCTTGAGAGCAGGATCAGTGGGTCTCCTCAGCAACTGAAATGTGCACAGTATGTGTGTTGTAAATAACATCTGGGGGCACAACTGTATCCAAACACCATGACACCCAAAAACAAGTACTGCCGCTGTCACTGTACCCCTTGTCCAGACCCCACTAAGGACACATGACAACTTGCTGACAGTTTAATAGTAGTGATGAACCCTCCCTGCCACCATCTTAGCATATTCTGCAGGATGGAATGTCCTCAAATGCCGCTTCTCCTCCACCACACTGGCATGTGTGGTTAGTGCACCACACAGTGTGCAATGGGTAGACATGAACTGCCACATACTAACATCAACAGAGTGGCTATCATTTGGCGGGGGAGGATTGTCAGAAGATGTAGTTACCCTAGAAGGTGATAGCGAGCTATTTTTTTCACTCGTTCTGGAACTTCCAGTCTCTGTCTGGGTTGTTCTATTCCTCCTCCTCTTTGATCTCTGCCTCGCCTCTTGTTGCCTTTCTGGTGAGTCAGGGACAGCAAAAGCGGTGCTTGATTTCTGTTTGGCTTTAACATGTTTGGAGTAAATGTCATGGTGTCTGTGTTTCATGTGTGATATGAGGGTGCTTGTGCCAAGGTGTGTTCTCTCCTTTCCTCTTTTCACTGTCTCTTCCACCCCAGCTTCTCCAGCATAATCATCACCACCACCACTAGTCCCTACATGCTGTTGTTGCTGCTGCTCTATTCCAGACATCTCACTGCTGCTTGGAGGAGGTGAGGAGCAATGTGACAAAGGGTCCCCTAATGTCACACTTGCCATTGCCTTTTGAACTGAAGAAGAAGGCAGACTAGCACTAGCAGAAATAGCAGCAGACACAGGCAGCTGATCTGTGCTCCTGCTGGTGATGGTGGTGGTGGTATTAATTCTCAGCCTGCTCTCCTCCCCTAACGCCAGTTCTGGCCTCTTAAGGTTCATGTTCCACCTGGACACAATAGAGAAGAGAAGTGGAGGACTCTCAGTCCCAGGGTCAGGAGAATGGTGTGGGCTCCCTTGACCGCTAGTCTGGATGCTGTAAAATGTTTCCCCTACCACTCCGGCTTCTTCACCATTACTGCTACTACCAACACCAACCACATCAAGTTCAGCCGCAGAGTCTTCCTCCTCAGTCTCACTGTCACTAGTAATATCAGAATATTGTTGATTACCCCTCCTTCACTCCTAAGGCTAACAAGCTGCTGGACCTTAGTAGCAGTAGTATTAGCAGTGGCAGGACTGCTTGGGAATGGCAAGTGTGATATAGGGTCCCTTGCTCTCACACGTGGCATCATTTTCTCCTTCTCCCCTGAGTACTACCTGGCAACAGGTACAACACTAGTGGCTGCAGGAACTGAAATGGTGGCACTGGCAGCAGGGGCAGCACATCTGGCAACAGGTACAACACTCGTGGCTGCAGATACAGAAATGGTGGCACTGGCAGCAAGGGCAGCACGTCTGGCAACACGTACAACACTAGTGGCAGCAGTTACAGAAATGGTGGCACTAGTAGCAGGGGCAGCACGTGTGGCAACAGGTACAACACTAGTGGCTGCAGGATCAGAAATGGTGGCACTGGCAGCAGGGGCAACACGTCTTGCAGAAGACGCATGCAGCTGATCTAACCTTCTCTCACTATCCTTTTCTCCCTTCCTTCCCATTCCCTTTTCTCCCTTCCTTCCCTTTCCTCCATTCCTTCCCTTGTCTCCCTTCCTTCCCATTCCCTTTTCTCCCTCCTTCTTATTAAATTCCCCAGCATTGGTTGAGTACTGCTAGTCACTTCCTCCTCCTGCTCCTCAGACTCAGTGGACACATAATAAGGGTCCTTCCAGTTTCTCTTTTTGCTGCTCATAGTGATAGGAGTCACTATGATTTTTATTGTGTCTGCCTTCAGCGAAAACGTCATGTTTTTATAGCAGAAGTGAGAAAACAATGTAAATCAATGGGCGAAAACTTTTTAGCCATTGAAAAAATGGCGAAAGATTTTGGCCAATGGGCGAAAGATGCGAAAATTTTAACTGCTAGTTTTAGAGTGGATTTTCCCGCAAAAAAGTGGATAACAACGTGGTTTTTGCAAAATTTCTCGCAGGAACACTGTGACAACTTTCACCCATCCCTACTTACAAGCCACTGAGATACTATTCCTTCTTGAGATGTTATAACTTTTGAATAAAAAACACATTTCAGCAGTCGGAGTACCCGTGATTTACTCGGGGGTATAAACTCTGCAACATTTTTTTGTACAATTTAAGTATTACTGTCCCTTTAAATTTTCACAATTGGTGTTATTTTAAAAGAAATTCTTAAAGGCATGATGTGTGGCCTTCTGTTTGGTTTGCCTGGCCTGTGTCCATTTGTAATCAAGGTAATATAAAGGCCCCATGTAGTTTGTAGTGGTGGGTGGGATTAGTTTGATTATGACTATACTAGATACTTTGTTTTCTTATGTTTTTAACAAAGTGCTTTTAATCCAAAATGTTTCCTCACAAGAATTCTTCAGGGGCCATTTGAAACTTAGATATGGATGGTAAAATGTTTTAGATAGACAAAAAAAGCAAATCGGGAGCTCTGGAAAATGATAAGAATATATAGTGACCTCAAGTGGAAGGATCATATAACTTAACATAATGGTGTATACCTGCTGTATAAAGAAGAACACTTAACATTTATTAAACTAAAATAATTTATACCAACCACATTTGTTTTTTTGGATATCAACAAACTAGGATGAAATTGGAGAGTGTTGTACATTTAAAGGGATAGTAATGATTCATAATAAAAGCAGCTCTAATTAGTCATCATAGTATTTGAGCCACGGAGAGTGTTATTTCAATTCTGTCAGAGTTGTAGTTTAGGAGTAATTCAATGATAAAGTTTCCCCCTCCCGCCCCTTTTACTAATGTAACACTGCTCAGCCAGATCAGAAGAAAGGTGCCCAGCTAGACTGCAGAGAGGGACAATCTTCAATTAAGATAAGGGAAAAACCTGAAAAGCTTGTCAAGGGGGGCAGGGCTTTCATTGTTCTCATAGGAAGAAGAGTGTCCCCTTCTGTTATCTGTCTGGTCTATGGACTGCATTCCACATCTGAGAAGAGATGGCTTACATTAGGTAAAAGGGGCGGGAGGGGGAAATTTTGCTTGTGAATATCTCTCAAACCATAAAGGTAAGACTTATATCGTTCTTCATGTTTTTTTAATGCCTACAAAATAAAATAAAGATAAAATGAAGTATATATCATTATGTAAGTTAAATGATCCTTCCACTTTAGTGCACTATATGTATATATATATATATATATATATATATATATAAAAGAGAAAGCATCATGTTACCGAAAAACTTGTCCGAATCCTAGCACACCCAGGGGCGGCAGTAAGGAGAGGATATTCATGTCTCCTCCCAACTGCCAGACTAGAGATACAGGGGGGTACGATTTTCACAGGATTGGGCAGGGGCCCCCTGGATATTTTCTGTTGTAGGTCTCCTAGGGACTGACAAGGACTTACTAGGCTGTTTAGAACTGTGTGGTAGTGCTCAGGATGTGAAAAGGAGGCTTGGACTTCAAGGAACTGAATGAGCATGCTCATAACATGAAAAAGAGACTTAGAATACAAGAAACTTACTGGACAGATACAGAACACACACACTTCTATGCCCAAATGTCCTCCTGCTCCACACACACAAAATGCCCTCACCTGTATTTCTCATGTTAACCCATTCAGTGCCAGAAGGGTACACAATGCATTCTTTGCAATGTGTTGCAAGCCAATCTGGCACATAAAGGGTAAAACCTTTATAGACTCTTAACTTGCAGGGAAGTAATGTCCAAAGGAGGGAGGGATATTGGTCGCCTATGCTATTCAAACTGTTAACCCTTGGAGTGCCAGAGAGGTATGCAAAACATTGCTTTGCAATGCATTGAGAAATCCTCTGCCACTCAAAGGGTTAAAGGGAAAGTAATACTTCAATTAAAGTTTAGCTCCAAGTCTTCTTTAAATTTTTTTTAACATATGCGCTATATCTAATTACTAACAGTGTTGTAGTTCAAACGCTATTCAAGCCAAAAGATCCCCTTCCTGCCCCTTTCCCTTCATAACTCAGCCTCTCAGTTTGGTCCAGATGGAGCAAGGCAAGGGACAATGTTCAGTAAGCAAAAGGAAAATCCTGCCCTTCTTCCTCAAGGGGGGCAGGGTTTTCTTTATACTTACTGAATGAAGATTGTCCCTCTCTGCATCCGACCAGGCCCTCGACCGGATTCCAAGTCTACAGGGAGGTGGCCAGAAGGGGTGAGAGAGGGATCCTTTTGGCTTCAATAGCGTTTGAACTACAACACTGTAAGTATTTAAATTTAGTGCTACATGTTAAAAAATATAAAGAAGACTATAGTATACTATCCCTTTAATACATTATATACTCGACTTTTCCAGTGAGACCATGTTGGGCTTTTTTGGAGCCATTATTTATATGGACAGTGGATGCCCAGGATCCCTGGTCTTTCCTCAACTCACAGATGCCCAGCACTGCCTCTCCACACCTAATACCCCTGCCAGCCCCTAGGCTCAGATCTGATCCCTCAGAATCAACAGCAGCTTCTTCCTCCTGCACTGGATCTGGACATTGCGAGGCACATTGTGGGGAGAAGAGTGTCTCCTGTACTGGGGCCAGTAACATGGGGTGCTGAATCTACATTATTTATGTCATCGGGACAACTTTATACATTAACATCACTCTATTTAACTATTTGAGTGCCAGAGAGGTAACTAATGCATTGCAACATAACACATTGGATGCCTTTCAAGCACTCAAAGGGTTAACTCTGACATGACACACCACTGTATACTGCATTGCAATCTGTGATTTAACATGCTGTCTCTCGCATAACCTCCTTTTATTTTGTGCTTTCCACTTCTGCATGCCAAATACACAGAGGGATAATACTGCAATTCTGCTTGAAAGTAAAGGAAATAACAAATACCACTGATTTAACATTTTCAGGACCAGAAGGGAGAACGACAACACATGGTGAAGCAATGTCCTCTGGTCCTTAGAGGGCTACATTTGGCTTCTAACGCTTGAATACTGCAGATATTCACTTCAATACAAGACTCTTACCTACACAGCACTGTAAAGCTCCTACACTAATTCCAGGTTGGCCACAGCCCACACTTCTAAATTCAGAACCTACAGATCCAAGGGACCAACAAGAGCCAGAACCTCCCCACATGTGGGCGGCTATCACTGTGTCAAGTGTTCGCTCTGTGTGTGTATGTCTGTTGCATGTGTGTGTGTGTATGTCTGTTGTGTGTGTTTATGTTGCGTGTGTGCATGTCTGTTGCATGTGCATGTTTGTTGAGTGTGTGTGAGCATATCTGTTGTGTGCATGTGTGTCTGTGCATGTCTGTTGAGTGTGTGTACATCTGTTACATGTGTGTGTGCATGTGTGCATCTTCACTGTGTGCGTGTGTGTGTGTGTTTGAGTGTGCACATGTCTTTTGCATGTTTCTGCTGCTTACTATGAGTATGTGTCTGCCTGTGTGTTGCGTATGTCTGTGTTTATCTGTGTGTCTACAATTCAGACACGTACTCGCAACAGTCATAACATCACGGGCAACGCCACCCCACATTGCTAGCATTTATATATTGTTAACATTTTCCAACTCACCCCATTTACTTTTTTTCTGTTTCTCTTCTGAGGGGGTGCTTCTTGGGTACTTTTGATATCGGACAGCAGTGGATTTATACAGGAGGAACTGAGTGGATGCAGTGTATTTTCTCCACTTGTCTAAGCTGTCTGTTTCTAACGGATTGATATGTTGTGAGAACCCTGGTGCCTCGGTGTATGATTTACATTATTGTCACAGTGTTACACTATGAGTGCCCCTTTGTGTTCTGTCTTATGTTTTAGCTAGGACTTGCTTGAAATGGGGTACCTTGGTGAGGTAAGTGAGCTTAAACATACTTTGGCCAAACTATTCAACAAACACATCATTTTTTGAAAATGTATTAAATGTACTAACATAGTTGTATAGTGTATGTTTAATGCAAGGTTCCCATTTGGGTAGCTTGTATAAAGAAGCACAGGTTTGTTTTTCTGTTTTGGCTTTTGCTTTGGGATTGTGCCTAGTTTGGGGACTTGGAGAATCCCCTTATTCCTTGCTGCTCGCCATAACTTATTCACTTGGGTTCTGATTTTGAATATATATATTATATATATGTGTTGTGTGTGCTAGTGCTGTGAGTTTCTTCTTTTCCTTGATTTTACCAGGAAGAATATATTTAGATTGTCCCTTGTTTTCAAGTATGTCCTGGGTGCTCATTTTATCTACCTCAGAAGGGTGGATGGCTGTGTTGACCTTGTTGGGACTGGAACCCTATGATTTGAATGGCTTCTACAGCTGGCACACTAACCAGCTGAGCTATTTCACCAGCTATTTATCATGCACTTGTATTTGCAGCTGTGGGTGTGGCCTGATCTATTCTAATTCCCCTGTAAAAAAACTCCAGTTTCTTGTTTATAATGCCCAGTTTATTTTCTAGTAAACAGAGACTTCTCCAATGCTTTGTGAAGCAATGAGATCTTTTTTGTGTACTTGTTTCCCATAGGCTAAATACATCTTCTGTGCCAAGAAACAGTGGATGGGGCTGGGTGTAGAGTCATGTGAGGAGTGGATATGTGATCATGGGTGGTCTACTGGTACATTGGGAACATTGCTTAGGGGTGCTTAAATACAGCCCTGTTTTAGGAGATACGTTTCTTAATTATTCATTATATTTGAATGTATGGAATTCAGTAAAATTAGTTATTCTGGATATCAATTCTTTAACGTTTACCTGCCTCATTAAGACAGTCAGAAGAAACTAACCTCTCTGGTGGTTACCTCTCTATAGTTTGAATGTTATGTGCAGGAAATGGGGATACATATTTGTTAGGGACAAAGCCTTCACAGACAAGCTACTTTTGCTATCATTAAGAACAAACTGAAGTTGATAAAGAATTAGCAGTGTTTTTTCAGGTGAGGTACAAAGCAAAAAATGTTTCTTGCATGCATTGAGTGGGTGTGTGACAAAGCACATTCATTCCAGGTGCCAATGTATGTAAACAATGCCTGCCATAGCAATCTGTAACACTATCACTGCTGAGAAAGAGTTTATTTAGATTGTTAAACACTTCTTATGTTAGGGGCAAGTTATGCAGAAGGGTGTTCTTAAAAAACTGAATGCAGAAGAGTTTAACCCTTTGAGTGCCAGATGGGTACACAACGCATTGCACAGCATGTCAAATCCGGTAGCATGCTCTATAACGGAAGTTCTCCAGTTGTACCCTCAGGGACCTCTAACAGGACTTGAGGATTTCTGTGCCTGAGTACAAAATTGTATCAAAAATACAGAGCCTCTGGTTAACTTTCCTGTGCATAAATTGTAATATGGGTAAAGGATGGCACCATGTTAGCCATAAAAACACAGAAGACTGGTAAGATAAAATGATACCTTTATTGGCTAACTGAGTTGCTCTAAGATGCAAGCTTTCAAGGCAACTTAGGTCTCTTCTTTAGGCAAAAGAAGAATGAAACTTGAAGAAGAGACCTAAATTGTCTTGAAAGCTTGCATCCAAGAGCCACTCAGTTAGTCAATAAGGTATCATTTTACTCTACCAGTCTCCTGCCTGTGCTTAAAGGAACACCAACAAATAAAATAGGTGTTTTATATATATATATATATATATATATATATATATATATATATGTACCCTCATATATATATATATCAGTGTACAAGTGGAGGACTTCCGCTATAGAGCATGCTACCGGATTTGACATGCTGTGCAATGCGTTGTGTACCCCTCTGGCACTCAAAGGGTTAAACTCTTCTGCATTCAGAAATGGCAGAAATGATTGTTCCCCCAGAGTAAATATAAGACTAGATTTTAGGCCATAGAAAACGGAGAATTTTTGGAGATGCTAACATGAAGTACAGGCGATTAAGTCTATGTATCTCCAGTTTCTTTTTAGGTGTTAGTTTACCTTTAAGCAGGGAAATCCACAAGTTCTGGCCTTTTAGGGATCTCTGAGTGCACAAGTTGATAATCACTGCTCTATAGGACTCTATCTTACCCAGGATCAAATATAATTTGCCCATAAGTGTCATACTCAAAGAAAAACTATCCTGCAATACATCTTTCTGAACCTATTAAAAATTACATTGAAATCACAAAGTGGCCATCAATGATCCTTTCAATGAAATTAATAGGAAACACTTCATAAGTGAATGCAGCTCTTCTCTTGAGAGTAAGGTGCATCCATCTTAATTCTCCTATTATCATTATAGAGACAATGGCCATGGGTTCTTTGCATAAACATAATGAGATTCAGAGATGTTCACCTGAGGACATTTCTTCCAAATATTGTAGGACCTTAGCCTACCCAGGATGCAATTTTGTTTTGCTCACAGGTGCCATAAACAAAGAAGAAATATCCTGATCCTTCCCCAAAAGTGACAGTCCAACCACAAAAAGCCAGGCAATACTTTTCTGGTAGAAAAAGCTACAAACCCCAGATGTACATTTCAGCTTGCTTGTGCTTCATTCAAGAATTTGACAGCCGATATGAATAATTTGTTTCATGTAGTCTGCACTTTTTCATACTGGATAAACCTCACACCTTGCTTGGTCCTTGGCCTCCTTGTCTTATGTTCAGAATAGTCACACTTCTCCCATGCATGCTTAAATTCCATCACTGTATTAACCTCTTCCACTTCTGCTGGTAGACTATTCCACTTATCTGCCTCCCTCTCAATGAAATAAAACTTTCTGACATTACATCTAAGACTCTGTCCTTCTAGTTTTATACTATAACCTCTTATTCTAACATTTCTACTCATTTGAAATATACTTCTCTCCTGTACTTTGTTGAATTCCTTTATGCGTTTGAATGTTTCCATCATATCCCCCTATCTCTTCTCTCCTCCAAGCTCCAAATCCTTTAATTTATCCTGATATTTTTTTTCCTGTAAACAATTCACAATTTTAGTAGCCCTTTTCTGAACTCTCTACAGAATATCCCAGTTGTCCTGTAGATGGGGTCTCAAATACTGTACGCAATACTCTAGGTGAGGTCTAAACAGAGATCTATATAATGACATGAGCCCTTCCCACCTCCTGCTACTAATGCCTCTGGATATACAACCTAGCACCCAGCATGCATTCCCAGCCACTTTTTAACATTGCCTGCCTACTTTTAAAGGGATGGTAATACTTTAATATTACTAATCTCCATAGTATAGCTCTTTAAGAAATAATTCAATTGCCCCCAGGTTCATCTCTCAAATCTTTATGGTTTTAGAGAAAACCGTAAGCAAAGTTACCCCCTCCCTCCCCCTACCCTGAATCAGCGTTGTAGCTGACTGCAGGGGAAGTCTGTCATACGACAGGCTTGCGGCTCTGCAGCTGACCCGAGATCGCGTTAGTGAAAAAGAATTATTTCACTGAAACAGTCTTCTACATGTGCTTGGTTTGCAAGCACACATAGAAGACCGTTTCATTGAAATCATTTTTTTTACTAACTCAATCACGGCTCTGGTGCAAACCTGTGGCTCTGGCTGACTACCCGCTCCGTGTATGACCTAGGCTTGTCTGACTACCCACTCTGGTGTTGACCTGGAGTTCTATCCACTGCGTATCCATCACACATACGCTCCAGTGGATATCCCATCTGGTGCAATGTAAATCAATGGTAATTTGGGAAATTTTTAGGTGTCCTATGTGGTACATTTGGTTTGGTCCAGAATTGGTCCAGTTATGCATAGTATATCAGTCCTAGGGCTGAATTCTATTGCAGGTGCTAATCTTTATTATTGCTTTTATCTCTAGTTTTCCCCATAGACTTCAATAGGAAAATGTTTGATAAAATGGGTGCTAACATTTATCACCTGCAATAGCATCCAGCCCCTAGTGTGCAATGTTAAAAAATTGTCATAATGAAAAAAATTTGGATCATGGATTTGTTGTAAAAGGAGGACAGCATTTTCAGAAATAAATCTGTCATTTAATAAAAATGTGCCATAAAAATTGAAAAAGGTGGTATGATGAGCTTGAAGAATACTGACCTTAAAAGACATTTTAAAGGTTACAATTTTTTGTCTTTAAAATGACAAATTATCAAAGAGCTAAATGATAGGGGTTTTTTTACCAATAATATATCCAAAATAAACAGTGCTCCAAATAATCTACATAGTTTTAGTTCATGTAGAGCAATATTTCAATCTGATTTGTACTTCATAAGTAATTTAATTATTTAATTTAATTAGTATCCCCCTCATGCCCATTTTACCTATGTAACGCTGCTTCTCTAATCCAGCTCTGATGGAGCACAATGAGGAACAATCTTCAGTAATCATAAGGAAAATCCTGCCCTCCTTCACCAAGGGAGGCAGGGTTTTCCTTATACTCAAAGCATGAAGATTGTCCATCACTGCAAGCTGTCCAGTCCAGATTCTACATCTGAGGGGAGGTGGATTCAAATGGGTAAAAGGGGCAGGAGGGGGATACTTTATAATTAAATTATTCATGCACTACAAATATACAGCTCTACATGGACTAAAAACTATGCAGTTCAATCGGAGCTCCATATATTTTGATCTACATAGTAACATAGTAAATTAGGTTGCATAAAGATACAAGTCCATCAAGTTCAACCTTTGCCTCATACCCTAGTGACATGAGAACTGTATAGCTATCCTGCTACCAAATAAGTTAGTCTTTTTCAGACCTTCCTGATCTGCCTACTAACAGTATAACCCTGTATGTTCCCTTTGGAAAGAAATATATCTAATCTTCTCTTGAATGTATCCATTGTATCTGCCATAATCACCTCCTTGGGCAAATAATTCCACAATTTAACAGACCTTACTATAAAAACCCTTCCTCTGCTGAAGTCTAAACCTCCTTTCCTCTAATCTCAAGGGGTGTCCCCTGGTCACCTTATCAGGACTTGGAATAAATAGCTCACCGCAGAGATCCTTGTATTGACCTCTCATATATTTGTACAATGGGATAAGGTCTCCTCTTAGTCATATTTTCTCTAGAGTAAATAAACCAAGTTTGTCTAGTTGTTCCTCATACGTCACATCCTCCATTCCCTTCATTCATTTTGTTGCTATTCGCTGTACCCTCTCTAGTTCTATTACTATCTATCTTATTACTATCTTATTACTATCTATATTACTATCTTATTACTATGTATTTAATGCCATATTACTACTTCTCACTCCTGTGTGCTAATATTACTTTAAACTGCCTTCTCTAACTTTAGACCATTTTTATTTCGTCAGAAAAAAATGACAGAAATTAGAAAAAAAAGGAAGTCTAGAAAGATTTTTTGGGAAATATATTACAATATAATGGTAGTTTCAACCATGCCTAAATACTAATATTTTACAAAAAAAGCAGCTCTGATTAATCTTCATAGTTATTGGGCCATGGAGAGTGTTATTTCAGTACTGTCAGAGTTGTAGTTCAAGAGTAATTGAATGATAAAATATCCCCATCCTGCCCCTTTTACCTAGTGTAACACTACTCACCTCAGATGTGGAATGTGGTCTTGAAACCAGACAGCTCATAGCAAGGGACAGTGGGGGTGATGTATAAAAAGCCTTCTTAGTGTATACTTAAGAATTGCTGCTAAAATTCACAGCACCTTGTCTTGTTTCTTTACTTGTGTGAAGGAGGAGACAAAACAACCACCTTAGTTCTAAGAAATGCTAAAAGCCCTGGGCATCAAACACTGAGCTGGCTGCCTTTATCATGCTACTATTTAGAAAATATTTCCCCATACTGCTTGGGGCCACAGGAGAATACTGTAACACCGTGCAATTTAATACCTATTAAAAAAAAAGTATTCCCTCTTACATAAAGCTATTATAGCAAATAAACATTTGATTATAATCAGTAAAACATTTACATTCTTGTTCCAGTACTGTACCTGAATGTTTCATAACACGAGTGCCTCGCCCACTATCGGATTCCAAATAAACTAGGCTTTAGATAGTTTATATGTTTTACTGAAAACAAGGTGTGTATATGTGTGTGTGAAATGTATAGTTAGATAGAAAGAGGGAGAGCAATAGAGAAAGAGAGAGACAGAGAGATAGATGATGCATAAAATATTACACATGAAAATAGGATCATACAGTAAAACCTTGAGTATAATGTGCCCCTGTGTATAATATGCAGGTGCACATTATACCCAAGATTTTAGGAGAAAACAAGAGTGCCTATGTATAATACGCACCCTTGTTTTCCTATCACACAAAAAAAAATTCCCTCCTCCCTGCTTACCCACAGGGCCGGATTTGCCATTAGGCAAAGTAGGCACCTGCCTACAGGCGCACACCAACAAGGGATGCCTGCCATTTGGATTTTTAAAAAAAAATATTCTTTAAAAAAACAAAAAAACTAGTCGTCTCACTGGCTGCGCCGGCGGCAACCACTCACATTGCCTGCCCCCCCAGTCTTGTACCTGATGGAGCTCTCTCGTCACCTCTTTAGGAATGCACATACAGGCACATACAGATCTCCTACCACGGAGGTAGGAAACGGACAACGGGGGGAGGCAATGTGAGGGCAGTGTGGAGCTAATGGGGGGCAAGTTGGAGCTGATAGAGAGCAATGTGGAGCTAATGGGGGCAAGTTGGAGCCAGTGGGGGGCAAGTTGGAGCCAATGGGGGGCAAGTTGGAGCCAATGGGGGGCAAGTTGGAGCTGATGGAGGGCAATGTGGAGATGGTGGGGGCAAGTTGGAGCTGATGGGGTGGGGGGAAATGTGAGGGCAATGTGGAGCTGATGGGGGGCATTGTGAGGGCAATATGGAGCTGATGGGGACATTGTGAGGGCAATATGGAGCTGATGGGGGGCAATGTGAGGGCAATGTGGCGATGATGGGGGCAATGTGAGGACAATATGGAGATGATGGGGGGCAATGTGAGGGCAATGTGGCGATGATGGGGGCAATGTGAGGACAATATGGAGATGATGGGGTGGGCAACATGGAGAGTTGGAGCATTGTGGAGGTATCCAGTGCAGATGGCCCACGGGGGGGGGCGCTTCAAATTTCTGTGCCTACAGGCTCCTGAGATGTAAATCCAGCCCTGCATACCCATGGCCTCCTCTCCCCTTCTGTAGACCATCCAATTTCCTCAGCCTGACAGGGCATATGCGCATTGGATCTATGGTATTGCCCTGCAAGGACCTTGCAGCCCTCTCAAGACATTACTAATGGCTACAAAGAAGAGGTCCTGACAGGGCGATGCTGGAAGCAGGAGGCAGATGCAAGAATGCCGGTCGCTAGGACCCTGTCAGGCTGAGGAAATTGGACGGACTACAGAGGGGCAGAGCAGGAGGATACAGGTAAGCGGGGAGGGAGGGAAGCAATCTGGCAATGGGAATATTTTTTTTTATAATTTTTTTGCCTTGTGTATAATACACAACCTCCACTTCGCATTCAAGATTTTATGGTAAGTGTGATTATCGTGCAAATCTACAAAATAAAAGCACCTTATTCATCAAGCTAAAGTGGTGCAATTCTGAGGCAAACCAATGGACCCCTTTTGAACAACTAGAATTTGCTCACATTTCCATTGTTTTAAATTCAATGCTTTGGACACCCCTCTGGCAATCAAAGGGTTAAATGTTAGTGGTGTCTCCAATGTTTTACGAGGCTGTGCACCTGAGACCTCTGTAGCATTTAAGTCAATAGGAATTTTAATTTTTCCATATGGTAAAGTGAGTTTACCCCAGAGATGCACTCTTTAACTTGGTGGTTGGGCATGTGGGAGTTGTAGTCCCCAACAGCTAAAGAGTCAAAGGTTACCTAAGCTTGAAGTTAACCATTTTTGAAAAGGCAACAGGCAGGAAAATATATGTTTTTGTAATATTCAAAATAAATAACTTTAACATTTATAATGCTGCAGTATGTCTAAGTAACTAGCACATCTACAATGGACATTAAAGGGACACTAACACCAAAAAAATGTATAGTGTTATATCACTTTTAATATCATCTATAAAATGCTGTTTTTATGTTAGAACCCTCACATTTAGTCCTAAACTTGAATTTAAAATGTATATGTAGATTGCCATATACAGACACAGTTTGGTTAAAGGGATAGTAATGTTTCCCCAAAACAGCAGCTCCAAATAATCTTCATGGTATTTGAGCATGGAGAGTGTTATTTCAATACTGTCATTGTAGTTCAAGAGTAATTGAATGATAAAGTTCCCCATCCCGCCCTTTTTACTTAGATTAAGCTGCCTCCTCTCAGATGTGGAATCTGTTCCTGGGACCGGACAGCTCACAGCAAGGGACAATCTTCTTATTGTGAGCATAAAGAAAACCTTGCCCCCCTTGACAGGGTTTTCAGGTTTTTCCCTTATGCTCACTGAAGATTGTCCCTCTCTGTGTTCCATCCAGACATTCTTACTGCTCTGAGCAGTGTTACATCAGTAAAAGGAGCGGGAGGGGGACACTTTATCATTCAATTACTCTGACAGTACTGAAATAACACTCTCCATGGCCCACATAATATGAAGATGAATTGGAGCTGTTTTTATTGAGAAACCTTACTATCCCTTTAATAGTTAGTGTTGTTATATTGAGATTAGTACTTACTGCTTTTCTGTTCAAAAGTGCTGATAACTTATCTCAGGCCATTTAACGGGCAATAAAACATTATCAATTTTGTGGCACTTCTCAAGACTGCTACTGAATAGGAGCCCTGGAAAAAGCAGAAATGGAAGCCCTCATATATGTAAGACTAGATTTTAAGCTTAAAGAACATATTGACATAATTTTTTTTACAAAGGCTAGCATAGAGTACAGGGTATTTAAATGTGTACTGTATAATCCTAGGTCATTTTAGGTTTTAGTGTCCCTTTAACTTGTTAAGCAATTTTAACAGTTCATAACAAAAAATATATATTATCCCCTTGAGTGCTACATTACACTGTTGTTGGACATTCACATTGGATTCCATATGTATTTATTTTATTTAATACTTAGCAATAGGAAATTGATTCTGTTAATAAATCCTTTATTAATTTATTTTGTTGGAGATAATGGTAATGCCAGCAAGGGATGCTAATATTATCCTACCTCTGTATAAATCCTTGGTTAGGCCTCATCTAGAATATGGAGTACAATTTTGGGCGCCTGTTCTAAAAAAAGACATTACTGAACTGGAAAAGGTGCAGAGATGTGCAACAAAACTGATAAAAGGATTGGAGGATCTGAGTTACAAAGAGAGACTAGCCAAACTGGGTTTGTTTACATTAGAGAGATGTCTAAGGGGTGATATGATTACCATTTACAAATACATTCAAGGTCAATACAAAGAACTATCCAATTAATTATTTATGCAAAGAGCTGAGCTAAGAACAAGAGGTCATCCATTAAGACTTGAGGAAAGGCGCTTTCGACTAAAACATAGACAGGGGTTCTTTACAGTAAGGGCGGTAAGGGTATGGAATTCTTTGCCTCGGGATGTTGTGCTTGCAGTTAATGCAACTGCATTCAAAAAAGCAATGGATGCCTATCTAGCACAGAACAATATTGACAATTATGACAGATGGCTTCAAAGCAAATAGGATATTGATCCGGGGAACTATTTCACTACCAGTTGGAGTCAGGAAGGAATAATTCCCCCCCACACACACTTGGGACTACACTGGAAATTGCTCCAGAGGGCTTTTTTGCCTTCCTCTGGATCAATAGGGGTGTTTTGGCATGGGCTGGACTTGATGGACACATGTCTTTTTTCACCCTTATCTACTATGTTACTATGTTACTATGCATTGATACTTTGAAAAAACACACAATGGCGAAATGTATGTCCGGATAATGGACATTATAAGGTTTTATCTCCGTATAGGAAAGAAGCGCAAAGAGGACCATCTAAAAGTGGAGTATTTTTATTCTATAAAATATTCTCATGCGCAGGAGTTAAAATCTCACTTACAAGATATACATGAAATCTGCATGTTTCTCTCCACAAAGTCTCCCTTCTGGTACCACCTTTCTTTTCCTTCACATGGAAACCAACAATATATTGCGAACTGAGCCCACCCCAGGCGCCAGAAACAATCCAGCTCTACCCATACAATAGTACCCGTCAGAGCAGACCCACCGATCTACTCACGAGACCTCCTCGGCAGAGACTCCAGGATCGCTTCAATCACGGCACCACTCTTGACTATGTGCAACAATGTATATCCACTTCGGGGCTTCCCGGCGTATTTCCCAAATGGCAGGGCTCAATCGAGAGAAACTTAAACACTAAAAACAATAAACAATATTAAAAGTCAACGCGTATTGCGGATCTCCTACCCACTTCCTCAGGGCTTTACTGACTGTCCCCCTTGTCTGGATTAAATACAATCAGCATTACATCCGGTCTATAGGGTTTTAATGTATTTAATCCTGAAGTCTCTGCTAAGGAGGTCCCGTGAGTAGATCGATGGGTCTGCTCTGACGGGTACTATTGTATCAGCCACTCCATTGTCATATTGGCTTGGAACACATAGCAATAAATGTACCAGCTTCTCAAGCAATGGAGTAGTTAATCCTATAATTAAAAAGGCTTGTTTTGTTTTTTTTATTTAAGTCTAAAATGTCCTTAGATACATTGGCCTAGATTCAATTGTCCTCATCAGTAAAAAAAAAAAAAACAGCCAACGTTATTTTTTCAAGCACAGTAAGCCAATCAGTTACCTTTGCTGTGAAAAAATACCTCTGGAAAAAAGTGTACATAGGAGCTAAATGTAGCTCCCATTGGAAGTCATTAAAAGAAGTTTGATTTTCCCATTCAGTTCCATGCGTTAGGCAGTAACATGCTTTAAGAGACCCACTTTAACACCAGAAAAACTAGAGCTACTCTTTTCTGGCGCAGAGTCCCCTAATGCATGTTTTAACCTGCCGACGCAGGAATTGAAGGAGAGAAAAACTTGGAAAAAAGTGACCAGTGGATGTTTTGATATGGGGCCCTAAGCTTAATATCAATACATCCAAAGTACTGAAAAATGTGTGAAGTGGTAGAAAAATTAACCCTATTAGTGCCAGCATTGCATACCCCACTGGCACTCACAGGGTTAATTTGACTAAAGTTAGCAACATCCCTTTAAAAGAAACACTTACCTGTAATCCTGTTGTCTTCAGCACACTGGTCACCTACTGTCAGTCTTTTTCTTTAATCTTCTATCTTCAATTTTCTTCTTTTTTTCTGTCTTCTAATCCTCTTCGTTGCTCCAAAGATGTCATTGAAAAGAATAAAAAATATCCAGATTAAAGATGCCCCCAAAAATTAAGCATCATAGATATGCTGGCTTTAACCCTTGGACTGCCAGAGTGGTATGCAAACCATAGCAGAGCCAATGGTTAAAATTATTCGTAGTCCAAGAAGTAAGTCCAATAATGGTGGCAGGCAATCCAAGAAAAAGTTCAATAATGGTGGTAGGCCAAGAAGTCAAATATTGCTGTGAAAAATCCACCCCCACCCCCAAATCACCTCTCAAGCTGTTGCTCAAGCCATCCTGTGGAAAAACTGAAATGAGATTGGCTTTTGTGTGGCCAGTCTCTGTTCAAAATGGTTACCACTCTACAATTGTCTTGGATGTGTGCTTATGCACCTCCCAGCCAATCTAGAGGGTCTCGTCATTCCTTGAGAGGTAAGTTGGGGGGGTTCTCACAGCTTTTCTGTCTCCTCCTCCAGTGGCAGAGTACTTTTAACCCTTGGACTTCCAGCATGATTTGACTTCTTGGCCTGCCACCATTATTGGACTTATTTCTTTGACAGCCTGCCACCATTACTGGACTTATTTCTTGGACTGACTACCACCATTATTGGACTTACTTCTTGGACTGCCAGCATAATTTTAAACCTTGGAATGCCAGATGTTGGGGCACAACTCTTTGCTCTGCAATGCGTTGCATACCCCTATGCCACTCCGAGGGTTAAAGCTAGCATATCTTTGATGTATGATTTTTGTGGGCATCTTTAATTTGGACATCTTTGGGACAAAGAAGAAGACAAGAAGACAGAAAATATGAAGAAAGCAGAAGATGTCAAATAGAATATTAACGAAGAAGACTGACAGTGGATGACAGGTAAGACAGCACTGGGGTATGGGTATAGGTTAGTGTTAGGGTTAGTATTGTGTAACTTTCGTATTGGGGTAGTGTAGGGTTAGTGTTTGGGAGGGTGACTGTGTTTGAGCTCACACTTGGTGCTTGATAGTATGTCAAACACAGAGCTTAACCGTTTTCCTTTGATGTTCCCATTTTTCATGCTATTTAGCATGAGTTTTCAGAACAAAAATCACATGAGAAACATTTGGCCACAAGTCAGGTTCTGTAGCCTAACTTTCATTGCGGTTTCTGTTGGTAGGGCAGTTGAATACCAACGGTGACACAGTGTGTGTACCGGTCAGTATCCATTTTGGCCCTACTGACAGTTTTAATGGGCCAAATTTAATCGAGGCCATAGTGTATGGGAAGAATAGCATTCTAATTATGAACATTTTTGGAGCAAGGTTGGGAACATTTGTTCCCTCCATGAAAGAAAGAATAAAATACAAAATAAATAAATATATATTGAGTACTTTCACCCCATATATTGTACATTAAAATACACAAATATGGAATCCTATTACCCCATATTAACTTATTGAAAAATCTTAATAAAACAAATTAATATTGGGATCCAGCAGTGGCTTATGCTGTGACCCACACTACAGCTTAAAGTGACTGTGACCTAAATATCAGTCTTGCTTGACTCTATGTAACTACTAGCTCTGTGCACTACCAGCTCAACAGAGTTCCTTGTGTCTGTTCTATTCCAGGCTAACAGAGATTTTTCCTTTACCCTGATGACCCAACAATATATTTCTTGTCCTGTGTGCAACTGGGGGGGGGCTTGTTCCTGTGGTCTTCATACCCAAGAGGGTGTGCTTTTTCCTGTGCTGGCCCAACAGGGGGCTTTGTTCCTGTGTGCTACCAGCCCAACAGGAGATGCTTGCTCCTGTGCCACCAGCCTAACAAGTTGTGCTTGTTCCTGTGTTCTACTGGCCCAAGCAGAGATGCACGTGCAAACTGTTCAGTCAGCAGTATTTGTTCCTATATATGCTTCTCCAAGTTAGTATCATGCCAGATGGTAAAATAACAAGCAACTCTTCAGTCTTGGTTCTTCAGTCCAGCCATATCAATTATATTGTTTTTCAAGCCAAATGTTCCAATGATTATTGTCACTGTTGTGTTTTGGTTATTTTTGCAATGTATATATATTTTGTTAATTAAAATTAAATACAGTAGATAATATTGTTATCAGTAATGAGCTAATGATGCTTAATAAGTATCCATTTTATTGTCGTGTTGACTCTGATATTATTGCATTTATTCCTATGGTATTTGTATAGAGTACTTTGGAAAAATAATAGAAAGACCTTTGAAGATAAAACTAACATAGTTATATTGAACGGTTGTTAATGAGCAATAGACATATTGATTTGTTTTTATACAATGAATTAGTCTTTAATTACCATTCATTAGGTCAGAGGCTCCTTATTTGAGTTAGATAAAACAGCACAATCAGGTCAACATATCTGAGGATGTGAGTTAAAAAAGGATATGAGGAGTTTACTGATTCTGCACCGACATCTTATTCACATGGAGTCATATAATGATTGCCTCAGTCTTTGTAATTATACATCTATCGAATCAAAAGGCAAAGATGCACATTTATTTATCCAATGATGTGTATGAGAACATGGAAATTCAGGGCTATGGTTATTGATGTTTAACTGAGATGGGTATAATTAATAAACGGTGATGAACAATTGCAAAAGGCCCTTCTAGCCGGGATCAAATTTATACCAAGAAAAGCTCCAACAATTGCGACTACACCAAGTTTATTTAAAGGGGATAAAAAGACATTGAGACCATCTACTTAGCTGTCAACAGTGGGTTGTCACAAATGTGGCAGCTCAAGGTGTGGTTGCTGTAAATACTAGTGATGAGCGAGCGTGCTCGGCCGATGCTCGGATCGGCTCGAGCATCGCTCTGCTCGGCACATGGCGGTACTCGTCGAGTACCGCCATGTGCTCTCCCGCCATGTTCGGGTGGCGGGGATCTGTGCCGGAAGAGGCACAGATCCGAAGAAGCTCCGCTGGACCACCAGGGACTGGAGGTACGGGGGCATTGCGGAGATGAAGGGGGCATAGAGGAGATGAAGGGGGACATTGTGGAAGAGGGGCATAGCGGAGATGAAGGGGCACATTGTGGAAGAGGGGCATAGCGGAGATGAAGGGGCACATTGTGGAAGAGGGGCATAGCGGAGCTGAAGGGGGACATTGCGGAGCTGAAGGGGGCATTCGGAGATGAAGGGGGCATAGCGGAGATGAAGGGGGCATTGACCAGGCACCCTCCCCTCATCAGAGCAGGGGGTGCCTGGTGTCGCCCCATTCATTTCAATGGGGCTCGGGTGCTCGGCCGAGCACTCGAGCCTCAGGGGGTGCTCGGTCAGAGCACCCGAGCACCCGAGCATCGGGGTGCTCGCTCAACACTAGTAAATACATTAATACATCTAGAACCTTCACCTCAAGTGTCACTCATGAGATTTATAACGAGGCTGAATGAGCATCTGAGCATCATCGACACCTGGTCCTCTAGCGTTTTTCAACACCATCATATGAGTTAAAATAAAATTCTAATACCCTGCCTCCACTGTTGCCATTTCCGCCTCAGGCAGTTGCTGGAGGTAGAAATGAGCAAGAAATTAATAGGGATTTGCATTTATATTGCCAATATCTGATCAAATTATTGCCCATGCTCTTACTGACTGGGTAGTGGGATTACATAGTGCACAGAGTGTGCCCTAGAGTTACCTTACCTCCTAATCAGAATCTGTCTGGGGGGGCACAAAAGTGTGTAACGTCCACCCTCCATCTAGACAATCAGGGGATGATGGGAGTTTTAATCTGGCATCAGCTGGAGGGCCTCACATTGACCACTACTGGTCTAAGCAAAGGAAGTGTAAACAATCTGAACTGAGATGACCAGTAGAAAAAAGCCCCAACTATGATTTAAAAATGTAAATTCAATTGAAATTGTGTTAATTTAATTTAAATTTAAATTAAGTTAACAGTATATGTTGCAGTATATGTAATTATTTTGTCAGATCTGCAAATGCTTTAAATGGAAATACATACTAGAAATGGGCTTATTGTTATGAACTGAGAGTCTACAATATACTCCAGTTACACATAACATATATTAACCCCATGGTTGCTAGAGACATCTCCAATACATTGCTTTGCAAGCTTCTTGAGCATTTTCAACATTCTTAACATAATCTTTTGTTCTTCACATGTACGGTTATTTTGCTTGGTCTACATTTTTGTTCAGATGTGCTTCATGAGCATGATTTTAAGACAGTCCACGGAGGCTCCTATTATGCAGTGACTCCTTCTTTAACACCACCCTCTACACGTATGTATCCAATTAGATGTTCCACAGGTGTATAACAGTAAGAACAGTCAACAGTATTTCCTCTTTCTTTGTTGCTCAAACAGATAAATACTTTGTGCTATGTGTTAGAGCACAGAGGTTAATTCTATATAATTGTTTACGGTGTATAGTTGTCTCTTTTCATTCATTTTACCTTATTATTATTATTATTATAAGGTATTATTACTATATTATTATATTATTAACAAATATTTGTAATATTTTGGTTTTTATCTGTATTATTTTGTCTTTTGTTTTTTGATCGATATTCAGTCATATATATGTGATTAATTTCCCTTATCAGGGTTTATATAATATATATATATATATATATATATATATATATATATATATATATATACTATCCTACCTTATAAAGTCCCCTCCACTTTATATATTTACTTTCACGTTTTTATTACCTGAAAGATTTTCAGTTCCATTTTCTTTCCCGTTTTATTGTGTATTTGTCTCTTATTTTATTACCTCTTCCGTGTTATTCACGTTGCTAGCTATAGCTTCTACCGAGCTTCATTCGAGGCGTTATCAGTTCCATGCTATTTACTTTTTTTACTCTTTTGTCCCTTATATATGGCCGTTTTCTGGTTTCCTGGTTTGTAACTTTGTGCTCAAGAGGCACGTTACCGTCTACCGCTTCGCAGATGCTCCAACTCTGTATCCTGGTGGCCATCTTCCTTGAGGGCGTGTGCGTCTCTCTTCCGGGTACTACCGCGCATGCGCTGTCTTCTGTCTCTTGTAGAACACATTCTGCAGCCACCTGCTCCAGTGTTGGACGCCACCTACTGTTTATTTTATTCTTTTAGTTATCTTTGCAGTTTGTGGTAAACATTTATTTACACAGAGACACTGCTTATCAGAAATCACTTAAAGTTACATTCATGAGTATAACTTACGCTTAGAATATTTTTTCAGAAAAATTTCCTCACAGACTAACCTTCCATTTACAGTTTATTATAATTGTCTAAATATTTCCACATGTCTTACAAGAAAATATTATCACCTACTACACCCTTAAAAGGGCATAAGATCCCATCTCATTTCCTTGTTGAGGATAACATTCCATTCACTCTGATTCACCAGAGGCGATGGCATTAAACTCCAAGCCTAATGATGACCGTTTTCAAGCCATGATGGACCAAACTGTGAATAAAACGCTGTCAGAGGCAATTTCATCTTGCATGACTCAAGTTACAGAAACATTAGCCAAATCACTAGTAGGTGTTTTACAACAACAAAATGCTAATAAACCTATAAATAAGAATTCTCAGTCTGGTGAAGCAAGTTATGATTCTGATGTTTCTCCTGAACCGGACATTCCAAAAAATGTTGGGCAAAAAGGAAAAGGAAAGTTAAACATTGTAACCCGGAAAGAGAAGCTATGGGCTCTCACTATGACACACCAGGAAAGTCTGGTGATTTGAAACGTGGCTTAACCCCTTAATGACAGGGGTTTTTTTTCCATTATAGCGAATGACTTCTTGGACTTACCAGGTAAGCCGTCTGTCACTAAGGGGTTAATTCCACAACACAGAACCTCTACTCAGGAGAATGGCAATCCGAGTGTAAGAAATAAAGTCAGATCTAAACCTAACTCCTTTTGCCTAACTTCATCTTCAAGTGAGTCTGATTTAGAATCCGAGGAAGTGTTGTATCATTCCTCTGAACATAAATATGCTTCTGAAGAAGCTAATACTAATAATGCAAAATATGTTGAAGACAACATTGTATTGGATGAACAAGGAAAACCCTTATTTGATTCCAGGGCAATAAAACACCCAAGGTCTTCCGAGTGGGTCCCAAAAGACCATGTTGCTAAATACATAGATGTATGGCTCAGGAAAGCCTTAGACTCAAAAGCCAAGAACAAATTGCGGTCTGAGTGCCCCAGACCATCAATCAGTAAGACTTGTGACACTCCTATGCTAGATCCGCAGATGGCAAAATTTATTGCCAAATCAGGTAGGGACCCTAAGAAGAGTGTAGAGAGGTCGCTCAAGCAATGCCAAGATAAATTACTTGACATCATAGTACCCTTGGCAAAGATTTTTAACCTTAACAGAAGAAGCTATATCTCACAAGTCCCAGGTGGATCTTCACACCCTCAGGGGGTGGGTCCAATTAACCATTTGCCTACTAGGCAACGCCAATACGGCACTTTCAATTGAGAGACGAAGAGTAATACTTCTTCGCATAGACCCCAAGCTATCGGACATGGCCTCTGATGAGGCAGGGCCGGATGCCAATGGTTTACTTTTTGGCGAATCTTTTATAAAGAATTTGGAAAAGCCCAATCTAATATAAAAAAGGTATTCAACAGGAGGTTTTTTGTCAGGGCCGGGAAAGGACGGGGTCGCTTTCCAGGCCGATCCACGGGTACCTCTAGAAATCAATATGGGAACCCCCAAGACCCAACTATACATGAACTAGGATCCTTTTCCCAGGAGACTAAGCCTCCCCCCATTCTATCCACCGTGCTGCAGAATTTGGCGGGCAAGGAATTCCAGGACCTCTACTCGTGCCAGACCTTTCTCGGGTAAGTATCACCCCTACCCAATCCTTAAGGGGAAAAGTGGGTGGCAGACTCACCCATTTTTCCCAAGCTTGGTCTCTAATCTCCTCGGACCAGTGGGTAGTCCAAACAATAGAAGGGTATCAAATAGAATTTTATACCCATCCTCATCAACTGAAATTCTCAGCTTCTATCCAATTCTCAAAAGAGGATTTTCATCTAGTAGATTTGGAGATTCTGGAATTACAGAAAAAAGGTGCTATTATTCCAGCCCCAAACCATAAACCTGGCTTTGTAAGCAACATCTTTTTAGTACACAAAAAAGATGCGGGTGTCCGTACAGTTATAAATCTAAAGGGATTAAACAAATTCATTCTCTACAGACATTTCAAAATGGAAGACATTCATTGCCTCAGAGATCTTCTACTACCAGAAGATTGGATGGTCAAGTTAGACCTCAAAGATGCCTACCTAACTATTCCAATTGCTCGCCATCAACAACATCTGCTCTAGTTTATCTGGAAAGAGGTCTTATGACAATTCACTTGCCTTCCCGTTGGCCTAACGTCGGCTCTTTGGTGCTTCATAAAAATCATGAAGCCAATAGTCTCTTATCTACGAAGCAGGGGTATACGAATGATCATCTATTTAGACGATATGTTGATCATGTCCCAAGACCCTCAGATCCTTGTGAACCAACTTCGTCATACAATACAAACCCTGACAGATCTTGTATTCCTCATCAATTGGAAAAAGTCAGTTACCTATCATGGTGACCGTGTTCCTGCTCTGACGGCGACATTGTTATTTTGCCTAATTTCAATGCTGCCCTCTTATTGGCCTGACATCCTTGCTCCTCCCAGGGCTTGCCTTTATATATCCTGTCATGTCTATTCCAAGGCGCCCTTTCGTGGTGTATCTGATCCTGACGTTTGTTACTGTGTTGCTGTTATTTGCGTATGACCTGGCCTGCCTGACGACGTTCGTGTGCTTCCTGTGTACTGCTCCGTTACCAACTGATCTGGCTGAGAACCCGCTCCGTTACCGACTGATCTGGTTGAGAACCCGCTCCGTTGCTGAACTGATCTGGCTGAGAACTCGCTCCGTTGCTGAACTGATCTGGCTGAGAACCCGCTCCGTTACCGACTGATCTGGCTGAGAACCCGCTCCGTTACCGACTGATCTGGCTGAGAACCCGCTCCGTTGCTGAACTAATCTGGCTGAGAACCCGCTCCGTTACGACTGATCTGGCTGAGAACCCGCTCCGTCGCTGAACTGATCTGGCTGAGTACCTGCTCCGTTACCGACTGATCTGGCTGAGAAACTGTTCCGTTGCTGGACTGATCTGGCTGAGAACCCTCTCCGTTGCTACCTATGTGGCTATTGAGCCGTTCCGTTGTTCCTGACCAGTCTTTGCTCCGTTACGTTTGTAACCTTTCCTGGCTGAGCCTTTGTCCCGTTGCCATCCGTGCATCGCTGTGTTTCCTCCGTTGTCCTAGTTGGGCCAGCATTACAAACGATGGATTCCAGGTACCTTGTTGTGGTGCACCGCGTGTCTCTATTCTTATCTTGTCGACCGTAGGCATAGCATTCATGCTATAGCCACTTACTCTACCGGCTGTGACGGTGTGCACACGCGAAGTACCGGTACAGTGCTTTCAAGTGCTGACTGAGTTACTCAGATCTATCTGTGTCTTCCTCTGTGCTATTGCTGGGCTGTGGGAGTTCCTGTATACCTCTGGGCGTCTCCAGTTAACTCGTTCAGTGCCTAGACTGTCCAGGCAGTCCTTGTGCTCCTCCGCTGTTGCAGTGCCTGGGCTAGGGCCAGCACTTGTGTTACAACACACTCGGTAGTGTGTGGAGACACTGAGCTCTATTCCTTGTCTAGTGGCCGTCGGGCCTAGAGCCAGCATTTGCGTTTTATCAAACTGTCATGTGAGGGGACACCTGTGGCCTTCCAGTTGTCTGCCTACGATCCACCTCTAGCGTTCTAGGGTATACCCTCTGTAAGTGGTGGCCTCTGTCACCCTGGGACACCTGTCCCTGGGTCAGTGTTGCCTCGCTACCTATTTAGGTTCTGTGCCACCCAGGCATCTGGGTCTGGTGCCATTTACCATCTCCAGGACTTTCTGCCATCCTCTGTCCTGTATCAGTTCTGGGTCCAGTAGCCTGATCTTACCTAGTCCTCTAGGGGAAGGTTACGTGCCTTAGGTACCTCCAGTTTCCTGCATCATATCTCAGTCATACTGATTACAGTCATTGCCTCATTTACTACTATATATATTGTTGTTTCGTATTGTGGGCCTGTGGCCTTATTCCCTGTATGCACTTTACTCAATAAAGTAATTTTAACCTTACTGGTCTGTCTGAGTGTTCATCAAAAACCGTGACAGTTACCACTCCAACCCAAAACATTGGATTCCTGGGGTTTGTGATAAATTCAATAACATCCACACTTATGTTACCACGCTCAAAATTAAAGAATATTTGCAGAGAGATAAAATCTATTCTGATAAAAGATGTAATTTCTTTACGAGTAATTACGAGGATCGTAGGCTTACTATCAGCCTCAATCCAAGCCATATTCCTAGCCCCTCTTCACCATCGGGCTCTTCAAAAGTTAAAAATCTCTCACCTCCGCAAAGGTCTAGGTTATTCCAATCTTATCACTCTATCTCTAGAGGCAATAGAGGAACTACTTTGGTGGCTAGATCATATGGAGGCATGGAATGGGAGAGCTATTATTGGAATGTCTCCAGACATTGTTATCTAATCAGATGCCAGCAATTTAGGCTGGGGAGCGAGATGTGGTCAACTCACCACAGGAGGGAAATGGTCCGTCGAGGAAATGGATATGCATATCAATTGTTTAGAACTCTTGGCAGGCTCTTTCGCAATCAAGAGCTTTACGAAAGACACATCGAACTGCTGCATACTCCTAAAGATGGACAATGTAGTAGCTGTGCGATACATAAACCATTTAGGAGGCACGAAATCCAAAACCCTGGCTATTTTAGAGAAAGAACTTTGGCATTTTTGCCTAGAAGGGAACATATTGATAACAGCAGAATACTTACCGGGACTTTCCAATACTGTAGCAGATTGGAACTCGAGACATCTGGTAGATTTGAACGATTGGATGCTACACGAAAGTATGTTTGCCCATTTAGACTCAATCTGGGGACCACTAACCCTAGACCTTTTTGCATCCAGACTGAACGTCCAGGTTCCCAACTTCTTCAGCTGGAGACCGGATGCAGAAGCATTATCTCTGGACTCCTTTCTCTAATCTTGGCCTCCACAAGGGAGCTACGCCTTTTCCCTGTTCATCATGATACCCAGAGTGATTCTTCAGGTCAGGAAACAACAAATCACTTTAGTCCTGATCACTCCCTTTTGGACGACACAATCGTGGTTCCCTCCACTTCTGGAGATGTCCATCGATGTACCAAGTTACCTTTCCCAGTTTCCTATGCTACTTCGGGATCCAATGGGGAACCTGTACAACCTTCTACATCAAAATCTGCTCCATATTTTGGCCTGGCATATTTAGGGAGTACAGGAATTATCGACGATTTTTCGAAATCAGCTTGATATCTCATTTCAGAGGCCTGGGCCCCAGGGTCCAAAGCCTGCTACACCTCATGTTGGAAGGTCTGGTCACGTTGGTGCCTGGAACAGGATTTGGATCCCGTTTCTTCCAGTCTGAATTCCATTCTGAATTTCCTTTCCACTTGTTTCCAGCAAGGAAAAGCTTATAGGAGGATAAATTGTTATAGGTCATCTATCTCAGCATCTCACTTATATATCAATGGTATTCCCTCTGGTCAACACCCCATGGTTTGTAAATTAATTAAGGGTATTAAGTTATCCAGACCTCCTAATCCTATATAATAATTCGCTAAGTTGTGTGTAACGCCAGACATGCGCAGTAGACAGTGCTGCGCGTGTGGCAGTCATGCACAGTACAGACTGCCCGCGCCGCGGCTGATACAGAGCTGGGCGCTCTGAAGGAGCGTCCAGCTCTGTATCAGCAGTGGCGCGGGCAGTCTCTGCTGCGCGTGACTGTTCCGCGACCGGCTGCCAGAGGCACTGTGGCCCGTGTAACGGGCTGTTCAACTAGTACTAAATATTCCATTTTACGGGACGTCAATTCGGTTCTCTCATTGTTAGATTCTTGGCCTCCTTACATAGAATTATCACTCAAACAACTTTCTGCAAAACTTACCATGCTCCTTTGTCTTCTTTCATTTCGTAGAGTGTCGGATGTACACACATTATTTCTTTCCAACAGGTTCTACAAACCTGAAGGAGTACGTTTTCTGATTTCCAGAAGCACCAAATCTTCTACTGGAGAAAAATTTTATCCCAGTTGTGTGTTCTCAATTGTGTGTTGTATCATGTCTTAAAGTTTATGAATCTGTCACTTCTAATCTCAGATCTAATGATGAACAATTATTGATTTCTTTTGTAAAACCTTATCTGCCAGTTTCCTCAGCTACTCTGGCGAGGTGGGTTCGCTGGATCATGCTATCTGCTGGTATTGATATTACTCAGTTTGGAGCACATTCCTCTCGTGTGGCTATGGCTTCCAAATCATATTTACTTGGAGGTAGTCTTCAGGATATTCTTAAAGCAGCGGACTGGTCCAGGGAATCCACTTTTAAAGATTTTTATTTTAAGCCTATTAAATATGTATCTTCTAATATTATGCAACAGCTTTAAACTTACATAATAGGAGCCTCCGTGGATTGTCTTAAAATTCGTAGATTTTCCTAATTCAGTGTTAGAAAATCGGGATTTTAATAAAGACACAGAGGCGAGTATTATCCCTCCCAGTTCTAACCCTCCCTTGTCCTTATTTTCATATTTCACTCATGTTGAAAGGTGTTACAGTTGAAGACCTACTCATAAGAAGTCCCCAGACTGAGATTCTCCGATATCCAGTTCATTCAATCTTTTCACGTTGAAGTTTTTTCCTGTTTAATTTACCTACACCACAGAAAGAGGAAATACTGTTGCCTGTTCCTACTGTTATACACCTGTGGGACATCTAATTGGATACATATGTGTAGAGAGTCGGGTTAAATACCTAGCACTTTATTTTGTTTCTTCAAGCCATTCAAACTTTGCTGCTGAGTTAGTAAATTAGGAGTCATTTCATAATACTCGCCTCCGTGCCTTTATTAAAATCCTGATTTTCATTAACTGATATTTTTGGTATTTTATTTGATCAAGTGAGTTTTGTTTTCTTCATTTTTAATAGCATGGTATGCTTTTTATGAAAAAATAAACAAACATATTTCATGGCTTTTCCTGTTGTGTAAAACAATGGTACCCCAACTGCTAACACAGCCCCATTGACAGTGCCCTCTAGTGGTCAGATTTCAACCAGTTATTCTGTTGCATTCAATAGAAGTGAGCCACAAACAAATAGTTCTCTACAGAAAATTACAGAAACTGCTGAGTCATGCTGCCAGGTTGACCTTTCAGGAAGTAATCCCATTGTTATTTATTTGAAAATTTGAAATGTTATAAAGTTTGAGTACAATAACTAACTGCAGTGAGAGCACATTTGCTTTACTCAGCAGGAAAGGTCCTATAATAAATAGGTTTTCATGCAAAAAAAACTATACGGCTCCTTTAAATAATTGTGGGCATGCATATGAAAAATGCATCCACTTTTGAAAGAAATAAATAAAAAATTCTATCATGCCCTAACTGATTACTTTAGAGCTCAATACCTCAGGAACAGGTCTGCTAATCAACAAGAAGTAAATCAATGATATATTTCTCTCATTGTGTTCTATCTCAGATCCACTCAGTAGATTTGGTTGTAGTTCTGTATGTTATGGAAATGACTAATTGATTGTATTATTTTAATCAAATTTATTATTGTATTATTTTAATCAAATTTTCACAATTTGTGAGAATTACTGGCACTGACTCTTTAACTAAATTTCATCTTCCTTCCTTCCTAAAAGTTCCCCATCAGGGTTGCTTCTAACTATTTCCTAACTTCCTGTGTGGTATTGCATCCAAAATCTTACCTTTTCTGTAGCTTAAGTAGAATTGTTAGTATATATACGTGAGCCTGCAAAGTACATTCAAAGCCACCCATATTTATGTTAGTCATTTTTAATTTCAAGCAATAATGTTTAAGATATTTAGCTTTTATTTTTTTGTCAGTTTATGCAACTGAGTTAGTTCTTACTGGTAGGACGTGGCAGTTGGTATTGCAGAGCTATATGGAAATATGGGTCCTGGAGGACTTGCACTAACTGACAAATAAAAAAATCTATCTTACCAGGTATTGTTTTAAATGAAGAATTCCTAACATATATATATATATATATATATATATAGTTTGCTTTTGAGAGCTCTTTCAAAATCATGTAGTTGTTACAAAGTGACAGTTCCACTTTAAATGTTACCTTCTGGTTTCCTGGAGTCCTGAAACCTCTACAATAGTGAGGTAAGATACTGTGCAGTCGTTGCTACAATCAAAACTGGAGTCTCCATCTGAGAAATAGTTAAAATCTCCTCACATGTATATGGTGAATCAAAGATCTTTATCTTTCAATCCTGTTAGACCAGGGATGGGCAGAATGTGGCATGTGGAGTGATTTATTGAAGTCTTTTGATCTGGCTGGCTGCACACAAACAGCAGTTCTGAGAAAATATTATGTCTGGCTTTCTCTGCAGAGGTTAGAGTGATACATTTTACAGTGTATCATTTTAGGAGTGCGGACAGAGCCAGAACTGATACATTTTCTGTGAAGCTGTGTGATCAGAGGTACAAGGAAAACCCTCTGTCATTTTCACTTACACCTCAGTTAGGAAGGCGGATCATTATGGGGAGGAGTTTTAGGCAAGCGTTGTGTCTGTGCATAGCATATCTATCTATCTATCTGTCTATCTATCTATCTATCTATCTATCTATCTATCTATCTATGTATATATAGATATATACATACATGTGTATAATATCCTATATAATAATTCGCTAAGGTTTGTCAGAAGCCGTCATGCTCAGTAGCGATGGCTGCGTGCGCTTTAGTCAAGCACAGTAAAGACTGCCCGTCCCGTGGCTGTTATGGAGCGGGGCTCTCCGAATTCAGACAGGAGTTTCACAGAGAGGACTCTGGTCTGAATTCGGAGCACTACACTCCGTATCAGCTACAGCGCGGCCACTCTCTACTGCTCATCTCTACAGAAGTGGAACTGTGGCCTTTCAACTTGTATATATATAATTCCTAAGGCTTGTATAGCATCAGAACAGTCTGTATACCCTCCTTAGTGCAGGCCCTGTCGGCCATTGTAGGAGTTACAGTGAATCCAGTTCTTCCAGCTATAAGTGATCTGCTTTCAGTGAAGGTAACTGTAAGTGTGGAAGTCCATTGCTCTCTCTGCCACTGGACATACCATTAATCCAAAGATATTAGGCAGTCTAGGAGCTTCTTACTTATCCGCTGCAGTAGAGTTCTCATCCCCTGAAGGTATCATAAGGTTCACACTCATGGGTCACATAATTGAGTTTTTTTTTTTCAATTAAGATGAGTACCAGGTTAAATCAGTACAAATGTGGGCAATTCCATCACTACCAAATTAACTTTACAGAGGGGCAGACAGTGCAAAGAGTACAAAATAATTCAGCACAAGTGTCCATGGCTTGGTTGGAATTAAAATATATTATATTGTTTCTGCTAGTTCTCCATTATTCATTATTTGCTCTTCTCTCTTTATGAAAATCCAATGAAAAAGTAGAGTAAAGCCTCTTGAATGCTCATTGATTGGGTGTTGAGTCCACTTTGTCACGCCACTGTCATCAAGGTCAGCTTCCAGGAATCAACCATTCAGAGTACCTACATTCTACTCTAATATGTCTCAGAAACAGCATGATATAAGAATAGAAAGGTGAACAACTTCATTCAAACTGATCAAAACAGCACAAGTTCTTTTTATACATTGACTTCTATCAAAATGTAGAGTGTTTAGAATGTATATATGTGAAAGTTACAACATGGGATTGGTGCTTCATATAAAGCAAGTTCCAGTGTACCATTAATGTATGGTGTAGTGCAGGGCTATCCAAGCTCAGTCCTCAAGGGCCACCCACAGGCCAGGATGTAAGGATTTCCATGATTAAGCACAGATGAATTAATTAAAATGAATGAGCCACTGATTAACTCACCTGTGCTTAATCAAGGAAATTCTTACATCCTGGCCTTTTGGTGGCCCTTGAAGACCAAACTTGGACAGCTCTGTTTTAGTGTAACAGTATTATATTGCATAATACTAGTTTTTTTAAAAAGGTAATTTCTAGCATATATTTTCATGGTGAATAATTAGCTTGCCTTTGGCTTGATATCTCTCACGCACTGGCAATTGTATAGCTCATAACACAATGAGCAATATGTAATGTTCGCTTACTCACCAACACTCATTCTTACACATCAAGGTTATCTAAACCCAAGTAAAGAAAGCACCCAAGGGCCATGTAAGTAAAATGATCAGTGGGTGTTAATATAATCACATTATTGTGTGCAAGTTTGCTAATGGAGTTAGTCAGAGTTAATAAACTTTAAACTTCATCTTACACTAGGTGAATTCTCTCACCTTAGAGTGAATAGTTTATGTAACAATAAACCAAACTGGATTTTAAATTTACTGAACCAAAATCATCCATTCGTAGGCTGATAGCTGTGACTGTATTAAGTGAGGCATAGAAATGAATGCACCTCGTTTCATAACAAACAACCAGGAATTCTAATAGCTGCATTATGCAGCATGTAACAACATATGCTGGGATGTTAATTCCTTTACTTTACCCAATAGCTTGTGCACTCACATTTCATTCCAGTTAACATGCATCACAATACAATACCTTTACTTAGTCATCAAATGTGTTTCAGATTAGTTAAAGCCAACCAGTGTTCCGTCCAAGGTAAGGAGGAGTGAGTGACGCAGCACTGAAACAGTAAAAAACAAAAAACAACGGCTGCATGGTGCATCTGTTGTTCCAATGCAGCCTTGCTGAAACAGTCCTATTTAACTCTTTCAGGACCTGGTTGCTCACCTGTACACACTTTAGAGGAAACACTGCATGTAAGTGGTATAAATCATAGGGGAGATTTACTAAGCATTGATAAAGAGGTCATAAAGTGGAGATGACTTCTCTATTACATCACTTTTCCAGTCCCTAATGTTGTCTATGGAGCCTATGCACTAAGATTTATTCAGCACTGGAGATCTTAGTGCATAGGCACTATAGAATAACATAGGAACTGGAGAAGTCATCTCCACTTTATCACCTCTGTATCACTGCTTAGTGAATCTCCCCCCGGTGTAAACCTGCAGTACATAGAATTTTATCTAGCTGTGCCACTTTTCTTGCAGTTTTTCTCATTGTTTACCTCCGATATCATCTTCAAAAACTTTTTCTGGCCTGAATGCACAGTATATCCAAAAAAAGGGTAAGTGAGAAAATATAAATAATAAATACGTGACAAAGAGCCAAACAGCAAACGTTATGCTCTTGAGAGAACCAACTAGCCGTAGACCAAGCAACATTGCTTTTGTTCCTGCACAGAGACTCTCACATTTCTTGGCTTGTTTTTAAAAAATCTTAGTAAAGCGTAATCCCGACATGGACCCCTTGCTCTCAGTGCCTAGAGAAACCAGTTGCACCTCACTGACAAGGCCCAAACAAGATCAAAACGTACGTCAGGGGTTAGCTAGTATTTCCCATGCAGAGGGGACTTACCCATCATTTTGGAATTGGACCACCCTTATGGCAGGATTAATCTAATATGTATGTGGAAATTTCTCCTCTGTAATAGCACTAGAGAGCAAAAATGTGATGCTCTTGAGCATTGACTAGCTGTAGAACAGGCAAAATTGTTTTTGTTCATGTTCAGAGCCACTCACTTGGCTTGTAATTTTTTTGTTTGACTAAAAATTGCTTAAAACCTACTAGTAATTTGAAGGTTTTTTCAAAGTAACCTATTTTTACAGAGCAAAAAAGAAGAAAAAGAGAGAGGGTGCCCAATAGTGCCTGTGATCACTCAATAACACTTGTAATCAAAATTCCAAAATGAAAATATACTCACAAAGATAATGGCTGATAATTGATTTAGATCAAAATCAGCTAAACATGCATGAGGGGAATATCAACCTGTCCCCACCCAGGTACCTCCAGATTCTCTGGAACTGATATTTCAATTGGAAAGTCCAAGGAGAAAAACAACAGCTGCTGAAGATCTTCAAAAATTTGTAAATTTAATTATAAAAATATAAAAAATATATATATATATATATAGACCAATTGTATAGACAATGGCGTAACGTTTCACGGCCTAGACCGCTTTATCAAACCAACTGGTCAATACAAACAAAAGGAACAAACACAGCAGCCATAACACAGTTTAAATCTCCCTCCCTATCCTCTGATAGGTCCTTAACAAAGGTCAAAAGTCAAAGGCTAGGGATTACAATGTAAACAACCTTCACTATTGAGTGTACAATCACCAATATATAACATATATAAATTTATTCATAAAAACATATCTTGTAAAAACATTTCAATAAAAATTGTCTTAAATCCACCATCCGATTCATCTGATTCATATTTTATATCTTTTAATTAAGAAGTCTCCCAACAGCGTAATGATGACGCCATACATACCAATTATATATATTGAAAAGAAAATTCCTCCAAATGTATATAAAAAGGAGGAAGCAGAAACTACTTACACATATACAACTTGTTAAATGTCCTGCTCGATATTCTATTAATACGATGTAAACAAAAATTGAAGAGCCATATTAATGAAAATCCTATTAGAGGAAATGACGTTTGCATTCCAGCGCATCTAACTACACCTAAACCGAGAAGGCAAAACATCTAATTAGCATATGTCTGTGTATATCCAAGTATAATTACTAAGCATAACAAAATAATATAAATTAACAAAGGTTAAACTAACAATAATCGGAGAGGAGGAAGTGACGATTGCGTTCCAGTATACGCAACTTCAATCCTCTCACAAAGGATGCGACATATGTGGTTCACATGCGTGTCAACACATATGAACTCACGCCCCTCCAAAGAATATAACCTACATAGTTCGCACCTATCCACACATTCCTCCAAATCCAATAATAACACACAGCATAAAATTAAAATGGAATAATTAAATTAGCCAAAATGTACCGAAATTAGAGGAAATGACGTTTGCGTTCCAACATGCGCCACCTCACACATTACACAGAGGAAGTGACATATCCTAAAATACACATTCCTCCAACACACGCTACCTCATATTTACATGAAAAGAATGACAAATGCGTTCCACATGCGTTCCAAATACTATCTATATTGGTCAAACGTCTCTACGACACTATATATTAAATATTAAATATTATAGAGGGCCTACACCAGAACATCACTAAAGTTAAAGCCATATGAAATGACATCCCATAAATCCCTCAATACATATGTCCTCAATACCATAAGAAAATTAATTAAACAAGTAAATTAGGATGTGAAAAAGTTCTACATCAGACAATCAGGCTAGATACAATAACATCCTAAATAATTATAATGAACTAAAAGCAAAAGAATGTGATTATTCTAAGTGTACTATATTAAACCTAAATATTGAATGTCAATTAAACGTCAACGCTAATGTTAATACTATTAAAACATTAGTAATAATTAATATTCATAAGTGACAAGTACTAACCAACCCTATATAATAATTTGCTAAAACGTGTGTAACGACACAGTCATGCACAGTACAGACTGCTGCACATGCTGTAGTCATGCGCAGTATAGACTGCCTGTGATGAGGCTGATACAGAGCTGGACTCTCCGAAAGTCTGCGCGGGCAATCTCTACTGAGCATGACTGCACCGCAACCAGCTGGCACTGTATCAGTCGCGGCGTGGGCAGTATTTACTGTGCATGACTGCCCCAGAACCGGCTGGCAGTGGCACTGTGGCCCGCGTAACGGGCTCTTCAACTAGTTAATATATATTTGGATTAAGTCAACATTAATAATTCTACAAGTGATAATAAATATCAAAATTTTACCCAAAAATTGATAAATTAGTATATGTTCATTAATTTTTGTATTTTGTATTTGTATTTCATGTAATGTACTCTTTATATTAATAAAGATTTCACACAAAAAAAAATCTGATGCCCTAGTTGTAGGCTAGGTGGATTTTGATGGATTTGTAAGAATTAAAAAATTATTGAAATGAAACAGAGATTGCATAATGCATAAAATAAGTTTGAAAATAAGTATAATTAAACAGGTATAACAAAAAGAAGTGATAATATTCCTTTAAGCACACATCTGTGTTTCTGCCCTTATAAACTACTCATTATGACCTGTATTGAGTTGATATTGGACACATGAACAAGGTTAAGACAACATATTTTTCTCACAAATGACATTTGCTTTGCATCTTTGTGCTTATATTACACAAATATTTATATTTGTAACAACTTAGGTTATAATTTTTATGTTTTATTTCACAGTCTTTCCATCATCCTGTTTATGATCAACAAACACATCCCCGTGTATGGGCCTGTTTCTCTGCTAAAAATCAAACAATGGAATGCCTTTCAGAGGCTATATTTAAGGGTTGCTATCTCCATTTTACCTGCTAGTGTTATTTACCAGTGTATATATTTCTGTATTGTTTATATAATATTTGGGTCATTTAGGAGTACCTAGGGTGCCTTGATTATAGGCACATGCAATGTAAATCCTGCCCTTCTTTATAGTGAGGTCTACCAGTCCTCAATGTACACATGACATCTCTGAGACAACTTCTAAACTTCTAAACTAAAGCAAGTCAGTATGAGATGTTGACTAAATCCATGATCCTTCTAAAAAATCTGGGGTACCACATATGCTTTACAAACTTACTCTTTGACTGCTGGAGGGGTGGCCAAGGCTTTGCAAAGCAGTGTTTGTTTTATTCAATAAAATGTTTCTATATATTGCTTACTTTATATTTATGTTTTCTCTATAGATCCTTGGACAAATACACCGGTGGTCTTCTCACGTAGAGTGAGATTAATTTCTTGGTCTGGTGAGTGGGGCATTTGGTACATGGGGGGGGTTCTTTTTCTGATACAATTTTAGCCTGAGAACGTTTCACACAGTGTTTGTGAGAAATCTGAATATGAGGCAGGAGTGCAGAATTATCCTGATGCATTTTGGTCCTAGATACTTTATTTCCTACTGGTTTCTTTCAGTGTTGATAATTACCCCTTTACTCTAATCAGTACTTGTCACACCAGCAGATTTTGCTATACCATAACTGAAACTCGCAGCATGTTTTTGTGCTTCCTTTCAGTTTTTCTATGAGTATCAAGCTCTCTAATCTTTGTGAAAATTATAAGGGATGAAGTTGAATATTGTTATTTTTTCATCTTTGCTGTGATTAGTAAATAAATAAAATAAGCTATTGACTTATGCTACAAATTTTAAGGAGTGAATGTACAATTGAATGAAGACTGAATATAATTTTCATATCTTCAATCAAGTTGTACTTAAAGTGAATGTTCATGAATAGCAATTAAAATCACAGTGATCTATATTGTTATAAATGTGAGCATTTACATTTCTAAAAGAATTGTTTGGAAAGCTCACATACAAAATTCTGAATAGAAATAAAGAAAACACAGCTGGTTGGAGTCCCAGAAACACATGCCAAAAGGTTAGAGGTCATCTGGCTTATCTTGCACTCAGATTTGTATTTTGGCCATTTTTTAAAGCATATGTACAAATATTTACCCTTAAAGCATTTTACATTTCATTTTCTCTTGACTGCATTGACCTTTAGCTCTCAACTTCCCCTGATAACAGCAGAAATATGTCACTCACACTCCTCTTCTTGTGGAAACCACTGGGACACATTTTTCTGTAAGAGATGTACATTTAAAACTAACAAAATATAGCGAGAGGAAAAAGCTGAATAATTAAAGGAGGACACAAACCTCCTAATAATAACCTCTCACTTACCTTATTACGGACAGAAAATGTTAAAGGGCCCCTGAATTTTTACCTTGTGTTTTGTTCAAAAGATAACAGCTTCAGTAAGTCCTGGATATCATGTCCATGGAGGCGGGCATGACAGTTGCTAGCAGGACCATAAGACCTGTGGTCAAACTGTCAAACTCTGCTCACTGCACATGGTAATCTTAAACCTTTTAAGACCAGAGGGGTCTGCAACACATTGCTTTGTAAATTCTGCACCCATCTGGTCTTTAAAGGGTTAAATAGCTTCATGCCCTCTGCCTGCTTCTGTTACAAAAATGCCAGCAACCGTCATATCGTCCTCTGATTTAATATGTTATCTATTGATGCAAGGAGCATGGGAAAAATATATACGGAACATTACGATTTTCTTGCCATAGTAAGGAAGTAGGAATTGGTCATTATTGGAAAAGTTATTATTGGAAGGTGTAGTTCTCTTTTAACTATAAAAAAGTACTACTGTATTATTTGAAAATGTTATACATCTTTTTCATGAAGCCAAAAACATTGGCAAATTATAGTGAAACATTGATAGGGGAATGAGTATAACTGGGAAAACATACATTTTTTTATAGAACAGAAGTAGTAGGGAACACATGAGGGGGTCTGTACTCATATGATTCTCTACCAAAATAGGTGCTCTGACTTTTTTTGCGCTGTGCCTGCTTAACATCACACTACTAAACTATATATGCTGAAATTTCCCTTTAATCTTCATGAAGGAGAGGGCAGTGTGGGGGGACTGTATGGGCAATTTGGGGCATTATTCTTCTCTGTACTATTAAAAAAGAATGTGGCTGCACAATGATGTGGACAAATAGGAAAAATATTATGGATCTCACAGCAGCACCAGTCAAAACATCTTTACCACAAGATTTCAAGAATAAATATAGCAAAATATATACTTAGGCACTTATAGAACCATACATCACAAATACCAAGTGGCTGGCACATAAATTATCCAACGTTTTTTTTATTTTTATTTAAAAATATTTCAGTGAAAAAGATCATGTTTCAAAAAGCATTCACAAAGTGATTTAGAAGCAAACTGTTACTTCTATAGCTGTTAACAAGAGTTGTACTGTCTATATCAAGCATAAGTAAATATATTAAAAAATGTACCAGCAATTGCTGTGCTATCTATCTGTGCCGAATAGAGCAGAATGTGTCAGAGGGATAGATTGTTCCCAATCTAATTGATGAGTCAGGATTCCTGTGAAAAAAAATCACAGGTTTAACAGACCCTCATGGACCAGCACCAATCAAATGTCCTAGAACACCTGCTTCTATTTGTGAAACCACTGACAGATGCAAAACCCACATGCACACACACTTATATCAATATGTTAGAGATATTAAATCTATGGGCATATATAAATAAATTTATATATGAAAGATATGCTTTTCACATATAAGTAAAAATTTTTTACACGTATTTAGGTGATATTGTGGATTCAGATTTATAATTTGTTATATGTCTGTAGTGAGGGGGGCTTTATTGGTATATACATTATATTTCATGTTATATTTTATAGACATTTCACATGAATATTTAGAATATTTTGAGGTGTACTATTTTTTATTTACACTATAAATATGGGTGTTTATTATATTTACAGTTTATATTATCACTAGTGTAAAAGCCCGTGTACATGGGCCAACGTACGGGTGATGTTAAGAGGCCGGTCCTGCTCTGTGTCCTGCCACCGAAGCAGTCATGCACTGTAGAGACTGCCCGAAAGCACAGAATGCTCCCAGCACAGAACTCCCAGCATTCCGTGCGGCCACCATTCCGTGCTCCCAGCTCAGAACTCCCAGCATTCCGTGCTCCCAACATTCCTTGCTCCTAGCATTCTGTGCTCCCAGTATTCTGTGTGTTCAGGCAGTCTCTACTGCGCATGACAGCTTCTGACACATCCTAGCGAAATTTTATATAGGATGACTCATACGTTAGGGTTGGTACTAAGTTATACACTTTAGGGTTTATATGTCCACTTTGTCATATATATAGTCACTAGATTCATTTACTAATACACAATGATAGATAGCTAATATGTTTACAATTATAATTATAAATATACACCAACACGTAGGGATCTATATATATTATATTATATATTTCACATCTAGTGTATGACGTTTAATTGAGACTAGGATTGTTTTGAATTCATCTGACACTCTTTATTATTAGTCTATATACATTGTGTAATTCTTTATATTATTTTTCTATATTATCTTTTGCCTTCACTACAGTGTATAAAAAGGTACAGGGAAGAGAAGGCAGTGAATTGATGAGTTCTATTAACTTGTGATTCTCCCTCTGTCTAATCTCTTGTTACCTTTCAGAAAGTTTACATAAATATGTAAATTATCTGCTAGTGAAGAGTGATGATCCGACGCTTAAGTACCGGCGACAGTCTTGGCACGTCATGGATTTCCGGGTTCGCCACACGGCTGTACGCCGCTCAGCAACCCCCCAAATCCATTCCTGAAAAAAAATAAACACTGTGGTCCTTAACGGCCACCTTCCTGCCAAGATTGGTGGTCGCTTTTTACTTGAAATCTGTCATTGTATTTAAGTTTGTTGAAAAACATGCTTAGAATGCTCAAATTATCACGGTGCTACCATTAAATTGTTAATTGGTATAATTATCAATCAACAAAGATTTGATTTATGAATCCAGACAAGTCTGACACCATCATTCAAAGCATTTAAACAATTCTATTTTCTTTTAGTCTCATGGATTTTTGTCTGGTGTCAACTTTAAAAAAACAATTATTAGCTTTCAGATGAAACCAGCTTCAGGTTTTGGATTAGAGAGGATTGTACATAGATTACATTTGATAAATTATTTACATTTATTGATTATTTTTTATAATCTTAATTCTAGTATTTGGCATTAAAGCAGGTGTTGTTTGATTGTTGTCTTACTAATTCAGCAGCTGATTTTAACCAATTCAAGTGTTTCCTTTTATTCAGAGACTGGATTAGGTAACTTTAATGCAGTGTTTCTCAACTCCTGTCCTCAGAACCCCGAACAGACCAGGATTTGATGATTTGCTTGTTAGAACACAGGTGAATTAATCAATGTGAATGGGCGTCTGATCACCACACCTGTGCTCTAGCAGAGAAATTCCTAAGTCCTGGCCTGTTAGTGGGTCCTGAGGACAGGAGTTGAGAAACACTGCTTTAATGCAATAAGTGTGTGGGAGGGTCATATTTTAACATAAGGCTTCTTGTAATTGTTTTAAGAAATGAAAGAAAATAAATATTGACTGCATTCAACTACTTATATTTTGTATGAACACATAATATAGGCATGTCAAACTCAGATATAGTAAAGGACCGTATCATCATCATTTAGCTTGAAGGAGTGCCTCAACAAAATAATATATATAATAATAAATAATAAATCTTTGTAATCTAAAATTAATTACACTTTAGTCTTGAAATAGAAAGTGTTTCTGCTTTCTATACCTACACCAATATATGTGGTGACAGCATATCCTCCCTTAACAATATGCTTTTCTATATAATGAATGAGTGGGATCTGCTTTCAGTATATACACATACAGATGGAAACAAGCACTGTAAATATTTACAGGTACAGAAAAAGGATGAAAAGGAGTAAAAAACAAGTTAACTATACAATACCAAGTGCCGTATGAGCAGTAATACTATGCAGTGTCACACAACGCTTTCAAATGTAAACTCAAAGCATTGATTATTGAAAAGATGCCTTTTTCATATCATAGCACTTCAGATCATTTTATTCCGCTCCCTAGGTGAAAGACTATAGGGTATTGTATGTATGTATATCTTTATTTATATGGTGCCACACAGTATACGCAGTGCCTTACAATAGATTCTGACTTAGGTGGTTGGTAGGGGATGATGGGAGTTGTAGTCCGACAGAAGCTGTAGAAACTCACGTTGTCCATCCCTACACTGCAGACTATGGTTGCTTTAGTGCACACCAGCACACAGTCTCTGCCATCTTGAAGGCTTTAATGTGAGCAAGTCCTGAATGCCTTCATTAGAGTATGTGAAGGGGAATAAAGTAAAGTTATGCCACTTTTCTCTGCTCCTTGTTTGTACTTAGTGTTAAAGGGATAGTAATGTTTCATAATAAAAGCAGCTCTAATTAATCATCATAGTATTTGGACTTTGGAGAGTATTTCAATTCTGTCAGAGTTGTAGTTCAGGAGTAATTCAATGACAAAGTGTCCCCCTTCAGCCCCTTTTACTGATGTAACACTGTTCAGCCACCATTACAGGCAACCTGCTGAGTTAAAACGGCTGTGGAAATACATGGGGGAAACTTCACTTGGAGGGAGATGTTATTATTATCAATGATTTCAATGCAACAAAAAATGGAAAAACTTTTCATAGTAATGCCTAAGAAAAAGCAGTAACCACAGTTTTTCATGTTTTGATTTTTGTGACAAAATGTTTGCCCACCCCTACATGGGGGGGCACCAAAGGGGCAGACATGATTATTTTCAAATGACTCAAGGAATCCAAATGCCTCTCTCTGAAGTATTCATAATAAATATTCAGTGGGAGTACTGCAGCAATGAATTGTGTTTGCCCTCATGAAGATCATGAACCAATGGGCTTTAATGGTTAAATGCATCAGGAATGTTTTGTGCATTATGCATAATATACACATTTTCTTTCATACTATTTCCTTTGCTTATCCCCCTCCCCCCATTGGAGTCTTTTTGGAATGCTGAGAAATAGTTTAAAGGGATAGTAATACTTCGTTTTATCTTTATTTTATTTTGTAGGCATTAAAAAAACATGAAGAACGATATAAGTCTTATCTCTCAAACCTTTATGGTTTAAGAGATATTCACAAGCAAAGTATCCCCCCCCCCTGTTCAGCCAAAGCAGAAGGGAGATGCCCAGGTAGATTGCAGAGAGGGACAATCTCCAATTAAGAAAAGGGAAAAACCTGAAAAATTTGTCAAGGGGGGAAGGGCTTTCATTGTTTTCATAGAAAGAAGAGTGTCCCCTGCTGTTATCTGTCTGGTATGTGGACTGCATTCCACATCTGACAAGAGATGGCTTACACTAGGTAAAAGGGGCGGGAGGGGGAAACTTTGCTTGTGAATATCTTTTAAACCATAAAGGTTTGAGAGATAAGACTTATATCATTCTTCATGTTTTTTAATGCCTACAAAATAAAATAAAGATAAAACGAAGTATTACTATCCCTTTAACAAGGTACAATGGAATGGGATCCACTGAAACATCAATACCCTTCCCCGCTGACCACCCATTAACACAAGCAGCATACAGAGGACCATTTCCTGCATAAGTAACGTAGTAAATTGTCTTTAGGCAGGAATAGCACCAAAAAATCAATTTCAAAACCAATTTTAGTGTGAAATCATAATAGTACAACTCCCATTAACAGTTTGCTACATTTCAGACTCTGGATCATGCAGTATATAGTGTGGAAAAAGTGGATCAGTTCTGAGGCATACCAACCACACCATAGAGGATTAATGAAAATCACATTGATGTGGCCTTTAACCACTTGAATGATTGTGAGGTTTCCAATGCAGTGTGAATCATTGCTTTAAAGACCTCTATAGCATTTAAGATGGTTAAAGAGGCACCACCATCCTACATCTGTTATGGGACTGCCCAGCAGTCCAAAGTTTTTGGGGAGATGTGGTGAAAACCATCTCAAGAGTGGTTTAAAGGGAGATGCCTCTCACCACTCAGATTTGTACACTGTCCATACTGCCCGACCAGCTACATCCATTTGCCAATGGAGCATTAATCAGGGAGCTATTGGTTATGGAGCAGAAGGTGGTGGCACTGGTCTGGATGATGGACAGATACCCTGAGTGTGGAACCTGGATTCAAATGTTAAAGCGTAATCTCCCCCATTATAGAGGGCTCTACCTATACAGGGGTTCCTCAAGCAAATTCTATCAAATATGGGGGGCAGGATTTCATATGAGCCCTCCAGGATATCAAACCATTAATGCAAGATTTCTGGTTTCTACAGCTTTACACTGGTGCTCGTCTCCCGGGGAAGAGAAGGGGGAGATGGGAGGGATGCTAGATTGCTAAATTAGGGGGGGGTGGAAGGGGAGGACTTCGGGTGGAAGTTTAGTTGGGGTATGGAAGGGGATGACTTTTGAGTGGGAGTTTGGTTGTTGGATGCATAATCTCGAGTAGGTTTTGTTTCTTTTGGGGAAAAACTGGACAGACCAATATTATGTTTCTGGTATATGTCTGGTATGTGCCATACCCTGTATCTGCATATTCTGTACCTTGATGATAGTTTTGTACTTGTACCATTTCTGTCCTCAATAATAAAAATATATTTTAAAAAAAGATGGTTAAAGACCCATTTAAACAGTGGCATAACTAGTCATGGTGGGCCGCGGTGCAACTATTTTTGTGACACCAACACAAATATATTTTCTCAGATACATAACTTGAACCTGTTGCACCCTGGGGAAAATGGGGCCTCTTTAGGTGCTAGGAACAGATGCAACTGCACCCTCTGCATCCCCCCCTGTAGCTACGCTCCTGCATTTAACTCAATTGTAATAGTTATTTTTATTTGGTTCCTATGGTACAGCTGGTTAGCCTCAGAATTGATCCAATTTGGTGTATATGATCCGGAATCTTCTGTTTAACTTAAAAGGAATAGTAATGTTTCAAAATAAAATCAGCTCCAATTAATCTTCATAGTATGTGGGCCATGGAGAGTGTTATTTCAATACTGTCAGTGTTGTAGTTCAAGAGTAGCTGAATGATAAAGTATCCCCCTCCTACCCCTTTTACTGATGTAACACTGCTCACCTCAGAGCAGCAAGACTGTCCTGATGGATCGCGGAGAGGGACAATCTTCAATTATCATAAGGGAAAAACCTGAAAAACCTGTCAATGGGGGCAGGGTTTTCATTGTTCTCATAGTAAGAAGATTGTCCCTTGCTGTGAGCTGTCTTGTCTTAAGACTGGATTCCACATATGAGGGGAGGTGTCTTACACTAGGTAAAAGTGGTGGGAGGGGGATACTTTATCATTCAATTACTCCTGAACTACAACTCTGATAGTATTGAAATAACACTCTCCATGGCCCAAATACTATGAAGATTAATTGGAGCTGCTTTTATTTTGAAAGATTACTATCCCTTTAATAAACAAGAAACTTACTGAATAACATCAGTTAGTGGTCGATCAGGCTGATCATTGTCTAACTCATCTAACACTGCTTATTTAATTAAACAAAAACTATCAAGGAACCTGGAAATAATTTCATGATATACTTAAAACTGCTGAAGGTAATACCTGAAAGCCACTGCTTTTCCGATTATTACAATGCTTGAACATTTCATATATATATAGGTTTTTATTTCACTCATAAAAATTTAATTTTTAGAAAAATTAATTCCAATTTATAGCCTTTCACTATATTTCATTGTCCTATTCTGCAGGCCAAACAGCTGCTCTTTCACATCTGGAGATTTTCTCCTACCTGGAGACCTATGATCAGCTTTTACATAGATTTTCAAGAGGACAGGTGTCTCCAGTGCAATGGACTAAGGAATGTAATAAAAGTTACCTCTTCTAGCACTGTTCCACAGTGATGTTTCCAAGTTAATAAAAAGAAATTTAGTATGTTGAACTAAAATTACATGAATGAAATCCAACGATAAGGTTTTCCAAATAATAAAACATTTTATTTTTGAGTGTGCTAAAAAAAACTCATATGTATGTAAAATTTGAATATTTTATAAAAATGTACTTCTCAATGACAACTTTCACTTTGAAAGAAAGAACCCTAATATATTTGTTATCAATCATTTAACACAGTGGTCCACAATCCTATCCTCAAGCTCCACCAACAGGCCAGGACATAAGGGCTTTGCACACTAAGCAAGATTCTTGGATGCTAGAGATGTCCATAAAGCATGTTGAAGCAATGCACTGCTGACACCTCTATTATATAACCCTTTGAGTGGCAGAGGGATATCCAACACACTGCAAAGTCAATCAGAAGCTCAGTCATTTAGATTCACTCACCTGTGCTCAAGCTGGGAAATGTTCATATTTTAGATTGTAAGTAGTTCTAGATACCAGAATTAACGCTTTGGATTATAGCGATATCTCAAATGCATAGTTTGCAGCGCATTAGAGACATCTCTAACAGCCAAGGTTTAACCCCTTGAGGATCTGTGGGGTGTGCAACTTATTGATTCACAATGTTTTGCATACCCCTCTGGTCCTTGACGGGGTTAAAAACCATTGCATTACCTTTATATGTGAACCCCAGAGCAAGCTAATGCTCAGATATTAGGGGACATTAGGGTCTCTAGTGGAAAATCTTCAACAGCATCCCAATCTCTTCTCTCCAAACCTTTTATTAGCCAAGCACCCATCCTATATAATAATTTACTAGAATGTTTGTCAGAAGCCATCATGCTCAGTAGAGACTGCCCGAACACACAGGATGCTGGAAGCACGGAATTCTGGAGCAAGGAATGCTGGGAGGTGTAGGAATGCTGGGAGTTCTGTGCTGGGAGAATTCTGTGCTTTCAGCCACTCTCTACAGTGCATGACTTCGGTGGCGGCAGGACGGAGAGCAGGACAGGCCTCTTAACATCACCCGGACCTTGGCCCGTGTACATGGGCTTTTACACTAGTAATTATATATCCCCTTGCTCCTATCTCAACCCTTGATTCTTGCATCCCCTATATCAACAGTGAAATATTTCTAGTACTCTCCATAGGTTTCATGGAGTGAGCCATACATTTGTTAAATCCACATGCAGGTCTGGATTTCCCATTAGGCAGTTCAGACAACCATCTAAGGTGCCTCGGCTATGCTGGTCACACACCCCCTTACTGAGCTCTATGTATGAACAGCAAATACCAAATATTCCCATTTCAGACACCTACTCCAGACACCTGCTCTTGGTTATGGCAGTTGGTTTATCTGTCAATGTATATACTGTTGCAATGTATATTTTATATGCTAACTGGCCATTTTATTTTAGTTTATGACACCCTGTATTGGACTGCTTATGTATTACCTTGAATACTTAGAGATGTTTCCAATGCACTGCACCAACTCAACCACTGAAGTTTCAGAGAGCAGAGTGGGTGAATAGACTCAATGGAAAATAGAACAGGAGGAACGTATAACCGACATGTACTTTGTGGGCATTCAGATAATTGGCAAGGTGATCTAAGCGACTCGGTTCATCTCAGCTGCATCGCATGTTGATTTTATTACCAATAAAGGACTAGAGGGGTATGCAATGTATTGCTTTACAATGCATTGTACATCCCCCTGGTCATTAAAAGGTTAAGAGTACTCACTTTTAGCAGAAGTGGAAAACTGGTGTTCATATTATTTAACCTTTGAATGAAAGTGGTCTACAGTTAATTATGAAGCAACTAGTGTAAAAACCCATGTACACAGGCCAAGGTCCAGGTGATGTTAACACTTTGAGTGCCAGAGGGGTACGCAGTGCATTGCTTTGCAATGCGTTGCATACCCCTCTGGCATTCAAAAGGTTAAGAGTCCGGTCCTGCTCTGCGTCCTGCCGCCGACTCAGTCATGTACTGTAGAGACTGGTCGAAAGCACAGAATGCTCTCAGCTCCCAGCATTCTGTGCATTTGGGCAGTCTCTACTGCGCATGACGGCTTCTAACAAACATTCTAGCGAATTATTATATAGGATGTGTTGGGGATGTCTCTAGCATCCAAGATTTTAAGTGGTCCTGCAATATTATTCTCATCACAGTAATTAATTACAACTGTCCTGCATATCCACCCACCCCGTATGTAGCTCTCCAGAGGGTACTGTCTCTCAAGTTCCCAATATATTATTTAAGCCCTTTTTTCAAGGTGAATTATGTATCAAGACAAAGGTTTAGTAAATCTGTGCCAAAACAATTTCACCATCTGTATGCTGTCAATCTCATTTGGTACAAATGGTGCACTCGTCCCCATGGACCAAACAGTTTTTTGACACTTGATAAAACCTTTCCTAGGCTAATATAGGACTTGCTCACTGGAGAGTTTTCTCAGTGTATAAAAAAATATGATTGCTTACATTATCTGAATTGAATGATTCTAGAAATACTTGACATAAGAAAGTGAGAACATGGTTAAAAGGGTACAATTATAGTTCAATTGCATTAAAGGAATTGTCCTTCTAATTAAAACAAGTGTATTCCATCTGCTGTGAGATACTAGATTCAAAAGAAATTACAATTCAAACTCGCTAGCTTTTTTTAACTTCACTTTATAAAAGGTGACCATTAGGTGGCAGTTACTTTTGTTTTCTATGGAGATCAGCAGTTGTGGGCATAAGGTATTCTGTGAGTGGGTCTGAGTTTTAATCTTTTTTGAATTAATCTCAAACCCCTTTATTGGAAGAAAATTTAAGAATATTTATAAAATTAGATTTAGAAAGATACAAAAAAAAAATCACACATTTAACCCCTACATTTCTGCATGCAAGGCAGAACAGTGTACAGATGATGTGTCTACCATTCAAGGGGGTTAAATAGCATTTCATATGATGGCTGATATTTGTGAGAGCTGGAAATCATAGTGCTACAAAACAGCATACCTTTTAATATGAATATATAACTGTTGTAGCTATTTAGTTCACCTAAAACATGGTATTGTAGGGCCATACATTTAATAGAAAATTGGAGCAAACCATATGCACTCTAGGGGAGAACTAAAAATTCCCATTCATATGATGGCTGATATTTGTGAGAACTTATAAATCATAGTGTTACAAAACAACATACCCTTTAAAGGGATAATGATGTTTAATTTTAAGTTTCTTTAATATTGTAGGCATTAAAAAAAGAATTAAATTGATGTAAGTCTTATCTCTCAAACCTTTATGGTTTGAGCGATATAATATGTTAAATCCGCCCCCTCCAGGCTGTTTCAGAGAAGTCTGCCCTGACAGTAGGAGATTCTGGTCCCGGGACCGGCCGACGGCTCTTCAGCAGAACCAAAATCTCGCTATTTAGAAATAAATACTTCATTGGAACGGTCGAAAAAGTGTGCCTGGTTTGCATGCACACTTTGTAGACCATTCCAAAAAAAGTATTTATTTCTAAATGAAGTGATTATGGCTCTTCGGAAGAGCCACCATCTGGTCAAATGACTGGCATCTGCTGCTGTCAGCTAGAGCGCTGACTTCTCTGAAACAGCCTGTAGGGGGGAACTTTAACTAGTTATATCTCTCTTGAGACATAAGACTTACATCGATTTATTTCTTTTTTTAATGCCTACAGTATTAAAAAACTTAAAATTAAACATTACTATCCATTTAATATAAATATATAACTGTTGTAGCTATTTAGTTCACCTAAAAAAATGGTATTGTAGGGCCATACATTTAATAGAAAAGTGGAGCAAACCATTTGCACCATAGGGGAGAACTAAAAATTCCCATTGTTTAAAATGGTGTTTTAAACACTTGAATGCTAGAGAGGTCTCCATTGCATCTGTTCGCAATGTGTTGGAGACCTCTCTAATATTCAGTGGGTTAAAGGAATAGTAATACTTCGTTTTAACTTTATTTTATTTTGTAGGTATTAAAAAAACATGAAGAATGATATAAGTCTTATCTCTCAAACCTTTATGGTTTATGAGATATTCACAAGCAAAGTTCCCCTCCCCGCCCCTTTTTCCTGGTGTAAGCCATCTCTTCTCAGATGTGAATCTGGTTGTATGACAGGACAGATAACGTCAGGGGACAATCTTCTTTGCATGAAAACAATGAAAGCCCTTCCCCCCTTGACAAGTTTTTCAGCTTTTTCCCTTATCTTAATTGAAGATTGTCCCTCTCTGCAGTCTACCTGGGCACCTCCCTTCTGAACTGGTTGAACAGGAGGGGGGATACTTTGTTTGTGAATATCTCTTAAACCATAAAGGTTTGAGAGATAAGACTTATATCATTCTTCATGTTTTTTTAATGCCTACAAAATAAAATAAAGTTAAAACGAAGTATTACTATCCCTTTAAAATCCCCATTTATATAGTACCATTAACCTGTTTCTTCTTAATCTTATCAGTTAACATCTTCCCTACTTTATTAGATCTATAATAATACTTCTGTTTCAAAGCCTTAAGTTTCCTAGTCACCCTCTCTTGTTCCCGCGCCATAATATCCATTCTAATTTTCTTTATCTCTCTCTCATATTCCCCGCAGGGAGACAATTTGTTTTTACATTCCATCTCATAAAGAGAGAGATAAAGCCCAACCAGACCTTCTCCTCTCATCCTTTTTGCTTTTATCCCCATCTTAATCAAGTGCCCTCTCACCACACACTTATAAGCACACCACAGTGTAGCCCTTGACTCAACAGACCTTATATTTTCTTTAAAATAATCTCTAGTCACCTCCTCTAACTTTTCTTTATTATCCTTATCCTGTAACAAGTAATTACTCATTTTCCACTCCCTATAATTTTGCACCCCAATTTCACCTACTAATTGCCAAATTACCGCATTATGATCAGACCACACTATATCCTTAATAAGTACTCTTCTAATATTATCAACCAAAGTGTTATTCCCCACCACCAAATCAAGCCGTGCATATGAATTATGTGCTGATGAATAATGAGTATAATCCCGATCCGTAGGATGGAAAACTCTCCATACATCAAATAATTGTTCTTTTCTCAAAAAATTGGCCAAGGCACGAGCATTTCTCACACATCTTGAATCCACACCTTGTCCCTTCCCCAGGATTTTATCTATCAATGGATCCGGTACACAATTAAAGTCACCGGCCAATATCACAATTCCTACCGCTATATTTTCCACTCTACCCCACAATTGTTTCAAAAATGACACTTGATTACAATTTGGTAGGTATATATTCACCATTGTATACAAGGTATTATTAATCTTACATATCATAATAATATACCTGGCATCACTATCACATTCCTTATAGATAATCTGTAGGTCCACACCTTTTGTCACCATTATCGCCACCCCTCTTTTTTTCTCCTCCTCAAGAGAGGCGGTGATAACATGTGCAAATCTCTTATCCATAAGCAACTCTGTCCGCCCAATCCAATGCGTCTCCTGGACCATACAAATATCTATTTTTTCTTTACGAATCAAATCATATAACATTGACCTTTTATAGGGAGAATTCAAACCCTGGGTATTTAGAGAGAGAAATCTCATTAACCTTCACACATCTCCCTACACCACTGAAGTGGGTGTCTACAGACCCCTGTCATTCCACCACTCACACACACACGCACAAACATACCACAATAAGGGGCATACTCCTCTCCCCTCTTTTCCTCACCCTCCATACTGTACCCCTCTCCCCACAGAGGGCACAGACCAATTTAAGCTAAACTTTAGCTAAATAGATGGCTTGTTACCCAGAACTCCCCTTTATATATCGTACATTGCGAGGACTATAATCTAATATCCTGTTCTTAAACGCCCTACTGCGCCCCCAACCACTCTAAAACTGCAGAAGGCTCAGTGAACCCTTTCCATCCTTCCCTTGAAGAGACCAACAGCTTAAAGGGAGACCCCCATCTAAACTTTATATGTTTAACTCTCAGCTCTCCTATAACCGATGTAAATTGTCTCATTTTATTCCTGGTAGCCCAGGATATGTCTGGCAAGATCCTTATAGAGTCAAATTTTTCTGCCATCTTCTCCTTCACCCTGTATAAATTCCATATCTGTTCTTTCACACTATATGAATGCAGACAGACGAGAAGGAGAGAAGATATTTATGAGACCTGAGGAAATAGGGAAGTGCTTTGAGAAATATTATAAATCTTTGTATAATATACCTAGGGGAGTAACAAAACAACAGGTGAAAGAATTTGTTGGTAAGTATCCATTACCCAAGATTAATGAGGCAGAGGTTGAAGGGATGAATGGTGGGTTCTCGGCACGGGAGGTGATGGAAGCAATTAATAAGTTGAAGATAAATAAGTCCCCGGGGCCGGATGGGTTTGGTGCACTATTTTATAAGAAACTTAAGATGGAAATCTCACCCTATTTGGCGCAGATGTTTAATTGTTTGAGTGAACAAACGAGCTGCCCGGCAGAACTATTGAAGGCACATATTGTCCCTATACTCAAGCAAGATAAGGATCCAATGGTGGTAACTAGTTACCGGCCGATATCACTGTTGAATGTGGATATAAAGATTTACGCCTCTATTATTTCGGAGAGACTTAAGGGGGTGATAGGTAAAATTATACATCCAGACCAAATAGGGTTCATACCAGGTCGATTGTCATATCATAATATAAGAAGGATGATTAATGTGATAGATCATGCAAATGTGGGGGGGGTGCCAACTCTGTTGATTGCATTTGATGCAGAAAAGGCATTCGACCGAGTTGGATGGGATTTTATGTTTGAGGTTTTATCAGCGGTGGGGATAGAGGGACGCATGATGAGAGCAATAGAGTCACTATATAGTGGACCTGGTGCTAGAATCGTAGGGAAGAATTTCAGGTCAGATTGGTTTGGGATTCATAATGGCACTAGACAGGGTTGCCCTCTATCCCCACTGCTGTATGTCTTGACAATAGAGCTATTGGCGGTTGTTATAAGGGAAGATGGAAGAATAAGGGGTTGTATAATGGGGGGTGAGGAATATAAAATTTCTTTGTATGCAGATGATTTGATGGTTACTCTGGAGGAACCACAGAGGTCACTGCCTGGGCTCTTGGAGGCGGTGGAGGCGTATTCTTGTGTGTCTAATTATAAGTTAAATATAGATAAATCTACAATTCTCCCTATTCAAGTGGGTAATAAAGAATGTAAAGAGTTACAAGCAAAATTTGGTTTTAATTGGAATTTAAGTGAAGTACGATATTTAGGGATATATTTAACTTCTAAGGTGGAAGACCTGATGGAAAAGAATGTAATGCATATGTTTAGAGAAACAAAGATTCTATTGAATGGTTGGCAGAGCATAGAGATTTCATGGTTGGGGAGAATTGATGTTATAAAGTTGTATATATTACCAAAATGGAGTTATGTATTTGGACACTTGCCACTGCGCATGCCTGAGTCTTGGTTGAAGATGATACAGGATAGTTTTGGAAGGTTTATATGGAAAAATAGGAAACCCAGGGTTGGGATAAAGGTGTTAATGAAAAATACTAAGAGGGGAGGGTTAGGTGTACCAATTATTGCTCAATGTTATAAAGCCAATATTGTCAGACATGTGCAGATGATGCAAGTGGAGGATTATAAGAAAGAACCATGGTATAAAATGGAATGTAATAGTATTTCTGCCAACTCTCTCTCCCCTTTGATTTGGATGCCAAGTACAATCTATAAGAACATAGGGAGTAAGAATAATTTTATTTTGGTAAATTTATTGTTGGAATGGAGGAGGATAAAAAGGGGGTGGGGATTGGAGAATAGGATACCAGAGTTTGTCCAGGTAAAAGATTTGATGAGGTGGGTTGAGGAGATGGATTTGAGAAACTGGATAAGTAGGGATATTGTAGAGATACGAGATTTGTTAGAGGGTTGTGGGATCAAACCATTTGATCTGTTGCAGAACCAATATGGAATGCCTGGTAGGGATCTATTCAAATATATACGTATTAAGTATTTTTTGCAAAAATATTTGTATATCGGGGATCGAGTTGGTTGTAGGGCTATAAATCACATTTTTAACGGAAATTGTGTTGCAAAGGTGTTATCAAAATGCAATGGTCTAATTCAGATGACGATTGACGATGAGGCCCCGACAGCGGTGGGGAAATGGTCCACTGAATTGAAAATACCTATAGATAGGGATGAATGGAATTGGGGATATAGGAATGTTTGTGAACAAGTTCATTGTGTGTGTATTAAGGAAAATCAGTTTAAGGTAATGAATAGATGGTATTGGGTTCCTAAAAGGTTGGCAGCTATAGACTCGCAGAATTCGGATTTATGTTGGCGCTGTCAGAAGGAAGTTGGTTCACAATTACATATTTGGTGGACGTGTGATAATTTGAAGCCATTTTGGATGGAGATCTTTGATCACCTAGATATATTGGGTAGAGTCAAATTGAAGAGGAAACCGGAGGTGGCATTGCTACATATCGGGTGGCCAAATATGGATAGAGCACAGAGGTTGATGGTTACCCACAGCATGGTTGCGGCTAAGGTGGTGATAGCAAGATTTTGGCAGACATCTGCGATAGGTTCTTGGGTTCAGGTGGCTAGACAATTGCATTTTCAATTAAGTATGGAGGCTGGCTTGTGGTGGGTAAGTCGATCAATGGGGAGAGCGAGTAAAATGGCAGAAGAATGGTTGAAACATGACCTGTTCAAGCATATACAGGAGACTTTGATAGGGGAAGAGAGGAATGAAGAATAGATAGAGAATTTGGTGGGAGTCTACGGGCAGTGTGGATGTATGGATTGTGGAAGTATTGCGGAAGTAATGTTATATGTGTAGAATGTATATTTGTATTATGATATGTCTTAATAAAGAAAAAAAAAAAAAAATAAAATCCCCATTTAAAGGGGACTTTTTGGAACTATTATCTCTCCCCTATAGTGTAATTGGTTTACACCTTAATTTTTCTTTTGAACATACAGATCTTATCCTTTTTCTTGTTTTTAACACTTTGAATAAAATTCCTTCCAGATTGTTATTCTGTGCACCGATGAATGTAAGCATCACATGTAAACACACACCACTGAAATGACGACAACCCTTTATATTTCTTGAAAAAATATGGCTTTGAATCGAAACATAACAATTTTCTCATGTCATTGATACAAAGAAAAGCACACGTGAGGGCTGTTTGCTCACCTAATGAAATACGTTTTCAATATTCAGCAGGGTGAATTGACATGTTTAGTGGTGACACAACCACTCAAGTTCTTGTTCACCCATAACTAACCTTTGAGTGCCAGACGGGTTTCCAACGTAAAGGTGCTCAAAGGTTTATCAGGGAGACATTCAATAGCCCATATTTATAAACAGCAAACTGGAGTTATTCTGGAGTAAATCAACCGCACCATAGGAGACACACAAAAATTCCTAAATTCCCATGTACTTAAATTTAACTTTTTAACCCCTTGTATAGTAGAGAAGTCAATGACGATTTTCATCCTCCCAATGGTGCAGTTAGTTTAACCCTGACTTGCTCCATTTTCTTGATGATTAAGACCCTTTTCAACATAAACTATTCTGTTTTAACCACTTCATTGCCTCCTATTAAGGTTTACCTCTGATATATTTTGCATTTGTCCTATTAAGTAATTAGAGCTTAAACCTGGTTACTAGATCACAAAATTTCATTTTGTTATTGCTGTCTTTCGAGAATATCTGGTCCTCAATTAAAGCTGTCCGTATACAGTAATATAAAAAGAGCCACTCGGTCACCCGACCACAAACTGTCTGAAATCAACTGCAGTGTGGACAATGTGGACTGTAAAACATGTTAAAATAAAGGGGCTTCATCTGTATCACCAACTATAATCACATGACCTGAACCAATATGTTCCTTGGCCCCCAAGTTAACAGACTGCTACTTCACCCCTGCCTGTGACTGCGGATGTTGGTAGGTACTAACTGAAGAAGCTTGAGCACAGGTATCATGTTTAAAGACACTATTTTGTTGCCAGCCTGATTTATATAATGACTAGTTGAACACGGGCCACAGTGTCACTGCCAGCCGGTTGCAGGGCAGTCATGCACAGTGGAGACTGCCCATGCCGCGGCTGATACAGTGCCAGCCGGTCATGGTGCAGTCATGCTCTGTAAAGACTGCCTGAGGAGAGGCTGATACAGAGCCGGACGCTCCTTCAGAGTGCCCCGCTCTGTATCAGCTGCGGCGTGGGCAGTCTCGTTACAAACTTTCTAGCGAATTATTATATAGGATGTAAAACTCTTCTGCTCTCTCTCATGTTAGAGTACCATAATAATGAATTTGGGGGGCCATGTGCCAGTTCTTTTAGGGAGTTAGGAAAATTGCTGACTGGACCTCACTGCACCCTTACTCTGTGTCTAGACTGGAAGAAACTGTTTGTCCCTGCTGCACCTTATTGACGTCCATGATTACTACAATCTTTTGCATCAATACTCCTTCTCTATAGACTGCAGGTTCCAGTTGGCCCTTAGCTAAACCTATGGCCACACCCCCTACTCTTCACATGACCCCACCTCCTGTGTTTCCTGGCACAGAAACTATCCATGGCCTATAACAAGCAAGGACAAAAAAAAAGCTTTAACCCCTTGGTTGCTAGAGAGATCTCCAATGAATTGTTTCACAATTTGTTGGAGACCTCTCTATCATTCAAGGGATTAAATATTAGCCTGTAAATGATATAAACAGGTGCAGGGAATTGAGATTGCTCTTGGCACACCCAGAATTCAGAATGTGCCTACTGGGAAATCTGGTCCTGGTGGCACTGTACAAATAAATAGATAAATAATGATGTTGATGCTGATGCTGATAGTAATAGTACAAATAATCACCAAAAGGAAAAAAAGAGAAAGATAAATGTTGTAGTATTAATTTTAAAAAAGTGTGTGTGTGTGTGTGTGTGTGTGTGTGTGTAAATAATTTTGCCATATTATAAAACTAGCTATCAGTATTGACTCATCTAACCTGAATGCATATAGATAATTTTCTCTTAAAATTAATAATCAACAATTATCTGCAACACGAACAGAACAGGTTTACTATAAAAAGGAAGTTATTCAGGTCTCTCTACAATTACTGGGTGAAATGCTTTGACAAAACACCTCTTTTATATTACAGAGAGGGGTTTCAGTCACCAACAATGTTTTTATAAGCAATAATCTTACAAAAGATTAATATGTTACAATGAATATTAAAGTAAATTTGGTCATATAGTTGAAGTATATTGTGTGTCAAAAAAGTATGTTCATAGAAATATTAGGAATGACTGTCATATAATAAAAGGCTATGGTAGACAGTTCTCTGGGCATCTGTGAGCAAGAAGTCTAATCAGGGTACATGTAATGGGTTCTTATGGGCCTGAATATATCCTGCTGCATTTTAGAAAGGATAAGTAGAGAAAGGGGTAATGAGAAAAAGTAAAATGAGCAAAATGTAGCACAATGTAGGAGGGGATTCCAATCTAGGTAGACCTCAGAAGGTCAGTGGGTTTCATCTGGATTTCATTTGATATAAGAAACTTACTAACACCTTGATGCTGAAACTAAAGGCAAAGTTAGTGAATGCTGCTGTAGGGAAAAAAAAGAAGTAAAAGTAGATCTAAGGTAAGGGAAGCAGGACTTGGGTGATAAAATTAATGATTTTCTTCCAGATTTCTGAGCAAAGGATATATCCATCATAACTGCTCTATGTATCTGGTATAACTACCAATCCCAGACTCAAACTATCCTTGCCCTGGGGAGATCAGACAAGGTCAAGACCCATAACATCAACCATCAAGTGCTATCTATCAATAATTTGTGGAAAAAAAAATGCAGAAGATTGTGTGGATTGATTTAGAGCACCCAAAGAAAAGTCATGATCTCTCAAATCAGAATTAATCATTTATGCGGGTGCAGCAGAATAGGTCCAGGGGTTTTCAAGAAATATGACAGGCAGAGAGAGATGAAACAGCAGAGAGTATAGGAGACAGTGGCTGTGGGGGAGCTGGAGAGCAAGAAAGAGAAAGGGGCAAGAGTGTGAGCTGGAAATTGAGGGAAGCATAGGGGGTAGAGCATAGAAGAGATTGGAGGGGCACACCTGAATAAGGGATCAGAGAAAGGATAGAGACATCATGAGACTGGGAAAGAGACAGAGAGAGACAACATGTTAGAGACTGAGTTGGGAGAAGTGAAGAGTGGAGAAACAAAGCACGAGAGAGTGATGGGGGAGTGCCCACCAGTCCTGCCTGATTGCTAACGAAGAAGCTCTCCTACCTGTTTAGACAAGTGAGTTGAACTGGAACCTGTTTAATTGACATCTGAAAGTAAGTCAATCTTCTTATTTTTCCTAACATCATGAGATTACTTTTTCTGAAATTTGATTGGTTAAAGAGACAAATGAAACAGGAAATAAAACATCTATTTTGCAGGTTGTGCTTTGTGGTTTTTCTACATTTTTGAAGCTACAAATGCATATATCACATAGGGATATTTTTTCTTTGATGTGATATGGTAACATTAGAAAGGTATCGTATGTAGTTACATGAAATTGAGGCTGATGTACTTAGAAGATTTGGAGCAGGTGGAGAAAATTACAAAAGCAACAAAATGAGTGACAGAATTCTCATGTATTCTAAAGCCCCATTTAGATCATACAACATTTTCATTTTCCTCATAAGTTGCAGCTAATTTACCCCACCATTGGCCCAGTTCCTCTTAGCATATCTGCTTCTGTGACTTCTGAGAAACATGCAACATGATCGGTTGCTGCTAGATAATAGCTCCAGTTTGCTCAGAATGTTTCAATAACTCTGCATTTTCTGGTTTGCTTCTTTATGGTGCAGGAGAGAGTTTTTTTCCATTTCCTGGATTGTTTCAACATACCCCTACAGTCTTCTAGGCCAGGACTGTCCAAGTTCAGTCCTCAAGGGCCACCAACAGGCCAGGATGTAAGGATTTCCCTGATTAAGCAAGGTGAGTTACTCAGTGGCTCATTCATTTTCACTGATTCCCCTGTGCTTAATCAGGGAGATCCTTAAATCCTGGCCTGTTGGTGACCCTTGAGGACTGAGCTTGCACAGCCCTGTTCTATGTACACCAACTGTTTAGGTTTTATGATATTACTGCTTGATCACATGTGGCTAATCAGTAGCTCAGTTGTTGTTATCTACCTATTCTCAATTAGAAATATTCCTAAAACATTGACTTCTTGGTGTACCATGAGTACTGGACTGGGAACCAGTGATGTATATGACCAACAGTGTCTACGCTTATCACCTTTATGACCAGAGGGGAGTGGTACCTATTGTAAACCAATGCATTGCATATCGCTCTGTTCTTTAAAGCGATGAAAAATATATTGAAAATTACTTTCATTGTATCATTGAATAAAATGGGAGCTTCTATGTACTTATTTTAAGTTAAACATTGTGTATTATGCTTTATTTTATACATATTTAAAAGGTAACAGAAGACAAAAAGAAATCCCTTTTATACAATAAGTGAATTCTATCACTCAAAATGCTATACTGTATTGTTAAAAAAACAAAGGGAGTGTTCCCTAGATATTTTTAAGCTTGCTGTATCATAGCTGAGGTCATCAAGTGAAAGCATTGCTCATTCTGTGATATCTACTTTCATATCTCACGTCATGGCATAAGGTTAACATAACTTTTAATCCAGTCTTAGCTAGCACCTTACTTTTGGCTCAGCACCTGTGCTCTGGTTTACACAAGGAGGGGTAAATAATCCAAAGGTTCAGTTTCAGATTTTAATGATAACTGAATGAATATGTGGTACTACGGGCTGTTTCACTACTGAGCAAAAATGTATTGATTTCTTGAATCAGAATTAAAAGCTTTAAAATCCCAAATAAAATTAATTGAATTTATAATAGATAAATTGCAGCCTGTTTACAGAAAGTGAAAATGTATCCTAAAATACTTAAAATGTTATCTACCTGCCAATAATATGTAACCTCTAAAAATAATATTTTTTTTTACCAGGTCTTTTATGTTCTTAAATGATGACATCCACTTGTCTTTGTCACTGCTTGAAAGGAGGCAGTCATGAGGTTCTTTTTTAGTATCCCATAAGTTTGGACTAGAAGTGACGATTGACAGTGACATCATTTCCTGTGTCTGTAGACATAAGATGCAACACTCCTCAGCAATATTATTTGAAGTAAATGCAAGGGCAAATGTATTCTTCTAGCACTGCCACATTCACAACGTCACCAAATTTTAAGTAATTGTCATTTTCTGGTGAAAAAGTATCTGTTTTCAGTGGCTACATAATATCTATGGGTAAATAATTATTTCATGATCAAAGGGTATAATTTGCCTTTTACCCCTTGGTGACAAGGGATTTTTTTTTCACAAGAGGACAAGAGCGATTTTGGCCTTTTTAGTATGTTCCCTCTTATTTTCCCTCTTAAGCCTTTACTACACCCATAGATGTATACCATTCTTTAAGGATACGTAGGGCTTTCTTTTGATTTGATAATAATATAAAATGTGGAGAAAATAGCAAAAAACACATTTTATAGGTTTTATTGTGATGATTTATCCTCAATTAGTGCATATTTAACTGGACAGAAAAAAGTATGAACATTCAGTTATGCCTGTTAAGTGTCCCTCTGAGACAAGAATCCCAATGTCCCTTTTTACCATCCAGGAGATCAGACTGTATGATATGTATTTAAGACCATCACATTGCTCCACAGGAATAAAATTCACTTTAATCTTTTCTTAAAATTCAGTATATGGGTTTATAAATTAATCTTTGTAAATAAAATACTTTACGCTTGTTTTAAAACATTATTCAGCTATACCAGAGGTGTCAATGGATCACCAAGTAAAGTAAATAATGTTTAATGTTCTACTCACCAGTCCTTCCCCCAGCAAAACAAAAGTGTCCCCTCTTTGGCCATCTGAAGAGTTGGGAGCTCTTTTCTCTGCCCCTCTCTGCCTAATGAACACAGTGACGAGACAAAGGTGACAAAGGAAATGTTTATGAACATTGTCTTTCTCATATGGGTCCACTTGCACATGTGATCATTATAGAAGAATGGAGGATTCAAAAGTTATTCCGGATCAAACTTAATTTTAATCAACAAAGGTGCCAGTTGGTGCTGAAAGGGCAAAATTATTTTTTTCTGTTGTTCTCTGTGGAAGAGTTCTTGTCTGAGACTAAGACTCTCCATAGAAAGTGATAGCAACAGTGAGCCCCCTGGTTACACCAATAGAAAATTGCAGCTTAATTGAAAAACAAAGTTTGAGCTACATTAACATTTGAATGAAAACTATTCCTTTGTTTAAGTCAGCAGGAAAAGTCCTACTATTGATGTTTTAGTAATTAAAAGTTTACTACTACTTTAGCCCTTTGAGTGGCACTCAAAGGCTTAAAGCACAGATGGAGGCTATGGTGACACTTAAGCCCTTCTGATGCAGGCGACATTCTGATGTCACCATTTATATGCAGCCAAAATTTTTAACTCTGTGTTTTGTTGGTTGTCACCTAGAGGGCAACATTTAAATAGAGTATCAAGAGCCAGAGGGGTAAGCAATGCATTGCTCTGCAATGCATTGCGTACACCTGTGGCACTCAAAGGGTTGATAATCATGTAGAACAGTGTTTCCTAACCATAGTCCTCAAATACTCCTAAGAGTGCAGATTTTATGGAATTTTCTGGTCAAACACTTCTAAAGTAGGAATTAAATATCCAATAATTAAACACTTGTTCTTAAAACCTGCATTATTGGGGTACCTGGGTACACTGAAATGGAACCGTTAGGGACAATGCACTAAGCTTGGTGGAGTAACTCAGATAAATAACATTGCATATGAATATTACTCTCAAGAAAGCTTTATCAGTAATCAGTTCATCCCCACAATGTGTCAGCATACAATGTCACTGACATGATGGAGGAACAAATTCCCCTGAATGTTGTGGTTGCAGAGGTTCTTAAAGTTTTGTAGTTTTTTGTTTGCTTCACATAATTTTTTCCTGTAAGACAGATGGATAAACACACACACAAAGTTAAAAGGAATCATATAAATAGTGAAGTAGGTTTAATAAAACATGTATTAGTCAAAAAAACATTGAACTCACATAATTAAAGCATACTTGGTATATCACCAAAGAAAGCACCCTTCCATTTTCCATGGATGACTTACAAGATGACTGAGTGTCAGGGTAATGAGCACTCCCTCCTTAGCTGTACACTTTAGGTTTCTGTTTTCGGAAGTATGTGTGTTGAAGCTGGGGAGAACAAAAAAAATATACACACAAATACACACAAGCACCTGAATTTCAAACCTCAGAGACTATTCCTTGCAAATCAGTTTGTTCAAACCTAAATTTTTCAGGAAATCCAACAAATGAAACCAAGATCTGGCACGTTCATTCATTTAAAATCAAATTTAGGTACCCTAAGTTACCTGACTGTCCTTAAGGGTGAGGTTATGCTAGCAGCAGCATGTCTAATTGGTTGAAAAGCTGTGAGGCCGAGGAAGCAAATGAATAGTTGATTTACAGTACTTCAGCTTGGAAAAAATATGAGCATGTTTTGATATGACCCTTTAGAAGAAGGGGAAATGCCTGGAATATAATTATCTTTTTTATAGCATTAAAAATTGATGCAATTTCAGGGACGGTGAGATAAGTTCCTGCCCTGTATAATTTGTGAACTGAGAGATAAAATAAGTTGCTTAAGATCACATGATAAGCTAGCTGGAAGGGTGACAACATGTATCCAGGACCCCTTCCAGCTACATGCTAATTGGCTGGGAGGTGAGGTTACTGCACTATATGTTCCATGTCCTGTGCAACCTCACAATCACAGCCAATGGGATAGTGGGGATTCATTTGAACAGGGATGTTCAATTTTCCTCATCCTGGCTCTGGCAGTGAACCGAGAAGAATTAAGAAGGGGGGTTGTTTTGTAGGCAACAGGGACAGTGCTGAAGAGGTTCTGGGGGGCATTCATTTTTTATTTTTTTTACAGAAGGTGAAGGTGGCTCAGGGTATCGAGGACACCACTGGACATCCAACATCAATTTAAATACTTATTTAAGGGGCAGGAAATCTGAAAAACATGTTAATTTACCAAAATTCTGACTACCGGAATGGGTGGGTAACCGAAACTTGCATCACCTAAATGGGTAAAAAGAAATGTTTTACCTAATCATTCAGATTTTGCTGTGCACAGAAACCTACACTCTCTTAAGCTATCAGACCTAGTATTCAAACTTCCCTCCTACTTCCAAACCTAGACTCTTATCCAAGGATGTAACTCCTCACTAACATCATCTTTGGACCAGCATGCTCCTCTCCGCCTTCAACACTCCTGGCCCAGGAATTCCAGACCCTGGCTAACTTCATCAACCCGTATGCTACTTACCTGTTGTCGAGCTGCAAAACTTCTCTAGTCAAAGTTTCATTCTTTTGCTGACTTTCCCTATTTTTAACACAGCTCTTACCCAGGCTGAATGACATTTTTCTAAACCTAATCACCACACATAAATCTAAACTATGTTCCTCTTTAAATCTTTGATTCTCTCCACAAGGCCTCCTCCTTCTCCAATATTCCTCAGGTCTTTGCTGACTTTTCTAAAGATAAGCTGCAATCCATTCACAAAGCCATATCCTCCACATTCTCTCCTCCTGTACCTCTGATTCCTTGCTCAACTTGAACCACCCTCAGCTCCTTCTCCTCTGTTACAAAGGAGGAAGTATCTCTGTGACCATCCTAATCTCTGACTACTACGTGCTCCCTGGATCCCATTCCCTCTCACCTCATCAAGTCTCTTGCATCTACTCTTGTTTCTAGCTTTAGTAATATCCTTAATTGCTCACTTGCTACAGGAACCTTTGATTCCTCATTCAAACAGTCACACCTCTACTCAAATATCCTTACACAACCCCACCTGTCTTTCAAATTACCAGCCAGTTTCTCTCTTTTTGCATCTAAGATCCTGGAATGCCTCACTGTCACAAACCTGTCTGCTCCTCCCCCCTCAAGACGGTCTCACTCCTGATTACAGAACTCATACATCTGTCCATAGCCTACTTATGCCTGAGACTTTCCTACTCTTCCCACCCTCAGATGGTCTGTGCTCAGCATCCTAGTACCTGTGTATCAAGCTTACCTGTATTCCTGATTCCTGTTGTGACCCTTGCCTGAACTCCAATTATCCGAATATCTGGCTTCCTGACCTTGGCTTTGTCTGCGACCTCTCTTCCTGTTCCTGCGATCCAACTCTTTGCTCCAGTCTTCTGTTTGACCCTTTGTGTACCGACTCCAGCTAGCCTGACCACTCTCTTCATATCTCCAGTTTGTTTTGACTCCTTGTGTACCTATTCCGGCTCGTCTACGACTCTCCACTTCTCGACTTTCCCTAGGTACCGACTATCTGTTTGTTCAACTACCTGTGTACCAGACCCGGCTATCCTTCAACTCCCCGTCCGTCTACAACCCTGTGTAGTCGACATCAATTCTGTTCGACTCCTAGTCGACTCCAGCTTTCCTTCGACTCTCCAGTATCTGCCTCTGCAGCTTTTATTCGACTATCAGCATAACATTCCGTTGGCTAACTTAAAGACACCTGCTCTCTGCTCTCTGACTCCCGGCCTTCTGCTGTAGGGTTCCAACTCTGCCTCGTAGCCTGTGGGTCATCATCATCATTCACCCATTCCTTGACTGGCAGAGAGAACTGTGATACTCACGTTTAATCTCTTTCTTCAATTCCAAATCTCTTCTTGACCCACAACAGTTAGGTTTCTGCTCCAATGATTCCACAGAAACAGTCCTAACAAAAGTTACTAATGAAATACATACAACAAAGGACAAGGCTGCTACAGTATACAAACCCTACTAGGATGCTCTGCCACCTTTGACATTGTTGATCACACACTCCCACTGGACACACTATGCACCCCTGGCATCTGTGGCACAGCTCTAGAATGTCTTGCCATCTGTCTCTCTAACTGTACTTTCGGTATTTCTTTTACAAATACTTTCTATTCATCCAGTGGAAGTACCCCATTAATCAGCCCTGGGTCCACTTCTCTTTCCTCTCTATACCCTCTCTCTTGGTGATCTTATTTCATCTCTTGGCTTTAATTATTATCTTTACACAGATGACAGGCAAGTCTACCTCTCTTCCACTTGACTCACTCCAGCTGTACGGTCTCAAGATATTCAGTGTCTCATAGCAATCTTATCATGGATGGTCCACCATTAAGGCAGAACTTGTAGTATTTCTTTGTAAGCTCTGCCCCAACCCCTTTTTCCATCACATCTGACACCACCATTTATTCTGTAACCAAAGAATTCTGCCTTAGTGTTATACTCTATTTTATGTATTTAGAAAGTGTTTTACCATGAAGAATGCATTGGGGTTATGCACTAAGGCATGATAAAGAGGTGATAAAGTGGAGATAACTTCTCCAGTGATATCACTTCTCCAGTTACTATGCTACTCTATAGAGCCTATGCACTAAGATCTCCAAAGTTGGAGACATTGTGGTGCATTGGCTCCATAGAATAACATGGGACTTGGAGAAGTGATATCACTTGAGAAGTCATCTCTGCTTTAACATCTCTTTATCATGCCGTAGTTCATCTCCCCATTGAGATTTCTCTCATTTTAAAGAATGTTCTGGAGAGAATTTACATTACAAAGTTACATATTTGCATAAATAGAGAGACAATATCGTATATAATAAAAGGCCAGAAAGTTTGTCACGATGCAATCATGTGCAGTAGAGACTGCCCGCATTTGGCCAGTCTCTACTGCACATGCTTGCATCTCGTGAGTGAGGTGACGCAATCACATGGAGCAATGAGATAATGGCAGTATACAGAGTAGATCCGGGTAATGTTAACCCTTTGAGTGCCAGAGGGGTACACAATGTATTGCTTTTAGTGATGATCGAGCACCCCAATGCTCGGGTGTTCGGGTGCTCTGACCGAGCGCCCCCGGAGGATCGAGTGCTCGGCCGAGCACCCGAGCCCCATTGAAGTCAATGGGAGGACTCGAGCATTACACCAGGCACCCCCTGATCTGATGAGGGGAGGGTGCCTGGTCCATAGGAAAAGGGCAGAAAATGATGGAAACACCACAGAAATGGTTCAGGGACAGCATAGGGAGGATGTCTGGATGCATCTTGGACTCCAACATCGCTGCTGGGAACGATGTTTCGCCCGTAGTACGCCATTTTTACAGACTGACCGTAAAACACACAAAAAGGAAGATAAAAACGACTTTAGGCGAAAAATTGTTACCAAACAGTGTTTGCTGTATATTTACTTGTATATCATCTGCAAATTCTGCAAAAAATTTCATCGATTTTTCGGAACTGGGGCCATGATTAAGAGGGAAACGTGCGCAGAGGCAAATTCTGCAAAAAATTTCCTCGATTTTTCTGAACTGGGGCCATGATTAAGAGGGAAACGTGCGCAGAGGCAAATTCTGCAAAAAATTTCCTCGATTTTTCTGAACTGGGGCCATGATTAAGAGGGAAACGTGCGCTGAGCTGACCATCTAAAACATTATGGGTGAGGGTCTGCTGCGGAGCTGACCATCCTAAACATTATATGCGAAGGCCCGCTAGTGAGCTGACGCTATAAAACATTATATGAGAGGGCCCGCTAGAGAGCTGACCCAATAAAACATTATATGAGAAGGCCCGCTGGTGAGCTGACCTATACAAAAATTGTCAAACAGCGCCCGCTGGTGAGCTGGCCCTATATAAAAATTATATCACAGGGCCCGCTGGTGAGCTGGCCCTATATAAAAATTATATCCCAGGGTATATGGAAGAGAGTCAACCATATACCCGTTTTTTGGGTGGAAGGGGTGAATGGGAATACAGAGTATTCCCATCATTGTAAATAACATATCTAAAGTGACTTTATGTTCCCCCGGGGCTTTCCTCCAGTGGAGTGGAGAAGTCAGGGGAAATCCAGGCCTTGTTCATTTTTATAAGTGTCAACCTATCAGCATTTTCGGTGGAAAGGCGGATACGCTTATCTGTTATGATGCCACCAGCAGCACTAAATACCCGCTCAGACAGAACGCTGGCGGCAGGGTAGGCCAGCACCTCCAAGGCGTAGAGTGCCAGTTCATACCACGTGTCCAGCTTGGACACCCAGTAGTTGTAAGGCACAGAGGGATCATTGAGGACGCTGACACGGTCTGCTACGTACTCCTTCACCATCTTCCAAAACTTTTCCCTCCTTGTGACACTAGGCTGCGCATCAGGGTGAGGGTGCTGGCGGGGTGTCATGAAGGTGTCCCACGCCTTGGAGAGTGTTGCCCTGCCTTTGTCGGAACTGCTGTGTGCTCCCCTTTTCTCCCCTTCTCGGTTGGCCAAGGTAGCACGTACTCTGCCGCCAGCGTTGTCAGATGGAAAATTTTGGAGCAATTTTTCAACAAGAACCTTCTGGTATTGCACCATTTTGCTTGTCCTCTCCACCGGATGAATGAGAGATGAGAAATTCTCTTTGTAGCGGGGGTCCAGAAGGGTGAACACCCAGTAATCCGTGTTGTCTAAAATGCGTATAACGCGTGGGTCACGGGAAAGGCAGCCTAACATAAAGTCAGCCATGTGTGCCAGAGTACCAACAGGCAAGATTTCGCTGTCCTCACCAGGAGGATGACTCTCAATCTCCTCATCCTCTTCCTCCTCTTCTGCCCACCCACGCTGAAGAGATGGAACTAAAGTTCCATGGCTACCCTCTGTAGCGGAGGTAACCGTGTCTTCCTCCTCCTCCTCCTCCGCCTCCTCCAATTGTCGCTGAGAAGACGAAGTGAGGGTGCTCTGGCTATCACCTTGTGTAAGCTCTTCCTCCCGCATTTCCACCTCTTCCACATGCAAAGCGTCGGTTTTAATTGTGAGCAGCGAGCGTTTCAGTAGACACAGAAGTGGGATGGTTACACTGATAATAGTGTTATCGCCGCTCACCATCTGTGTCGATTCCTCAAAATTGCGTAAAACCTCACAGAGCTCTGACATCCATTCCCACTCCTCACTTCTGATTAGAGGAAGTTGAACGGAGAGGCGACGACCGTGTAACAGCTGGTACTCCACTACTGCCCTCTGCTGCTCACAAAGCCGGGCCAACATGTGGAAGGTGGAGTTCCAGCGCGTGCTCACGTCACACAGCAGCCGGTGAGCTGGCAATTGTAAGCGCTGCTGCAGCTTCAACAGGCCGGCTGAAGCTGTTGATGACTTACGGAAATGTGCACACACGCGGCGCACCTTGGTCAAGAGATCATGCAAATTGGGGTAGGTTTTTAGAAATCGCTGAACCACTAAATTAAATACATGCGCTAGGCATGGTACGTGTGTGAGCTTGCCGAGCTCCAAAGCCGCCACCAAGTTACGCCCATTATCACACACAACCATGCCTGGTTGCAGGTTGAGTGGCGAGAGCCACTGCTCGGTCTGGTGACTGATCCCCTGCAACAGCTCTGAGGCCGTGTGCTGTTTGTCCCCAAGGCAGATCAGCTTCAGCACGGCCTGTTGACGCTTCCCCACTGCAGTGCTACACTGCTTCCAGCTACCGGCTGATGGGTGAGTGGCGCTGCGCGCAGAGAATTCGGAGGTGGAAACGGAGGAGGAGGAGCCAATAACGTAGGTGCTGGCGGAAACCCTGATGGAGGTAGGGCCCGCAATCCTCGGCGTGGGTAGCACCTGTGCCATCCCAGGGTCCGAGTCGCTCCCAGCCTCCACGACATTCACCCACTGTGCCGTCAGGGAAATGTAGCGTCCCTGGCCACAAGCACTTGTCCATGTGTTAGTTGTTAAGTGGACCTTCCCAGTAACTGTGTTGGTCAGGGCACGGGTGATGTTACGGGACACATGGTGGTGTAAGGCGGGGACGGCACACCGGGAAAAGTAGTGGCGGCTGGGGACTGCGTACCGAGGGACAGCTGCTGCCATCAGGCTGCGGAAGGACTCAGTCTCCACAAGCCTAAATGGCAGCATTTCGATGGCCAGTAATTTGGAAAGGTGTGAGGTTAGTGCTATGGCCTGTGGGTGGGTGGCTGGGTATTTTCGCTTGCGCTCAAATGCCTGGGGTAACGACATTTGGACGCTGCGCTGGGACAGGGAAGTGGATGTGGTCGCTGATGGTGCTTCAGATGGTACAGGTGCAGGGCGGGAGGTATGCGGGCTTGCGCCTTCGACAGGCGATTGGCCGGCACCGAAAACAGGGGAAGAGGAGGCAGTGGTGTGGCCTGCAGACACAGATTGGCGATCCGGGCGTTCCTCCCACTTATTACGGTGCTTGGATGCCATGTGTCGGATCATGCTGGTGGTGGTGAGGTTTCTAGTGTTCATGCCTCGGCTCATTCTGGTGTGGCACAGGTTGCAAACTACAATTTTTTTGTCGTCCGCACTTTCCTTAAAAAAACGCCATACCGCGGAACACCTAGCCCTTGGCAAGGGAGATTTACGCAAGGGGGTGCTCCGTGGAACATTTGCGGGCCGGTTTGGTGCAGTCCGCCTTCTTTCTGTAGCCACACCACTGCCTCTTCCAGCCTGTTGCGGTGCTGCAGATGGCTCACCCTCAGGACTGCTGTCATCGCTCGGCTCTCCACCTTCCCAGGTGGGGTCAGTCACCTCATCGTCCACCAAGTCCTCCTCCACTTCCTCACTCTGATCATCCTCCTCATTTCTTGATCCCACCACATACTCAGTCATTGACAACTGTATATCATCCTCCTCATCAAGGTCTTGAGACAATAATAGTGGTTGATTTGATGGCAACTGTGTCTCATCATCATCATCATCCACTTCCTTTGACCTTAAATGCCGTTCACCTCTGTCATCTTCTTGTGATTGGGTACCCTCTAGAGGTTGTGAATCAGGGCACAAGATTTCATGTTCCTCTGCAAGCGTGCTTGGAGAGAGGTTCAAATTAAGGACTGGTGATGAGACGAGCTCCTCACTATATCCCAGTGTGGGATCACTTCTTTGACCAGACCCTCTATGGTGGGAGGAAGGATGATCAGGGTGAGGATTATGTTGACCAGACTCTTGGCTACTGAGAGTGGACTTGGTGGAAGACAGGGTGGTGCTTAACCGACTGGAAGCAGTATCACCTGAAATCCAACCGACCACCTGTTCGCAGTGGTCTGACCTCGAGAGTGATGTCCTGCGACGCCCTGTAAACTGAGACATGAAGCTAGGTATGGTGGATGTCTTTCTTTCTTGTGCTCTGGCACCAGGCACAGTTTCTACGCGTCCTGACCCGCGCCCTGAACTATCAGGATCACGTCCACTTCCCCGTCCCTTTTTACCCGCCTTCTTCATATTACACGGAATATGTGCTGCAAATCTGCAACTTTGCACACTAAACAGAATGTGCTGCTTATCTGCGGCTAGGCACAGTGAACAGAATATGTGACTTTTATTTTTAACACTTTGCACACTAAACAGAATGTGCTGCTTATCTGCGGCTAGGCACAGTGAACAGAATATGTGACTTTTATTTTTAACACTTTGCACACTAAACAGAATGTGCTGCAAATCTGCAACTTTGCACACTAAACAGAATGTGCTGCTTATCTGCGGCTAGGCACAGTGAACGGAATAAGTGACTTTTATTTTTTACACTTTGCACACTAAACAGAATGTGCTGATAATCTGCAACTTTGCACACTAAACAGAATGTGCTGCTTATCTGCGGCTAGGCACAGTGAATGGAATATGTGACTTTTATTTTTTACACTTTGCACACTAAACAGAATGTTCTGCTAATCTGCAACTTTGCACACTAAACAGAATGTGCTGCTTATCTGCGGCTAGGCACAGTGAATGGAATATGTGACTTTTATTTTTTTACACTTTGCACACAAAACAGAATGTTCTGCTAATCTGCAACTTTGCACACTAAACAGAATGTGCTGCTTATCTGCGGCTAGGCACAGTGAATGGAATATGTGACTTTTATTTTTTACACTTTGCACACTAAACAGAATGTTCTGCTAATCTGCAACTTTGCACACTAAACAGAATGTGCTGCTTATCTGCGGCTAGGCACAGTGAATGGAATATGTGACTTTTATTTTTTACACTTTGCACACTAAACAGAATGTTCTGCTAATCTGCAACTTTGCACACTAAACAGAATGTGCTGCTTATCTGCGGCTAGGCACAGTGAACGGAATGAGTGACTTTTATTTTTTACACTTTGCACACTAAACAGAATATGCTGATAATCTGCAACTTTGCACACTAAACAGAATGTGCTGCTTATCTGCGGCTAGGCACAGTGAACGGAATATGTGACTTTTATTTTTTACACTTTGCACACTAAACAGAATGTGCTGCAAATCTGCAACTTTGCACACTAAACAGAATGTGCTGCTTATCTGCGGCTAGGCACAGTGAACGGAATATGTGACTTTTATTTTTTACACTTTGCACACTAAACAGAATGTGCTGCTAATCTGCAACTTTGCACACTAAACAGAATGTGCTGCTTATCTGCGGCTAGGCACAGTGAACGGAATAAGTGACTTTTATTTTTTACACTTTGCACACTAAACAGAATGTGCTGCTAATCTGCAACTTTGCACACTAAAAAGAATGTGCTGCTAATCTGCAACTTTGCACACTGAACAGAATGTGCTGCTAATCTGCAACTTTGCACACTAAACAGAATGTGCTGCTAATCTGCAACTTTGCACACTAAAAAGAATGTGCTGCTAATCTGTAACTTTGCACACTAAACAGAATGTGCTGCTAATCTGCAACTTTGCACACTAAAAAGAATGTGCTGCTAATCTGCAACTTTGCACACTAAAAAGAATGTGCTGCTAATCTCCAACTTTGCACACTAAACAGAATGTGCTGCTAATCTGAAACTTTGCACACTAAACAGAATGTGCTGCTAATCTGCGGCTAGGCACAGTGAACGGAATATGTGACGTTTTTTTTTTAAACTCTGCCCCCCAAAACAAAATATATCTGCTGCCCCCACACACAATAGTCCTAAAAAGACTTTTGGGTCTTTTTGTTGTTCAAACGCACTTTTTTTCTGCCTACACTGACTTTCCCTTCCTATCCTCATCTCTCCCTGGCTAAGACTGAGCCGAACTCGCTGGTCAGGTGCTATACAGCACCCGATCACGGGTTCTGGCCAGCCAATCAGTGTAATGCCAGCAGCCAACATGGCTGCTGGCATTACACTGATGTCAGAGCCTCCCCGCACGTTTATTGGCTGCGCAGCAGCCGCGAAACGTGCGGGGAGGAGACCCGAACATGGCGGGCGAGCACATGCGGTACTCGTACGAGTACCGCCATGTGCCGAGCAGAGCGATGCTCGAGCCGAACCGAGCTTCGGCCGAGCATGCTCGCTCATCACTAATTGCTTTGCAATGTGTTGAGTACCCCTCTGGCACTCAAAGGGTTAAAAGTCCGGTCCTGCTCTATGTACTGCCATTACCTCACTGCTCCACGGCCCGTGCACATGGGCTTTTACACTAGTATATACACATATAAATAAGAAAGTAAAGTTTTTTTTATATACAGTTACCTATTTTTAAATAAAAGAAGGATTTCTTTTTATGGATTTTGGACTGGGAGAAGATCTGATTTTTTTGAGGTACGTAATTCCATGCTTTAAGAGCTCTAAAGGAGAAGGGAGATCAACCGGCTTCTTTCTTGTAGTGTAGAATACCGAGTGAGTTGTTAGCAGTGGAGTGGTTATAAAAAAGGCAAGAAAGGTGACGGATACATCTAAGTTCAAGTGTTAGGCAATTTAGTTTGTTAAACATATCACAAAGATGGGTAGTTTAATTACGGTGGAGTACAAAGCGGCATAATAAATTATAAGTGCCGAGTCTGGTTATATGGATTTGCGGTGCAGAAGCATATACTTTGACCAAAAGTGAGAATGGGGCCAAGCCACATACCAATATATTTGTAAGAGTCAGCTGGGGCAAAGTTATGGTTAGACTTTGTTACAATGGCTAAATGGGTATTGCGGAGTTTAAGAAATTTGCTCTTTGTACCAAATATCATTGTGACCATTTTGTCACTGTTTAGGAACAGTTTGTTTTTAGCAAACTATCTTTCAACTTCAGTGAAAGGATCCTGTAATACTGCCTCAAGTTGCGACACATTTGTATTTTTAATGTAGATTATGGTGTCATCTGCATGGGCAGATCATTTATAAATAGGGAAAATAGAAGAGGGCCAGGAATGGAGCCTTGGGAAACCCTACTTGTTATATTGAGGGGGTGGGCATTGTCAGCAATAGATACATGGGGGGGGGGGATTCAGGATTGGGCTATCACTCTTTAAATTGGTTCCGATCTTATTTATTAGAAAAAAAAACAATGGGGGAGATTCACTAAGTGATGATAAAGAAGTGATAAAGTGGATATAACTTCTCCAGTTTATCACTTCTCCAGCTCCTATGTTATTCTATAAAGCCTCCAAAGTTGAAGAGATCTTAGTGCATTGGCTCCATAAAATAACATAGGAATTGGAGAAGTGATAAACTGGAGAAGTCATCTCCACTTTATCTCCTCTTTATCACCGCTTAGTGAATATCCCCCATTGTGTTTTTTTCTGATAAATTAGATCGGAACCAATTTAGAGAGTGATAGCCCAATCCTGAATACTAACATCTAAATATGAACTGAGGTTATATACACTTAATTACCATCTCCTTCATGCTAACTTTTGTAAAATCTAGTCTAAGACATGCATTGAGGGAACAGCCATTCCTGCCTTTTCCAGGGATCTATGTCTACATTTGATTGTCCAGTATTATCTGCAAGTGGGCTGAGATACAACATAATCTTTTCTTAATGCAAGCGCAGTGGGCATTAATCACAGTCAACTGGTTTTAAAAGCTTATCTTTTTATACAAACAGTGTAAACAACATTAAATAAATGATCTCTGAAATGGGCAATTTACATAGGCATTAAAAAGATTATATTTTAGGGATGTAACACATGAATAATGCAGTTTAATATATGCCATTGTTATTTAAAGTTATATCAACCCATTTTGTTGGTATTAGTGATTGTTTAATGATACAACCATCTAAAATACATAAAATACAATTTACTTATGATACTTCTTGCCAGTGCACATTTTTTTCATCTGTCATAAATCCATTTCTAACTCACCAAGGGATGACCTTGCTTGGAAACATAGTATGGTAATCTCAATACTGACAGCATGCTTTGTTTTTACAGAAAATACTGTTGAATAAAGATGAACGTTTTATATGATGAAGAGATCATTGTCTTTTTGTGCATAAACGGTCTCTTTATCTCATGTATAAAATCAATTCTAAGAAGGTTGTTAAAGAATATTTTTTTGAAGAATATTTGCTAAAAATCACAAGTGACAATAGCAACAGTTCATACTTTGAAATAATTAAAGACATATTTATTAACTAGTGTAAAAGCCAGTGTACACGGCCCAAGGTCCGGGTGATGTTAAGAGGCCGGTCCTGTTCTGAGTCCTGCTGTCGACTCAGTCATGCACTGTAGAGACTGGCCAAAAGCATAGAATGCTCCCAGCACAGAACTCCCTGCATTCTGTGCTCCCAGCATTCTGTGCGTTCGGGCTGTCTCTACCTAGCATGACAGCTTCTGACAAACATCCTACCGAATTATTATATAGGATATGGAGGACGTTAGCTATATTCTCAATGCCTACTTTGCTTTATGTACAGAAGATTTTTTGGAAATTCTATCTTTAAAACTATACTAGCTACGCCATTAATCCACAGTGGCAGCATTTGTCCATTCCTAGCATTATCAGTTGGTATACTCTCTTTACTTTTTTTACATAGAAAACATTTACATTGTGAGCATGACATTATTAACACCAATTTTTCCAGGTTTATATATTCATCTATGGGACTTATTCATCAAGTTAAATAAGTACAATTCAGAAGCAAATCAGCTGTGCCATTGCGGGAGGAGGAAAAGCCCAATTAATTAATTGGGCTTTTCCTCCTCCCCAATGGGGCAGCTGATTTTTAGGACTTTTAACCCCCGGGATGCTAGTGAGGCCTCCAACGCATTATTTCTCTAGTGTTCATGGGGAGTTATACACTAAAGCATGATAAAGAGGTGAGAACATGGAGATCACTTCTCCAGTGATATAATTTATCCAATTCCTATGTTATTCTATGGAGCCTATGCACTTAGGTCTCCAAAGTTGGAGAAATCTTAGTGCATTGGCTCCATAGAATAAATAGCAACTGGAGAAGTAATATCACTGTAGAAGTTATCTTCATTTTATCACCTCTTTATCACCACTTAACCATGGGGTTAAAATATCCAACAAAAGTAATTGGCATTTGCACAATTTTCATTTCAATAATAAGGTGCAGTTAGTTATTTCCAGAATTGCACTTATTAAACTTGTTCGACAGACTGTCCATTTCTTTATCAACTCAGTAATATGATAGGATACACTGAATGTTCTTAGCCATTATGTCTTCTGAAGTCAATTATAGGTAAGGTAGTACGTAAGAGGAGTATTGCCAAAATAATCTAGAATTCACTTAAAATAACCTGTTGGGAATTATACACTAAAGTATCTTTTTTCAAAAAAATAACTCCATATGTATAAAAGCAATGGTCCTTAAAGGGATAGTAATGTTTCACAATAAAAGCAGCTCCAATTAATCTTCATAGTATTTGGGCCATGGAGAGTGTTATTTTAATATTCCAAACACCCAATTACACCATAAGATCAATGGTACCTTCACCTATAAATCATCCAATGTAATATACCTTATTGTGTGTGCAAAATACCCAATAGCTCTTTATGTGGAAGAAACTGGACATGCACTACATAAGAGGTTTAATTCCCACAGATCCAGTGTTAACAACAAAAAGAGACACCAGTGGGAGAACATTTTTGTAAAAATGGACACAGTGTCAGGGACATTAAGTTAACTGTATTGATGGGACTGTTCCGCACTCAGAGGGACAGAAAGGTATGGGAGGTAAAATTATTGTTAAAATTTAATGCTATTTGTAATGGCTTGAATAAGGACAGAGAGTTCTTGTCACATTATCACTTAGTAGATTGACCTTTCCAACAGACCCAAGAGCATCGTAAATACCTCTAAAGCCTCAGAGGAAGAGTGCAATTTACCGCTGACTGATCAAAGTATCTGGATCTGGATTGAGTTCTCTTACCTGATTTCCATTCTAAACAATGCAATGTGTACTTGTATTTAAGAGAGGTGTTTTCATATTTATCTGAATAACATGCCTGAGGAAGAGACCTAAGGTCTTGAAAGCTTGCATTCTAAATCTGCTTTGTTAGCCAATAAAAGGTATCAAAAACTATATTTGCCTCCTTTATTTCAATACTGTCAGATTTCTAGTTCAAGAGTAATTGAATGATAAAGTATCACCCCCACCCTTTTACAGATGTAACACTGCTCACCTCAGAGCAGCAAGACTGTCCGGATGGATTGCAGAGAGGGACAATCTTCAGTGACCATAAGGAAAAACCTAAAAAACCTGTCAAGGGAGGCAGGGTTTTCCTTATGCTTACAGAAAGTAGATTGTCCCTTGCTGTGATCTGTCCGGTCAAGTGACCAGATTCCACATCTGTGGGGAGGCTGCTTACATTAGGTAAAAGAGGCGGGAGGGGGATACTTTGTCATTCAATTACTCTTGAACTACAACTCTGACAGTATTGAAATAACACTCTCCATGGCCCAAATACTATGAAGATTCATTTGAGCTGCTGTTTTTGTGAAACATTACTATCCCTTTAAAGGGGCAGTAAAGGGACCATACAATAATAATTTATACCTTTGAGTGCCATTGCTATACATACCACTCTGGCACTCAAAGACTTAACCCTCTGTGTGCCAGAGGGGTAAGAAATGCTTTGCAATGCGTTGCGTACCCCTCTGGTACTCAAAGGGTTAAATGCTATGCTGTGCCCAAAGAGCTATGGCTGGATGATGTCATCACTGAGGCCATTTACAACAGATTTACGACACAGGACTTCTACTGAGTTAAATACATATGATGAAACACAAAACACAAATAGGGTGATCATAGTGTAAAACTGTTACAATCAATTTAAAACCTCCACCAAAGTACCTGGGTCTTCACAATAATTAAGTCTGTTAGGACAGACTCAATGAAACTGTGATCATGTAAATAGCGAAATGCGCATTAGTTTTGTTAGGAACCTGGCGTGTATGGCCAGTGTTCATGTTTAAAATTCTCTTGTTGATTATCTGTTTCTGAGGATATAGAGACACAAAATAACACAATGCAAGGCTTTGCTGAAAACTATATGAAATATATATGTGACATATATATCCTCTTTTATTATATGAGACTCTGAGGCAGTTTTTAGTATTGCTGAATTTATGCTCGATCTGTATGAAGCGCTAGGTAATACACAGGCTCTAGACAGACTTGATGGAAATCCGGATAATGCCCCGGTAACACGATAACCAGAGTTGATATTTAGCTACATTTTCATATGCTACACATTTCAACTTTTTGATCATATTTAATAGTTGCAAGTATAAGTCTACTACTTCTAAGAAAACAGTACAGGTAGAGGAATGTTTCAGCTGTTATAAATCTGCATATAGAGTTAACTATTGGATTTGAGGTCCAACAAATAAAATACGTTGGCACTCAACCTTGACTCCGATTTGGGATGATATTATTCCCTTGGACATATGCGATCTATGACTGGGAGCATTTATTGTGTCAGTTATATATTTGAGAGGTGTGTAGATCCGAGATTGTGAACTGATAATATTAATTACATTAAGTTGAATATTCAATATAGAATATAACCTTGTGCTTTAGACAGTATTGAGCTTTGTGTCTTCAGAGTCAGATTTTAAAAAGCGTTGTTTAAGGATTACTTTTAATCTTAACAATAAATGTTAAGTTTTAGGTTTCCCCCTCACTGTGGTTATATTCAATGATCTGATGTTGTGAATATTACATAGTGTGCTTAGTAATGCAGGGCTCTTTCTTTCTACAATTATTTGATTGATTACTTTACCCTGTGAGCACCTTTTATTCACTAATATGGTATATATATATATTTTTAACGTTGGTTTACTGTGAGGGTATAAAGCTTCTGTGTTTGCACTGTGGTGATATCTTGATAAAGGCCACGAGTGTTGGCCGAAACGTCGATTAATAAACCACCTTTCATCACTGAAAAAATGTTCCTGTGAGTGCCTTCAATATATTGTTCTGTTTATATATATATATATATATATATATATATATATATATATATATATATATATATATATATATAGGGTGCTAGTGTGAATAAGGGTATATCCCTTTTTCTTTGTAGGAACGGATAGATAAAAACCAGTGGATGATATAGACTGCCTCTCAATGGCAGAGATCTGCTGCTACCCAACACAAAAGTTATTGAAACGTACACCCTCCAAGAAGTAAAACACAAAAAAAATGAAGATGGGGGTGTTGGCAAATAATAGCAATATATAATACAATAAAGTGGAAGGAATAGATGACTTATAGCTGTAGACCAGCTTCCAATCTTCAGCCGGTAGTATCAACTGCAGGACCATTAACCTGCCCTTCTCAGAGTATACAACTATCTCCAACTCTCCACCGTACTTGACGAATCCCAAATAGATGTGGTTGGTCCAAAAAGGGGGGGATTTTATTCATAAAAGCATTTAAAAAATGAAAATCAATTTAAAAGTTTGGTTTGATGTGCTCCTGAGCTATTTTGCTCTTTCTTCAGGAACCCAATTTGCAAGCAAACGCTAATCTCATACCTTGAACAGCTTTGCCACTGACAGTATGACAGTGATAAGGTCACCTCTAGAGTGGATCCTGTACTTCTTCCTAAAAAGTTAATTATGTCTAATTTGTTTTTGGTGTCATCTCTCTGCCAGCAATGGTGGTGACATAAGTTGGTTACCTTAAGGTAACGGAAGCTCCTGACCTAGCAGGTGTACAGAGCTTTCTTGCAAGCTCTGTGCTGCATGATGCCTGCAAAGTAAGTGTTTTTTCAGCAATACCACTGACTTATTGAGCTTAAGAACAAGAAGGATTTGCATATCGCTAGGTTCAAAATATATTGGGGGGCAATGTTATTAGCATGATATTTCCACTTTAATTTTCTCTTCTTCCTCTTTTTCATCTTTAGGAGTTGGATTAGTATGTTTTCAGACTTCTGTATCACTGATTTCACCATGCATGAGGAGACATGAACTCCCAACTCACAATCAGTTACTTAAACTGCTCTCCGATACTAGAGTGCCCTGTAAACATGTAAAACAATAAATGTAAGATAACATTTTTTCCTTACAGAAAATAACAAATGTGCAAAATGTAAAGAAACAACCTCACTCTCAGAATTGCAAAATGAATAAACCAAATAGTCTAGAACTCAACAGGTGACTAAGATCCTGTATGCAAACGCAGAAGCAATAATAGTGTGCAAAACACTGGTATTTATTAACCCCTTAATAAATCTGACTGAACGACCCATGACGTACTATGACCGTCATGGAATTCCAGGCTCCCCCCCGCAGCTGCACGCTGATTGGGAGTCCAGAACTGGAAGGAGCAATAAAAAAAATGCTCTGTGGTCCTTAACTGACCGCGCCGCACCGATCGGACGGTTGCAATGTGACGGAGAATGTTACATTGTATTATGCGAAGATGATATATTTGAGTCTCCTGGTTTCAATTGGATGTTTGCCGCTATTAATGATGCTCTATGCGACATTATGTATTTACTCTTTATTGAAGATTAGTTTGTAGCCCTATTTTAGCACACGGAGTATACTCAGAGTTGATTTGATCAGACATTGCATTCAAGTAATGTATCTTGTCATCCATATCTAGACTATGTTTTTATCAACTTAAGTGTTTTTTTATGTATGTACTTAGTATCATGTTTTTCACTTGTTTTACACATACTCGGCAAATGTCATTGTCTGTTGATGTTTTGATTTATTTGAATTCAAATACTTGAGTGTCATTGGTGTCGTTGGAATTTGCGTCAGCAGCGCTCTTTTGGCGCCAATTTTTAACGTTGGTTTACTGTGAGGGTATAAAGCTTCTGTGTTTGCACTGTGGTGATATCTTGATAAAGGCCACGAGTGTTGGCCGAAACGTCGATTAATAAACCACCTTTCATCACTGAAAAAATGTTCCTGTGAGTGCCTTCAATATATTGTTCTGTTTATATATATATATATATATATATATATATATATATATATATATATATATATATATATAGGGTGCTAGTGTGAATAAGGGTATATCCCTTTTTCTTTGTAGGAACGGATAGATAAAAACCAGTGGATGATATAGACTGCCTCTCAATGGCAGAGATCTGCTGCTACCCAACACAAAAGTTATTGAAACGTACACCCTCCAAGAAGTAAAACACAAAAAAAATGAAGATGGGGGTGTTGGCAAATAATAGCAATATATAATACAATAAAGTGGAAGGAATAGATGACTTATAGCTGTAGACCAGCTTCCAATCTTCAGCCGGTAGTATCAACTGCAGGACCATTAACCTGCCCTTCTCAGAGTATACAACTATCTCCAACTCTCCACCGTACTTGACGAATCCCAAATAGATGTGGTTGGTCCAAAAAGGGGGGGATTTTATTCATAAAAGCATTTAAAAAATGAAAATCAATTTAAAAGTTTGGTTTGATGTGCTCCTGAGCTATTTTGCTCTTTCTTCAGGAACCCAATTTGCAAGCAAACGCTAATCTCATACCTTGAACAGCTTTGCCACTGACAGTATGACAGTGATAAGGTCACCTCTAGAGTGGATCCTGTACTTCTTCCTAAAAAGTTAATTATGTCTAATTTGTTTTTGGTGTCATCTCTCTGCCAGCAATGGTGGTGACATAAGTTGGTTACCTTAAGGTAACGGAAGCTCCTGACCTAGCAGGTGTACAGAGCTTTCTTGCAAGCTCTGTGCTGCATGATGCCTGCAAAGTAAGTGTTTTTTCAGCAATACCACTGACTTATTGAGCTTAAGAACAAGAAGGATTTGCATATCGCTAGGTTCAAAATATATTGGGGGGCAATGTTATTAGCATGATATTTCCACTTTAATTTTCTCTTCTTCCTCTTTTTCATCTTTAGGAGTTGGATTAGTATGTTTTCAGACTTCTGTATCACTGATTTCACCATGCATGAGGAGACATGAACTCCCAACTCACAATCAGTTACTTAAACTGCTCTCCGATACTAGAGTGCCCTGTAAACATGTAAAACAATAAATGTAAGATAACATTTTTTCCTTACAGAAAATAACAAATGTGCAAAATGTAAAGAAACAACCTCACTCTCAGAATTGCAAAATGAATAAACCAAATAGTCTAGAACTCAACAGGTGACTAAGATCCTGTATGCAAACGCAGAAGCAATAATAGTGTGCAAAACACTGGTATTTATTAACCCCTTAATAAATCTGACTGAACGACCCATGACGTACTATGACCATCATGGAATTCCAGGCTCCCCCCCGCAGCTGCACGCTGTTTGGGAGTCCAGAACTGGAAGGAGCAATAAAAAAAATGCTCTGTGGTCCTTAACTGACCGCGCCGCGCCGATCGGACGGTTGTTAAGGGGTTAAGAAAATATCATAAGCATTATAAACATGTTCTATGCCAAAATAAATACTACACTACAAATGATGGTATTTTTCTTTTGCTGCACACAAAACAAGAATGTTTTAAAAATGGATGCTTCAAATTATATCCCAATTTTACTCTCTTAGTATCAGGGCAATTATACAGTCTCCTCTCAGGTCCGCCTATCAGGAGGAGAAACTAAAAGACCAGTGGACCTGAGAGGAGACTGAGAGCCAGACGGAGAGATAAAGTAAGGTAGAGGACAGCAGGTGAAAGCGCAAGACAAATAGACAAGAGAGAGTCAGCCAAAGACATGTAGTAGATAATATTAACAACATAAATAATTCACTTCATTGATCAAACTCTGAGCCTGGTGGTAGCGTTATGCCTTAGATGGAGTCTTGATTGTCTTGAATAGGAATTTAACCCCTTGAGTGCTAGAGAGCACCATGTTGGAGTCCTCTCTAGCATTCAGGGAGTTAAAAGCACCATTTAAATAAGTTTGAGTCTTCTTATTTTTCTTCAGAATTGAGCTAAGTTTTTGTTTGTGAAATGGGAGCTACTATAGTGGCCATATAGCGGCCGTGTGTCTGCCTGTCAGGGCAATAACATTTCAATAAGATACCCTTCTCCGGTGATATCATTTCTCCAGTTCCAATGTTATTCTATAGAGTGTATGCACTAAGATATCCAAAGTTGGAGATGTCTTAGTGCATTGGCTCCACAGAATAAAACAGGAATTGGAGAAGTGATATCACTGTAGAAATCATCTCCACTTTATCACTCTTTATCATACCTTAGTGCATAGCCCATAAATGTTTTGTGTGTGAGAGTGCTAGGAATATATTTGTACATGCAAAGAAATTAAAAGAAAACTCTTATAGGTGACCCCAACACTAATATGTCATATAATACCTCTAATAATAATAACCCCACACATTATCTTGCCATTGCCAGAAAATTCTAATGGCCTGTATGAATGTTGTCCTTGTTCCTTTTGTTCAGAGGGTGACATCTCCAATAAGCTCTGGTTGTCATATCTATGCAGGCAGAAATGACAGTTGCTGGCATTTTTTTTCAAAGGAGGCAGGTAGAGTGTATGAGCCTAATAAACTCTATTAAGACCTGAGGGGTGCACAATACATTGAGTGAGATGAACAATGCATTGAGAAGCAATGATATGCACACCCCTTGTCCTTCAAGCAACTATCATGTATGCCTCAATATATAACACCCAGGACTGGACAGGACTAAAACAATAGGGTCCATCAGGATCTTTGGCCATAGCAAGGTCAATGGAGAGTTAATATCAGAAGCTGTTCCTTTTATTTTAACCCTTTGAGTGCCAGAGGGGTGTGCACTGCATTGGACTCTTATTAAAGAGGATGATGTACCAAAACAAAACAGAGCAATTCTGAGACAAAGCACATGCATCATAATTGACAAATACAAATTCGTTTTTATTTAAATGGTTATTCTAACCCTTTGAATGCTACATAGTTCTCCAATATATTGCTTCACAATATGCTGGATACCATTCTAGCATTCAAGGTTTTAACCCTTTGAGTGCCAGAGGGGTACATAATGCAAGATATATTAGTGCAGAATCTGTAGCTCTCAAAATGGCTGCTTTTATACAGTTACAGGAACAGGGTTTGAGCAGGGATGAAGTTTGTCCCTGATTGTTAGAAGACAGAAGCAATGATGAAAGAAAAATGCCAGCAATATCACCAATCAAAGCAATGAGGGAGATGAAAAAAAGGAAAATTACAAGGTTGGAATTTCTATTTTACATATCCTTCTCTATCACCGGCAGCATCAAGAAAATGCCTTTGGGGTTGCCCCATGGATCATCTATCCTTTTGGATAGATGATGCATGGTAGGGGGCTATCGGGGGGGGTCCTTGTGCCCCCTTGAAGGTCTGAAAGTTTAATTTAAGTATAAAAGGTGCATATAACCTATATGAAACATAGGTTATATGTCCTTTATTTAATAAACGGGCAATTGTCGCTCCCATGATAGGGGGTGTCATGAGGGGTCATGATACCCCCCTTGAGGTCTGATATTTGCTGTAATAAATTTAAACATATATTTGAATAAAAAGCCATTTTTACACATTTACTGGTAAGGTATGCAGCCTCATACCTTGCATATTAACCCTTTTGAGTACCAGAGGGGTAGAAAACACATTGCTAAGCAATGCCTTCCTATCTCTCTGGTACTCAGAGGTTTAGGTTTCGAATGAAGGACATGTTCTGTAGAATAAATGGCATTTCCTGTCCAATGAAGAGGGGAAGTTGAATGGAGTTAGTATGTCGAATATATGCAATATATGTTGACATACTAAGGGGGGGGGTGTCGAAGTGGGGGACATTGTGTAGTGCTTGGTGTACCAGTTCTGTTTATTTTAATCCTTTGAATGCCACAGGAGTGAGCAATGCACATCCCTATGACATTCAATACTGTCCATATGGTGCTGAAAGCCTTCTCTTTATTCCCCTACTGGCTGGGTAGGGAAGCACAGAGAATGCTGTTCAGAATTGTCGTAGTGTTGGTGATGTGTGAGGGGAGGAGATCCCTTCCATACCAACAGAACTTCAAAAATCCTGTATGCTAATAGGGACCTTCTCCAGCCCTCCCCTTCCATCTGACAATTTTGGTGAATATGCCGATGTATGGGCAGATCGAATTTTCAGAGTAATTCTAGCACATTGACAATATCATACCAACACCACATCGACTTTTAGTGCATCTAGGCCCTGATGTCCTGTTCATGGAATCAGTTTCAACACTTTAATGACCTATGTTTTGTGCACTCCTCGGGTCTTTAAAAGGTTAAGTGCATCTCCCTGCTGCAGCTTGAAAATAATCAAGAAGCCAGAAAATTAATAGTGGCCATTAGAATTTTCTGTCTGTAGTAAGGTAAGTGTGTATATGTGTGTGTGGGGGTGTTGTTAGGAGTTGTTTAATGGCTAGGTGAGACCTTTCATGGTGAGGATATACCAATATGCTTCACATGACAAATCTTACACAAAATTAGCAGACTCAGATAAAGAAATTGTCACAGAGATGCCTGTGGAGCAGTCATACATTTCATACAAAAGGCAAATATAGTCAAGTTGATACTTTTATTGGCTAACTAAGCAGATTTAGGAAGCAAGCTTTCAAAACCTCTTAGGTCTCTTCCTCAGGCATGTTATCTTAATATGCCTGAGGAAGAGACCTAAGAAGTCTTGAGAGCTCGCACCTGAGAAAAGTCATTAAACCTGCATAATTTGGAGTCCTCTGAAAAAGATGTTAGGCTCTGGTCTTAAAGTTCATTTTGCATATGTTTAAATGTATTTAAATGTATTTAAAACACTCCCCATTAAAAAGCAGCTTTTGTCCTTGGGATATGGTTTAATTAAATACTCCTACTCTCTCAAGATTAAGGCTTCCTGGTGGAGATGGCAATAAATCAAAAGCATTCCACCATAATTATATAGCTACAGTTCATTATGTGTATTAAGTTAACTAGCGTATTTCTTATTAACTCAAAAATTTTGGATGCCATGGATTTAATTGATGTATCATTGGTTTTATCTACAAGCCCCCATAGAATGCAATAGGAATCTGTGATATTAAAGCAAAGATAACATGTATCACTTTCAACTGAATTAGGCAGATCTTAGCAACTACAAGCACCTGTTTTACCTCAGGTTCCCTTTTCTTGTATATATATCTAAATCTGATAGAAAAGAAGAAAGAACAGGAGTGAAAAGGAGCTTATCACAATGGGGTTGGTTTCTTTACAGGGGGGTTTAAAACAAGAAAACCCAGTTTAAAATGTAATTCATACTGAGTAGAAATGTGCGTCCCTCAAATTTAGAGTGTTTATTATACATTTGACCCTGTCAGTTTACTGGTTTCCTACCGATACACCAATAATTGTACTGCAAATATACCAATGAGAAGAGCAATGGGAAAGTCCACATGTTTAATCCTTGGCACCCTCATGAATAAGTCAGTGAACTAAGGCAAAAGGCAGATTCAACTCCAGTTACAGTCTTCTTGGGTTCTTCCGTTCTTCAGTTAGTGGCCTCTTCAATACACCGCCAACACATTTCATAGCTGCAACTAATATGTTTTTCAAAATCTGTTTGTTATCACTAATTTTATAACTGAGCTAGATAACTGGTTTGAATTAATTGTCACCAACATTATTGTTACATTGAAAATGTTCAGTATTTTCTATTATTTTCCTGAATATTGATGTTTGTAACATAAAATACTATTTCACAGTTACAACAGTCAATGTCTTTGTGTTTTAAGAAGAAGTGGACCAATTCTGGGGTAAACTGTGGAGAAAGAATTAACATTTCCATCGATTTAAAGATGGCTTTTAACCCACTGAATTTAACAGTTTTCCAGCATATCACAGAGCAATACACTGGACACCTCTGTAGTGTTTAAGAGGTGGAAAACTCCATTTAAATCGAAGTAAAGTTTAGAAATTTGTATTTGGCCCCTAGAGTGCAATTAGTTTGCTTCAATTATTCTAGGAACACTAAGTACATCAGCCCCTGTGTACATTTTTAATATATGAAGCTTATGCTTAATAAAAAGCACATTTAGTACAATAAATATGTGCAGATCCATAGGGACAGTTCAAAGCCACCAAGTTTACTGTGGTCAAACAACAACACCCCTTTCTAGTATGTTTGGAAGTGATTCTAACAAACAAGAACATTGCTTATATTTTCTCTCTTGCTGTTTGTTTTTAAATGGAATCTTTATATTGCTTTTGAAATTATATGAGTTCTATTTACAATGCCAAGAATAGACAGGTGAAAATATCATTAATCAAGATACAAATGACAGAAAAGAAAATATACATAGAAGAAAATTGATTAACTGGAGGAAAGATGTCTGGCGCCAAGGCCACCAAAATGTTGTTTGTATGCAATTAGCATTATTATCTGAAACAGGACTAAAATTAAGAAACTAAATTCTAATTTAAAGTCAGTTTCTAATTAGCCTATTGAGTACCAGAGAAGTGAGCAGCAAATAGTTCTCAAATGGTTAAGTCACAAAAAATATATGTTTAAAGTGGATCTGTCACCTTAAAGGGATAGTAACACTTCGTTTTAACTTTATTTTATTTTGTAGGCATTAAAAAAACATGAAGAATGATATAAGTCTTATCTCTCAAACCTTTATGGTTTATGAGATATTCACAAGCAAAGTTCCCCTCCCCGCCCCTTTTTCCTAGTGTAAGCCATCTCTTCTCAGATGTGAGTCTGGTTGTATGACAGTACAGATAACAGAAGGGGACAATTTTCTTTGTATGAAAACAATGAAAGCCCTTCCCCCCTTGAAAAGTTTTTCAGCTTTTTCCATTATCTTAATTGAAGATTGTCCCTCTCTGCAGTCTACCTGGGCATCTCCCTTCTTATCTGGTTGAACAGGGGGGGGATACTTTGTTTGTGAATATCTCTTAAACCATAAAGGTTTCAGAGATAAGACTTATATCATTCTTCATGTTTTTTTAATGCCTACAAAATAAAATAAAGTTAAAATGAAGTATTACTATCCCTTTAAGATAACTTTTGTTGATTTTAAGAAAAAACAAGCAGGATGTACGCATAGGGTATAAACGTTCTTAAAGGGATAGTAATGTTTCATAATAAAAGCAGCTCCAATTAATCTTCATAGTATTTGGGCCATGGAGAATGTTATTTCAATTCTGTCAGAGTTGTATTTCAAGAGTAATTGAATGATAAAGTATCCCCCTACTGCCCCTTTTACTGATGTAACACTGCTCACCTCAGAGCAGCAAGACTGTCTGGATGGATCGCAGAGAGGGACAATCTTCAGTTAGCTTAAGGAAAGACCTGAAAAGCCCATCAAGGGGGTCAGGGTTTTCATTGTTTTCACAGTAAGAACACTGTCCCTTGCTGTGAGCTGCCTGGTCTTAAGACCAGATTCCACAAAGAAGGGGAGGTGGCTTACACTAGGTAAAAGGGGCGGGAGGGGAATAATTTATCATTCAATTTCTCTTGAGCTATAACTCTAACAGTTTTGAAATAACACTCTCCTTGGCCCAAATACTATGAAGATTAAATGGAGCTGCTTTTATTTTGAAAAATTACTATCCCTTTAAACGTAACTTCTCTGTTAAGAAAAAAATTATTACCTACATTTGATAGTGGTTGTTATGGCATGATGAGCAGATTCCAGAGCCTGTGGGATATAACATACTGGCCACCAGTGATGTAAATAGTCATTTGAGGGCCTTGGTGCAAATGTTTTTGGGCTCCTTAACAAATATTTTCACAGATGAACAACTAAACTTATTGCACCCTGGGGCAGATGGGGCCCTCTTGGATGCTAGGCCCTGGCACAACTGCACACTACAAACATTATTTGCATCAGCCCTTCTCCTTCAATCAGCAGTGGACCAATACTCTAAATGAAAGAAGTATACAAGCAATATATGTGTGTACTCACATAATGAATCCACCAGTAAGAATGGATAGCTTTTGTATATTTTCCCACTATGCTAGTATAAAAAGGAGTGTCAGTTTCTTGTATTTTGTCAGTCTAATTTTTTTTATGATAGCTACTAGTAGTGTAGGCAGATAGGCAAAGACAGTGAGCTGGTTGGAGTTTCTTGATAGAAGTATTGTGGTAGCCAGTTCTATATGCTCACTGGGTGTAGGTGTGAAAGGAGAAAGGTAAGTTGCTTCCACCCAGTCACAGGCACTATTATTGACTAAGCTGCAACATAGGAAGAAAAAAATACAAAAAACTCACAGCTCTAACTCATCATAACATATATGCATATTAGTGATGAGCGAGCACCCCAATGCTCGGGTGTTCGGGTGCTCTGACCGAGCGCCCCCGGAGGCTCGAGTGCTCGGCCGAGCACCCAAGCCCCATTGAAGTCAATGGGAGGACTCGAGCATTACACCAGGCACCCCCTGCTCTGATGAGGGGAGGGTGCCTGGTTCATAGGAAAAGGGCAGAAAATGATGGAAACACCACAGAAATGGTTCAGGGACAGCATAGGGAGGATGTCTGGATGCATCCTGGACTCCAACGTCGCTGCTGGGAACGATCTTTCGCCCGTAGTACGCCATTTTTACAGACTGACCGTAAAACACACAAAAAGGAAGATAAAAACGACTTTAGGCGAAAAATTGTTACCAAACAGTATTTGCTGTATATTTACTTGTATATCATCTGCAAATTCTCCCAAAAATTTCCTCGATTTTTCTGAACTGAGGCCATGATTAAGAGGGAAACGTGCGCAGAGGCAAATTCTCCCAAAAATTTCCTTGATTTTTCTGAACTGAGGCCATGATTAAGAGGGAAACGTGCGCAGAGGCAAATTCTGCAAAAAATTTCCTCAATTTTTCTGAACTGGGGCCATGATTAAGAGGGAAACGTGCGCTGAGCCGACCATCCAAAACATTATGGGTGAGGGTCTGCTGCGGAGCTGACCATCCTAAACATTATATGCGAAGGCCCGCTAGTGAGCTGACGCTATAAAACATTATATGAGAGGGCCCGCTAGAGAGCTGACCCAATAAAACATTATATGAGAAGGCCCGCTGGTGAGCTGACCTATACAAAAATTGTCAAACAGGGCCCGCTGGTGAGCTGACCTATACAAAAATTGTCAAACAGGGCCCGCTGGTGAGCTGGCCCTATATAAAAATTATATCACAGGGCATATGGAAGAGGAGGAGGAGGATGAGAAGATTAAGAGTCAACCATATACCCGTTTTTTGGGTGGAAAGGGTGAATGGGAATACAGAGTATTCCCATCATTGTAAATAACATATATAAAGTCACTTTATGTTCCTCCGGGGCTTTCCTCCAGTGGAGTGGAGAAGTCAGGGGAAATCCAGGCCTTGTTCATTTTTATAAGTGTCAACCTATCAGCATTTTCGGTGGAAAGGCGGATACGCTTATCTGTTATGATACCACCAGCAGCACTAAATACCCGCTCAGACAGAACGCTGGCGGCAGGGCAGGCCAGCACCTCCAAGGCGTAGAGTGCCAGTTCATACCACGTGTCCAGCTTGGACACCCAGTAGTTGTAAGGCACAGAGGGATCATTGAGGACGCTGACACGGTCTGCTACGTACTCCTTCACCATCTTCCAAAACTTTTCCCTCCTTGTGACACTAGGCTGCGCATCAGGGTGAGGGTGCTGGCGGGGTGTCATGAAGGTGTCCCACGCCTTGGAGAGTGTTGCCCTGCCTTTGTCGGAACTGCTGTGTGCTCCCCTTTTCTCCCCTTCTCGGTTGGCCAAGGTAGCACGTACTCTGCCGCCAGCGTTGTCAGATGGAAAATTTTGGAGCAATTTTTCAACAAGAACCTTCTGGTATTGCACCATTTTGCTTGTCCTCTCCACCGGAGGAATGAGAGATGAGAAATTCTCTTTGTAGCGGGGGTCCAGAAGGGTGAACACCCAGTAATCCGTGTTGTCTAAAATGCGTGTAACGCGTGGGTCACGGGAAAGGCAGCCTAACATAAAGTCAGCCATGTGTGCCAGAGTACCAACAGGCAAGATTTCACTGTCCTCACCAGGAGGATGACTCTCAATCTCCTCATCCTCTTCCTCCTCTTCTGCCCACCCACGCTGAAGAGATGGAACTAAAGTTCCATGGCTACCCTCTGTAGCGGAGGCAACCGTGTCTTCCTCCTCCTCCTCCTCCTCCGCCTCCTCCAATTGTCGCTGAGAAGACGAAGTGAGGGTGCTCTGGCTATCACCTTGTGTAAGCTCTTCCTCCCGCATTTCCACCTCTTCCACATGCAAAGCGTCAGTTTTAATTGTGAGCAGCGAGCGTTTCAGTAGACACAGAAGTGGGATGGTTACACTGATAATAGCGTTATCGCCGCTCACCATCTGTGTCGATTCCTCAAAATTGCGTAAAACCTCACAGAGGTCTGACATCCATTCCCACTCCTCACTTCTGATTACAGGAAGTTGAACGGAGAGGCGACGACCGTGTAACAGCTGGTACTCCACTACTGCCCTCTGCTGCTCACAAAGCCGGGCCAACATGTGGAAGGTGGAGTTCCAGCGCGTGCTCACGTCACACAGCAGCCGGTGAGCTGGCAATTGTAAGCGCTGCTGCAGCTTCAACAGGCCGGCTGAAGCTGTAGATGACTTACGGAAATGTGCACAAACGCGGCGCACCTTGGTCAAGAGATCATGCACATTGGGGTAGGTTTTTAGAAATCGCTGAATCACTAAATTAAATACATGCGCTAGGCATGGTACGTGTGTGAGCTTGCCGAGCTCCAAAGCCGCCACCAAGTTACACCCATTATCACACACAACCATGCCTGGTTGCAGGTTGAGTGGCGAGAGCCATTGCTCGGTCTGGTGACTAATCCCCTGCAACAGCTCTGAGGCCGTGTGCTGTTTGTCCCCAAGGCAGATCAGCTTCAGCACGGCCTGTTGACGCTTCCCCACTGCAGTGCTACACTGCTTCCAGCTACCGGCTGATGGGTGAGTGGCGCTGCGCGCAGAGAATTCGGAGGTGGAAACGGAGGAGGAGGAGCCAATAACGTAGGTGCTGGCGGAAACCCTGATGGAGGTAGGGCCCGCAATCCTCGGCGTGGGTAGCACCTGTGCCATCCCAGGGTCCGAGTCGCTCCCAGCCTCCACGACATTCACCCAGTGTGCCGTCAGGGAAATGTAGCGTCCCTGGCCACAAGCACTTGTCCATGTGTCAGTCGTTAAGTGGACCTTCCCAGTAACTGCGTTGGTCAGGGCACGGGTGATGTTACGGGACACATGGTGGTGTAATGCGGGGATGGCACACCGGGAAAAGTAGTGGCGGCTGGGGACTGCGTACCGAGGGACAGCTGCTGCCATCAGGCTGCGGAAGGACTCAGTCTCCACAAGCCTAAATGGCAGCATTTCGATGGCCAGTAATTTGGAAAGGTGTGAGGTTAGTGCTATGGCCTGTGGGTGGGTGGCTGGGTATTTTCGCTTGCGCTCAAATGCCCTGGTAACGACATTTGGACGCTGTGCTGGGACAGGGAAGTGGATGTGGTCGCTGATGGTGCTTCAGATGGTACAGGTGCAGGGCGGGACGTATGCGGGCCTGCGCCTTCGACAGGCGATTGGCCGGCACCGAAAACAGGGGAAGAGGAGGCAGTGGTGTGGCCTGCAGACACAGATGGGCGATCCAGGCGTTCCTCCCACTTATTACGGTGCTTGGATGCCATGTGTCGGATCATGCTGGTGGTGGTGAGTAGTGTTGAGCGAGCATGCTCGGCCGATGCTCGGATCGGCTCGAGCATCGCTCTGCTCGGCACATGGCGGTACTCGTACGAGTACCGCATGTGCTCGCCCGCCATGTTCGGGTCTCCTCCCCGCACGTTTTGCGGCTGCTGCGCAGCCAATAAACGTGCAGGGAGGCTCTGACATCGGTGTAATGCCAGCAGCCATGTTGGCTGCTGGCATTACACTGATTGGCTGGCCAGAACCCGTGGTCAGGTGCTGTATAGCACCTGACCATCGAGTTCGGCTCAGTCTGAGCCAGGGAGAGCTGAGGATAGGAAGGGAAAGGCAGTGTAGGGAGGAAAAAAACAAAAATTGTGAAAAAAAAAGAACCAAAAGTCCTTTTTAGGACTACTGTGTGTGGGGGCAGCAGGTTATTTGGTGTGGGGGGAAAAAAACAAAAACAAAAAAAAAAATATATATATATTCTGTTTAGTGTGCAAAGTTGCAGATTAGAGCACATTCTGTTTAGTGTGCACAGTTGCAGATTAGAGCACATTCTGTTTAGTGTGCAAAGTTGCAGATTAGAGCACATTCTGTTTAGTGTGCAAAGTTGCAGATTAGAGCACATTCTGTTTAGTGTGCAAAGTTGCAGATTAGAGCACATTCTGTTAAGTCTTCAAACTAAAATATCAAAGTCACGTATTCCATTCAGTGTGCGTCGCCGCAGTTTAGCAGCACATTCTGAGTACTGTGCAGAGTTGCAGAATAGGAAGAAATACTGTTAAGTCTTCAAACTAAAATATCAAAGTCACATATTCCATTCAGTGTGCTTCGCCGCAGTTTAGCAGCACATTCTGTGTACTGTGCAGAGTTGCAGAATAGGAAGAAATACTGTTAAGTCTTCAAACTCAAATATCAAAGTCACATATTCCATTCAGTGTGCTTCGCCGCAGTTTAGCAGCACATTCTGTGTACTGTGCAGAGTTGCAGAATAGGAAGAAATACTGTTAAGTCTTCAAACTAAAATATCAAAGTCACATATTCCATTCAGTGTGCTTCGCCGCAGTGTAGCAACACATTCTGTGTACTGTGCAGAGTTGCAGAATAGGAAGAAATACTGTTAAGTCTTCAAACTAAAATATCAAAGTCACATATTCCATTCAGTGTGCTTCGCCGCAGTTTAGCAGCACATTCTGTGTACTGTGCAGAGTTGCAGAATAGGAAGAAATACTGTTAAGTCTTCAAACTAAAATATCAAAGTCACATATTCCATTCAGTGTGCTTCGCCGCAGTGTAGCAGCACATTCTGTGTACTGTGCAGAGTTGCAGAATAGGAAGAAATACTGTTAAGTCTTCAAACTAAAATATCAAAGTCACATATTCCATTCAGTGTGCTTCGCCGCAGTGTAGCAGCACATTCTGTGTACTGTGCAGAGTTGCAGAATAGGAAGAAATACTGTTAAGTCTTCAAACTAAAATATCAAAGTCACATATTCCATTCAGTGTCTTTCACCGCCGTTTAACAGCCTATTCTGTGTACTCTGTACAGTTGCAGAATTATAAGAAATACTGTTAAGTTTTCAAACTCAAATATTAAAGTCACATATTCCATTCAGTGTCTTTCACCGCCGTTTAACAGCCTATTCTGTGTACTCTGTACAGTTCCAGAATTATAAGAAATACTGTTAAGTTTTCAAACTCAAATATTAAAGTCACATATTCCATTCAGTGTCTTTCACCGCCGTTTAACAGCCTATTCTGTGTACTCTGTACAGTTCCAGAATTATAAGAAATACTGTTAAGTTTTCAAACTCAAATATTAAAGTCACATATTCCATTCAGTGTCTTTCACCGCCGTTTAACAGCCTATTCTGTGTACTCTGTACAGTTCCAGAATTATAAGAAATACTGTTAAGTTTTCAAACTCAAATATTAAAGTCACATATTCCATTCAGTGTCTTTCACCGCCGTTTAACAGCCTATTCTGTGTACTCTGTACAGTTCCAGAATTATAAGAAATACTGTTAAGTTTTCAAACTCAAATATTAAAGTCACATATTCCATTCAGTGTGTTTCAACGCCGTTTAACAGCCTATTCTGTGTACTCTGCAGAGTTGCAGAATAGTAAGAAATACTGTTAAGTTTTCAAACTCAAATATTAAAGTCACATATTCCATTCAGTGTGTGTCACCGCAGTTTAGCAGCCTATTCTGTGTACTCTGCAGAGTTGCAGAATAGTAAGAAATACTGTTAATTTTTCAAACTCAAATATTAAAGTCACATATTCCATTCAGTGTCTTTCACCGCCGTTTAACAGCCTATTCTGTGTACTCTGTACAGTTCCAGAATTATAAGAAATACTGTTAAGTTTTCAAACTCAAATATTAAAGTCACATATTCCATTCAGTGTGTTTCAACGCCGTTTAACAGCCTATTCTGTGTACTCTGCAGAGTTGCAGAATTATAAGAAATACTGTTAAGTTTTCAAACTCAAATATTAAAGTCACATATTCCATTCAGTGTCTTTCACCGCCGTTTAACAGCCTATTCTGTGTACTCTGTACAGTTCCAGAATTATAAGAAATACTGTTAAGTTTTCAAACTCAAATATTAAAGTCACATATTCCATTCAGTGTGTTTCAACGCCGTTTAACAGCCTATTCTGTGTACTCTGCAGAGTTGCAGAATAGTAAGAAATACTGTTAAGTTTTCAAACTCAAATATTAAAGTCACATATTCCATTCAGTGTGTGTCACCGCAGTTTAGCAGCCTATTCTGTGTACTCTGCAGAGTTGCAGAATAGTAAGAAATACTGTTAATTTTTCAAACTCAAATATTAAAGTCACTTATTCCATTCAGTGTGTGTCACCGCAGTTTAGCAGCCTATTCTGTGTACTCTGCAGAGTTGCAGAATAGTAAGAAATACTGTTAAGTTTTCAAACTCATATATATTAAAGTCATATATATCGTGTAAGATGAAGAAGGCGGGTAAAAAGGGACGGGGAAGTGGACGTGATCCTGAAAGTTCAGGGCGCGGGTCAGGACGCGGAGAAACTGTGCCTGGTGCCAGAGCACAAGAAAGAAAGACATCCACCATACCTAGCTTCATGTCTGATTTCACAGGGCGTCGCAGGACATCACTCTCGAGGTCCGACCACTGCGAACAGGTGGTCGGTTGGATGACAGCTGATACTGCTTCCAGTCGGTTAAGCACCACCCTGTCTTCCACCAAGTCCACTCTCAGTAGCCAAGAGTCTGGTCAACATAATCCTCACTCTGATCATCCTTCCTCCCACCATACACGGTCTGGTCAAAGAAGTGATCCCACACTGGGATATAGTGATGAGCTCGTCTCATCACCAATCCTTCATTTGACCCTCTCTCCAAGCACGCTTGCAGAGGAACATGACATCTTGTGCCCTGATTCACAACCTCTAGAGGCTACCCAATCACAAGAAGATGACAGATGTGAACGGCATTTAAGGTCAAAGGAAGTAGTGGATGATGATGATGATGATGATGAGACACAGTTGCCATTAAATCAACCACTATTTCCGTCTCAAGACCTTGTTGAGGAGAATGTTATACAGTTGTCAATGACTGAGTATGTGGTGGGATCAAGACTTGAGGAGGATGATCAGAGTGAGGAAGTGGAGGAGGACTTGGTGGACGATGAGGTGACTGACCCCACCTGGGAAGGTGTAGAGCCGAGCGATGACAGCAGTCCTGAGGGTGAGCCATCTGCAGCACCGCAACAGGCTGGAAGAGGCAGTGGTGTGGCTACAGAAAGAAGGCGGACCGCACCAAACCGGCCCGCAAATGTTCCACGGAGCACCCCCTTGCGTAAATCTACCTTGCCAAGGGGTAGGTGTTCCGCGGTATGGCGTTTTTTTAAGGAAAGTGCGGACGACAAAAGAATTGTAGTTTGCAACCTGTGCCACACCAGAATGAGCCGAGGCATGAACACTAGAAACCTCACCACCACCAGCATGATCCGACACATGGCATCCAAGCACCGTAGTAAGTGGGAGGAACGCCTGGATCGCCCATCTGTGTCTGCAGGCCACACCACTGCCTCCTCTTCCCCTGTTTTCGGTGCCGGCCAATCGCCTGTCGAAGGCGCAGGCCCGCATACCTCCCGCCCTGCACCTGTACCATCTGAAGCACCATCAGCGACCACATCCACTTCCCTGTCCCAGCACAGCGTCCAAATGTCGTTACCCCAGGCATTTGAGCGCAAGAGAAAGTACCCAGCCACCCACCCACAGGCCATAGCACTAACCTCACACCTTTCAAAATTACTGGCCATCGAAATGCTGCCATTTAGGCTTGTGGACACTGAGTCCTTCCGCAGCCTGATGGCAGCAGCTGTCCCTCGGTACGCGGTCCCCAGCCGCCACTACTTTTCCCGGTGTGCCATCCCCGCATTACACCACCATGTGTCCCGTAACATCACCCGTGCCCTGACCAACGCAGTTACTGGGAAGGTCCACTTAACGACTGACACATGGACAAGTGCTTGTGGCCAGGGACGCTACATTTCCCTGACGGCACACTGGGTGAATGTCGTGGAGGCTGGGAGCGACTCGGACCCTGGGATGGCACGGGTGCTACCCACGCCGAGGATTGCGGGCCCTACCTCCATCAGGGTTTCCACCAGCACCTACGTTATTGGCTCCTCCTCCTCCGTTTCCACCTCCGAATTCTCTACACACACCGCCACTCCCCCATCAGCCAGTAGCTGGAAGCAGTGTAGCACTGCAGTGGGGAAGCGTCAACAGGCCGTGCTGAAGCTGATCTGCCTTGGGGACAAACAGCACACGGCCTCAGAGCTGTTGCAGGGGATTAGTCACCAGACCGAGCAGTGGCTCTCGCCACTCAACCTGCAACCAGGCATGGTTGTGTGTGATAATGGGCGTAACTTGGTGGCGGCTTTGGAGCTCGGCAAGCTCACACACGTACCATGCCTAGCGCATGTATTTAATTTAGTGGTGCAGCGATTTCTAAAAACCTACCCCAATGTGCATGATCTCTTGACCAAGGTGCGCCGCGTGTGTGCACATTTCCGTAAGTCATCTACAGCTTCGGCCGGCCTGTTGAAGCTGCAGCAGCGCTTACAATTGCCAGCTCACCGGCTGCTGTGTGACGTGAGCACGCGCTGGAACTCCACCTTCCACATGTTGGCCCGGCTTTGTGAGCAGCAGAGGGCAGTAGTGGAGTACCAGCTGTTACACGGTCGTCGCCTCTCCGTTCAACTTCCTGTAATCAGAAGTGAGGAGTGGGAATGGATGTCAGACCTCTACGAGGTTTTACGCAATTTTGAGGAATCGACACAGATGGTGAGCGGCGATAACGCTATTATCAGTGTAACCATCCCACTTCTGTGTCTACTGAAACGCTCGCTGCTCACAATTAAAACCGACGCTTTGCATGTGGAAGAGGTGGAAATGGGGGAGGAAGAGCTTACACAAGGTGATAGCCAGAGCACCCTCACTTCGTCTTCTCAGCGACAATTGGAGGAGGCGGAGGAGGAGGAGGAGGAGGAAGACACGGTTGCCTCCGCTACAGAGGGTAGCCATGGAACTTTAGTTCCATCTCTTCAGCGTGGGTGGGCAGAAGAGGAGGAAGAGGATGAGGATATTGAGAGTCAGCCTCCTGGTGAGGACAGCGAAATCTTGACTGTTGGTACTCTGGCACACATGGCTGACTTTATGTTAGGCTGCCTTTCCCGTGACCCACGCGTTGTACGCATTTTAGACAACACGGATTACTGGGTGTTCACCCTTCTGGACCCCCGCTACAAAGAGAATTTCTCATCTCTCATTCCTCCGGTGGAGAGGACAAGCAAAATGGTGCAATACCAGAAGGTTCTTGTTGAAAAATTGCTCCAAAATTTTCCATCTGACAACGCTGGCGGCAGAGTACGTGCTACCTTGGCCAACCGAGAAGGGGAGAAAAGGGGAGCACACAGCAGTTCCGACAAAGGCAGGGCAACACTCTCCAAGGCGTGGGACACCTTCATGACACCCCGCCAGCACCCTCACCCTGATGCGCAGCCTAGTGTCACAAGGAGGGAAAAGTTTTGGAAGATGGTGAAGGAGTACGTAGCAGACCGTGTCAGCGTCCTCAATGATCCCTCTGTGCCTTACAACTACTGGGTGTCCAAGCTGGACACGTGGTATGAACTGGCACTCTACGCCTTGGAGGTGCTGGCCTGCCCTGCCGCCAGCGTTCTGTCTGAGCGGGTATTTAGTGCTGCTGGTGGCATCATAACAGATAAGCGTATCCGCCTTTCCACCGACAATGCTGATAGGTTGACACTTATAAAAATGAACAAGGCCTGGATTTCCCCTGACTTCTCCACTCCACTGGAGGAAAGCCCCGGGGGAACATAAACTCACTTTATATATGTTATTTACAATGATGGGAATACTCTGTATTCCCATTCACCCCTTCCACCCCAAAAACGGGTATATGGTTGACTCTTAATGTTCTCATCCTCCTCCTCCTCTTCCATATGCCCTGGGATATAATTTTTATATAGGGCCAGCTCACCAGTGTGCCCTGGGATATAATTTTTATATAGGGCCAGCTCACCAGCGGGCCCTGTGATATAATTTTTATATAGGGCCAGCTCACCAGCGGGCCCTGTTTGCCAATTTTTATATAGGTCAGCTCACCAGCGGGCCTTCTCATATAATGTTTTATTGGGTCAGCTCTCTAGCGGGCCCTCTCATATAATGTTTTATAGCGTCAGCTCACTAGCGGGCCTTCGCATATAATGTTTAGGATGGTCAGCTCTGCAGCAGACCCTCACCCATAATGTTTTAGATGGTCAGCTCAGCGCACGTTTCCCTCTTAATCATGGCCTCAGTTCTGAAAATCAAGGAAATTTTTGGGAGAATTTGCCTCTGCGCACGTTTCCCTCTTAATCATGGCCTCAGTTCTGAAAATCAAGGAAATTTTTGGGAGAATTTGCCTCTGCGCACGTTTCCCTCTTAATCATGGCCTCAGTTCTGAAAATCAAGGAAATTTTTGGGAGAATTTGCCTCTGCGCACGTTTCCCTCTTAATCATGGCCTCAGTTCTGAAAATCAAGGACATTTTTGGGATAATTTGCCTCTGCGCACGTTTCCCTCTTAATCATGGCCTCAGTTCTGAAAATCAAGGAAATTTTTGGGAGAATTTGCCTCTGCGCACGTTTCCCTCTTAATCATGGCCTCAGTTCTGAAAATCAAGGAAATTTTTGGGATAATTTGCCTCTGCGCACGTTTCCCTCTTAATCATGGCCTCACTTCAGAAAATCGATGAAATTTTTGGGAGAATTTGCAGATGATATACAAGTAAATATACAGCAAATACTGTTTGGTAACAATTTTTCGCCTAAAGTCGTTTTTATTTTCCTTTTTGTGTGTTTTACGGTCAGTCTGTAAAAATGGCGTACTACGGGCGAAAGATCGTTCCCAGCAGCGATGTTGGAGTCCAAGGTGCATCCAGACATCCTCCCTATGCTGTCCCTGAACCATTTCTGTAGTGTTTCCATCTTTTTCTGCCCTTTTCCTATGGACCAGGCACCCTCCCCTCATCAGAGCAGGGGGTGCCTGGTGTAATGCTCGAGTCCTCCCATTGACTTCAATGGGGCTCGGGTGCTCGGCCGAGCACTCGAGCCTCAGGGGGTGCTCGGTCAGAGCACCCGAACATCCGAGCATTGGGGTGCTCGCTCATCACTAGTGGTGAGGTTTCTAGTGTTCATGCCTCGGCTCATTCTGGTGTGGCACAGGTTGCAAACTACAATTCTTTTGTTGTCCGCACTTTCCTTAAAAAAACGCCATACCGCGGAACACCTACTCCTTGGCAAGGGAGATTTACGCAAGGGGGTGCTCCGTGGAACATTTGCGGGCCGGTTTGGTGCGGTCCGCCTTCTTTCTGTAGCCACACCACTGCCTCTTCCAGCCTGTTGCGGTGCTGCAGATGGCTCACCCTCAGGACTGCTGTCATCGCTCGGCTCTACACCTTCCCAGGTGGGGTCAGTCACCTCATTGTCCACCAAGTCCTCCTCCACTTCCTCACTCTGATCATCCTCCTCATGTCTTGATCCCACCACATACTCAGTCATTGACAACTGTATATCATCCTCCTCATCAAGGTCTTGAGACAGTAATAGTGGTTGATTTAATGGCAACTGTGTCTCATCATCATCATCATCCACTTCCTTTGACCTTAAATGCCGTTCACCTCTGTCATCTTCTTGTGATTGGGTACCCTCTAGAGGTTGTGAATCAGGGCACAAGATGTCATGTTCCTCTGCAAGCGTGCTTGGAGAGAGGTTCAAATGAAGGATTGGTGATGAGACGAGCTCCTCACTATATCCCAGTGTGGGATCACTTCTTTGACCAGACCCTCTATGGTGGGAGGAAGGATGATCAGAGTGAGGATTATGTTGACCAGACTCTTGGCTACTGAGAGTGGACTTGGTGGAAGACAGGGTGGTGCTTAACCGACTGGAAGCAGTATCAGCTGACATCCAACCGACCACCTGTTCGCAGTGGTCGGACCTCGAGAGTGATGTCCTGCGACGCCCTGTAAACTGAGACATGAAGCTAGGTATGGTGGATGTCTTTCTGTCTTGTGCTCTGGCACCAGGCGCAGTTTCTACGCGTCCTGACCCGCGCCCTGAACTATCAGGATCACGTCCACTTCCCCGTCCCTTTTTACCCGCCTTCTTCATATTACACGGAATATGTGCTGCAAATCTGCAACTTTGCACAGTACACAGAATTTGCTTCTTAACTGCGGCGACGCACAGTGAATGGAATATGTGACTTTGATATTTTACAGTTTGAAGACTTAACAGAATTTTTTCCTATTCTGAAACTGTGCACAGTCAACAGAATGTGCTGCTAAACTGCGGTGACGCACAGTGAATGGAATATGTGACTTTGATATTTTACAGTTTGAAGACTTAACAGAATTTTTTCCTATTCTGAAACTGTGCACAGTCAACAGAATGTGCTGCTAATCTGCAACTTTGCACACTAAACAGAATGTGCTCTAATCTGCAACTTTGCACACTAAAAAGAATGTGCTGCTAATCTGCAACTTTGCACACTGAACAGAATGTGCTCTAATCTGCAACTTTGCACACTAAACAGAATGTGCTCTAATCTGCAACTTTGCACACTAAACAGAATATATGAAGTTTTTTTTTTTTTTTTTTTCCCCCACACACAAAATAAACTGCTGCCCCCACACACAGTAGTCCTAAAAAGGACTTTTGGGTCTTTTTTTTTTTTCACAATTGCTTGTCTTCTCCCTACACTGACTTTCCCTTCCTATCCTCATCTCTCCCTGGCTAAGACTGAGCCGAACTCGCTGGTCAGGTGCTATACAGCACCCGACCACGGGTTCTGGCCAGCCAATCAGTGTAATGCCAGCAGCCAACATGGCTGCTGGCATTACACTGATGTCAGAGCCTCCGTGCACGTTTATTGGCTGCGCAGCAGCCGCGAAACGTGCGGGGAGGAGACCCGAACATGGCGGGCGAGCACATGCGGTACTCGTACGAGTACCGCCATGTGCCGAGCAGAGCGATGCTCGAGCCGAACCGAGCTTCAGCCGAGCATGCTCGCTCAACACTAATGCATATAATATACAAATGACAATAAGAACTTGTGAATAACATACAGATAGCAGCAAGTAATGAGGGGGTTCCCCACGCCCCCAAAAGTTAGGCCAAAGCCTAAAGTAAAAGCTAAAACAAAAAAACAGATCTATGCTCCTACAGACAAATTATCCCAATGTACACCCTGTGTAAAGCATATATTATACCACCGTGGATACTTTTGAGGTTTTCGTTGCATAGTTTGGCCAAAATATGTTTACGTTTGTTTACCACATCACTGTACCCCAATTTCAAGTGAGTCCTATTACAAAAAAACATAATCATCCCTAAGCTAAAAATGCCCCTGATGAATTCTTGTAAATAAACATATAGGATTTAGTAACTAGTTGAAAACATATAAAAACACAGTTTATAATCTATTTACGGTAAGATTCACCTGCTTTCAAACAGTGTTGCCTTGCAGTGAGTGGGTGGAAGCCCAAGAAGACCGGAGCTCCATCAGTCCCCTTTATAGGTGGTCTTATCCGCCCACACCCACAAGTCACATGGGGTTTATATATTACCTTCATTGCAAAAAGACATAGGCCAAGCAAGCAAAGTAGAAGTCCAAATACCGTAAAATCTCAGGTATAATACGCACCTGTGTATAAAAGCTGGTGTGTATTATACCCTACATTAAGGGGAAAACAAAAGTGCCTATGTATAATAGGCACCCTTGTTTTCTCCCTACTAAAAAAAAATGGCTGGCAGATATCTTCCTTCCCTCCCCCAGCACTATCCACTTTCAAAATAAGGCTTACTATGCTCCACTGGGGTCCCCATTGTACCCAGTAGAAGAGAAGGCAAACTTCATCTGTGTAAATCTTCTCTGTGGGCGGCATGCTTGCATTTGCCACCCGCTTCCTTCAATGGGCTTTCAGGACCTTCCTCCTCCAGCCAATGGTAATGCGCTGTGAGGATCTCAAGGTCCTCACAGGGCAATACTGTAGGTGGAAGCTCCTGACAGCACTTTGAAGGAAGGAGGCAGCAAATGCAACCATGCCACCTGCAGAGAAGATTTACATATATGAAGTTTGCCTTCTCTTCCATTGGCTACAATGGGGACCTCAGTGGAGCATAGTAATCCTTAATTTGAAAGCAGATAGCGCTGGGGAGGGAGGGAAGATATCTGCCAGCCATAAAAAATTTTTTAGTAAAAAAACTCTTGCGTATAATACATACCCCCACTTCACATAGGGTGAAGTGGGGTAAAATTATGCATATTATACCTGAGATTTTACAGTACCATGTCTTTCTATTAGCAAATAATAAATGTGCAAACATAAATTTTAAACGCATTTCATTCTATATCATTTATAATATGTAAATGTATTTAAGATTTCTTGGGATAGATATATGGCTATTCTAAAATAAAATTAATCTGAGCTTTTTAAATAGAGGGTGAAATTGGAAAACAATGTGGACCAATTGGTTCTCAGTCATCAAATTCTGTTTTAATTTCAATCTATGGAAATGTTAGGAATATTCTTCTGCTGTGGTCAATTTGGTTTGCTCCAAAATTGCTCCAATCTCCCGCAGTACATACACCTCTGTATGTCATTGAGAACTTTATGAGTGTCACTATTTTATAACTTATATTATGAGTAAGGACATTTCCTGGTTATTGGCTGCCAAGACCCATAGCACTTATACCTAAAACTGCATTGATAACATTTTACAAGATGAGATAAAGAAATGAAATCATGAATTGCTATTAATATTCCCACAGTGTTAATCTTTGATTGGACTAGCACGTTAAGTTTATCAGCCTTAAACAAACTAACAGTAGCAGTTTGTAAGCATGTTTACCTTGGTGTGCAAACTTACTGCACATAGAGTTCAAGAATACATTTGAATAAGCACATTCTGACAGTGATTAGATATAGCAAGAAACATAAGGTTATTTTTATTCTGCATTCTGATTTGTAATGTGAACTAATGCATGTATTCATTTTTAGATATGTCTGCTTTTATCCTCATAAAGGGCACATTTATGACATTGGCTTTATGTTGGCTGTAAAATTAATATATAAATTATGCTCACACTTGATTAATTAGAGGGTGTTTTTTACATGCAAAAACAGGGAGAAAGGTAGGTATTCATATTAGTGGGAATATTGTGCCTCTGCTTAACCTCTCTGAATAACAAATAAATAAACAATTTAAATACAAATCTTTCACTAACCTCACTTCCTTCCTCCATTAATTTTTGAGAGTCTTTAACCCCCCCCCCACACACACACACACACACACACATCAGTTGGCCTAACAGAGTCCTGAATTACATTTGAGCCAAATCAGGATTCAGGACAACAGCTGCCAATAAAAAAAAAAAAAAAAAAAAAACAACAACAGAATATTTTTCATATTTGAGCCATCACATCTGGCTGTTCATGAAGATGTTCACCACCTTTTACAGAAATTCTTTGAAAGGTGTAGTTTTTCTGCTTTTTTCTAGTTTTCATTGCATTAAAATCAATAATATATTTTTTCCTCCCCACATAGAAGAGTTTGCCCCATATATTCCCACTTGCTAACTTGCTGTAATGAAAGGTGTTCCCATTTTACCGCATGTCACTCTGTGTTTAGGACAGAGAGAGAGAGCGGCTGTATTGTTAAAGCTATCTAGTTTAGGTAGAAAGGCAAAGAGAGGGAGTTGGAGTTGCTTAATTTAAGGAATATTCATGGTGGATAGTTGTTGAAATCATTGTTATGGGGATATTTTTCCATAGAGGCAGAACTCTGCAGCAATCAACAACTGCAATGTGCACAGGGAATGAAAAGTTTGTGGAGAGGGAGACAAATGGATCACTCCTTGGCATGTCTGCTCTAACTAAGCATATCCAACATAACCACCCTTAGGTCTTTGTTGACAATGTTCAGCTATCCCATAAGAATTCAGGTGCAACTCTTGTCTATCCCCAACAACAACGATGATAACATGCCCCCAAATCCCACACTGAAATGCCTGTGTCCACCCCCAGCCCAAAATGACAACAACATTATCATCTACGTTGTCTTCTGCTAGGGTCCAGGCTACAGTGATGGCTAATAACCACTGGTGCAGAACTGCTTTCTTGACTGTGGGAACGCACAGGAAGATATTGTTATACTTCTCACCTCTTATACCTACTGGACTGTGTGTGTCACTCTTCTCACCTGATCATTTTACCTACTGACCTGCTATTGGCCTCTGGGGTTTATATGTTTGCTCACACCTATTCCAAGTGCCTGTTTTTCAAGCTCTGATTTAGTTGCACCAGTTGTTTTGTCTACAGTTCTGATCCTGACCCTTCTAGCATTTTTACTCTAATTTTTGGATTTTCCCTTGGTACCTCACATATGTTTATGGCTCTCCTGGTTCTTGACTTCTGGCTTCCCTGACGATTCTCTGTCTGACCCTCTGGTACTTTTGCTGTCCGCACGGTATTGACCCAGTCTGGCTTGGATATCCCTCAGTCTCCTCCCCGTTTTGTTCTCTCCATTCCTAGAGGCTCCTGCCCCTGGACCTCTCCTATGCGATCGGTGAGTTCCTTTTCCATTTTTTGGGGGAAGTGTCTTTTTTTATTTTCTTTGCAGACCTGCATATCTTTGCAGTCATGAACCCCAGCCTCTTGGGCCATGTGGGTTCTCCTCCCGCTGAAGATCAGCACCTTCAGGGTTAAAAGCATCCATGTGGGAGAAGCGCTTCACTGCCTCCTCACTCAGCATTCTTGGGCTGTTGTACTACACTGTATCTGTTCATTCACAAGGCTAGTTTCATTTTTGCCAATCATTGAATAATCACTGTGCTCAATCTACTTGCCCTACATCTTCTCCTCAGAGCCAGTCTGTGTTCACAGGGTTTTACTGCCCATCTGCTTTTTCACCAGGCCAGTCGTAGATACATCCAGCTCCAGCATATTTTTATCCTCAGTGCGGTTTTCATATCTGGCCTTCTTGGCTACTACCCTCCAGCCTGTTTCACCTCTATAGGGTTGCCTCCTATGAATTTCTCTGTAGTCTGTCATCACTGAAAGCATCCACAGGGTACTTCCATTCCTACATTTTTGTATATTGAGTCTCCTAGGCTACTACTGTTCAAGTACCTCTATTCCCAGAGTCAGGGCACAGAGTAGGCTCAGGGATTTTTTTGTCTACACCCTCTTGGCTAGTTCCAGCTCTCTATTTTTTCTATCCAGGATATTGTATTGGATCCTATTGAGGGAGATGTTTTCTCTTCTCATTCTCTCTCCTCTCCAGTCCTTTTGAATCCTACTGCATTATTGGGGTCCTTCTCCTTGTGGTACCTATACCATGTTAGTCTGACGGGTGTTCATCCTGTTCCCAGGCCCGACTTAACTGGGGTCAGACATCTGGCTTTGCGGCCACCATCTTTAATCCAGCTTCAGCTGTAGCAAGGACATCCTGGAGAACTCCTACATTCTCCAGCTTCGCTCTCTATTCTATGCACTCCAGCATCTGTGACTATAGGTACTCTGATATCCTGTGCTCTGTATCTATCAAGGAGCTTAGAGATATTGAGGAGTGTGCCCTCTGGAGAGGGTAAGGGGAACTCTGGGAAGAGCTGGAAGAGTTCAAGGAGAACATCCTTCCAAAACCCCAGAATCTGTGGACAAGACTATCAGATAAGAAATATTGTGCCTTTGTGTGACCAACATCTCCAACATGTCTCTGAGGCAAATGTAAACATTTTGGATAACCTGAATGGGGTAAGGTACCATCTAGTGAGAATTTTGTAATTGGTTTCTCTAAGAGGGGCACTAGTGATTGAGGAGGTTAAGAGAGAAATGCCCTATTCCATTCCTTCCAAGTGTGTGAATTCCCAGCTTGGTCTCCCAGGACTTCTGAAATTTACATTTGTGATTTGGAGGGGTTAGCTATCAGAATTTTATAAATTCGAGAGATGGACTTCATTGCAAAGCAGTTCTTATGAAAAGCTTGTTCAAAATGTGGAAGAGAGTCTGCAGTGGTTGCCCTACAGGCGTGTCACAGGAGTATTTGTGTTGTAGGTCTTGAAAGGAAAGCATGTCTACAGGGGTAAGTAGTTTGTTGATGTTGCGTATACCAGCTCATGACCAAATGGTGAAGGCATGGGAATCAAGGATGGGGGGAAATACTTGGGCTGCCAGTCATGGATGAGTGAGGAGATGGGAAGGGGACCCAAGTGTGGCGTGCATTATTGGCCAATGTACATACCCGGAACAGATGTTTTAAGTAAGGATATCTAGCTCACTTCACGTATGTTTATATGGGATATGCTAAACATAATGACCAATTAGCAGCCCCAAAATAAGATGAAATGTCTGGCACGCCCAACCCACCTGCTGAAGGACCTTTAAAAAGAAGTGTGCTTGGTAGTCTAGGGTGTTTGAAGAACCAGATAAAGTACATAAGTGTCTTTGCAGATCCACTAGCAGACCCGGAGAAAAATGTTATGGAATGTTTTGAAAGCGGAAAAGGATCTTAGGAATAGCAATCACCTTGACAACTTGGGCTTTACCCATGCATGATGCAAATAGAAAATGGCATCTCTGAAGGTCAGTTCTCATGAAGGAAAGAAGCTGGGAGGAATTAAGGTGTACTATATCATCCAGGCTGAAGGACAGTAGTATTTAATCATATCCCATTGAAAGGGGGAATGCCTGTTTCAGTGTTGTCTGGTCCCTCGGGGAGAGATTATGGTTAGGATTTCTGACTTGGTAGAATTGAGTGTAAACCCTAAATAGTCAGAGAACTGGGACAATAGAGCCACCATGGCTGGAGTGATCGAGAGGGGTTAGTGAGGAACACTAGGACATTGTCTGTGAATGCTGCCAATTTAAATTTGTGGGGACCCACCTGGATACTCGCGATTGAGGAATTTGCCTGAATAGAGACCAAGAGGGGTTCCATTATTAGTACAAATATAATAGGGGATAGGGGACATCCATGTCTGGTACGATTCGAAAGTTGTATGAAAAGGACTGAAGCGATTAGCGTGGGCTGTAAAGGAAGAGTACAAAGAAAGGATGGAGAAGTAGAACCATGGCCCTAGGCTAATCCAGCTAAGCACTACTTTCATGTAAGACCATCGTACCCTGTCAGAAGTCTTTTCTGCATCCATTGATAAGTCCCTGGGGACTTAGACTGATGTAATAGAGAAATCACTTTACCGATATTATCACAGACAAGTCTACCAGATACAAACTGTACTTAGTCCTCATGGATCAGGGAAGGGAGGAAAAGCTGCAGTTTTTTAAATAATTTTAGGTCCACGTTAATTAGCTGAATAGGTCAATAACTGCCACACCGCATAGAATCTTTGCCTTGTTTGTGTACGGCCATTATATGAGATTGTAAGGACTGGGCTGGCCATTCAGCTCAGAAAGTATTTTGTTTAATGTGTTTAACATAAATTGAGGATTTGGCCTTTGAAGACCTTGAAGTAAGTTAATGGAAAATAATCAGCTCCTGGACTTTTCCCAGGGGAAAGGGTATGGAGAGCTTGTTCCAATACCTCCAACATGAAGGGAGAGCGAATCAGATTGGGATAGTTTTGGTATATTGGCCTTGATTAGGACTTGTACAATTGAAGGAGGGGAAAGATGAGCATGAGAGTCCAAGGCAGATATATTATATAAAGAGTTATAATAGTTGCAAAATGTGTCAAGGGAATCAGAAGATCTAAAGGCTATAGCTGTACTGTTAGTTTTAATTTGAGAGATATACGTCTGGTCTCATTTGATCTTTACTAACTGTGCTATTCCCGATTTGTTACCCATGGTATAATGCTGGTATTTATGCCACGTGTGTCTTCAAGCACCTATTCTGGAGAGTGTGAGCTAATTCCATATGTGCCTGGGTCAGGCAATGTACTAAGTTAGAGGATAAGGAACATTTATGACCTGCTTCTAGGTTGCCAATAGTATTCTAGAGGTTATCAAACTGTTTATCTCTAGCTTTCTTCCATTGGGAACCAATTTAATAAATAGACCTCTAATCACACATTTATAGGCTTCCCATATTAAGGGCATGGGAGGTCCTGAGGTGACGTTGTCTGTAAGAAAATTAGTCACCTCTATGGTAATCTGTTGACTGATCATGGGTCATTCAGCAGTGACTCATTAACAAACCACATAGTGTTTCACTTATAGTGAGGGGCAGGGGCAAGGGTAAGAGATATAGGTGAATAATCCGAAAGGGTCTGAATGTCCATGGTTGCTTTGGTTAAGAGATTAAGGTGAAATCTGTCTAGAAAAAAAAATAGTAAATTCTAGAGTATGATCTGTGTTCAGCCTAGTAGTAAGAATAGTCTTTTTCTCAGGTCTGTAGTGATCGCCAGGTGTCAATAAAATTTTGCATAGATAGGAGGCCAATAACTGCTTTAAGGAGGAAGAATCTAAGATATGATTTCTGGGCAGGAAGATGGTTTACTTCTGAAAATAGAGTGTTTGCAGGACTATTCATGCTCTTGACATTACAGGAGACAAATTTATAATTTGTCTCCTTGGGTTAAGAATCGAGCAAGGAGATTAGTCCAAGGCTTTGAATTTACACCCAATATGAGAGACAAGAAAAGAGAAAGAAAAAAAGGGGGAGGGGGAGGGAGAGGAGGCAAACAGAATGGAAAGTCAGGAGAAGAAGGTGATGTTGTAGAGGCCTGTTGGAGTGGACAAGAATATCTCAGCATAAAGGAACAGTCATGTCCTGAGAGGTCCAATCAGCAACTGCAAACAAGCATCCCAGAAGACTCATACGACAAGGGCCTGAAGGTCTGTGGTGATGTATTGCACCCTCAGGGGGCTAAACAGGCCAAGAAGCAATGTCAAAAGACATACAAAAGTAATACATAGCGGAATTTGAGGTTGTCATAAGATGTGAACTCCTAAATGGAGTGAAATAAGACACAATCCCTTATATATGCTAGGACATAATAAGGAACCCTAAATAAGTAGGTATAATGTAAGGGTTGAAATGACTAGTCAATCTAGAGACCAAGATGCCTGTCTGGTGTCCCCTTCACCCCCAAGATGTGTATTCAAGCTTTCAGGGTGTATGAAATAGAAGGGGGCCCCAATCATGAATGCTTCCCCAACGGTAAGTGTGGAGGTGAGTTTTTGTCAACCTCTAATATTTTATTGAGACCTAGGTGAAGGACTAAAATACTGAGATATCTGCTGACCAAATGTTCGTGTAGATATAAGGGATGAATTGGAATATTAGGTCTGGCAATCAAGGCTCAAATCAAATTATAAGATGTCACCAGAGCCAATGGGGGCTATTGAAGCTTAGCAGTGCATGGGACTGGGATTGTCAGGGTAGAAGCGGGGGTAGATAAGGATGAGGGTCATCTGGGCCTAACTAGTAGACCTGAATGAATACATTCTGTTAGGTCTATAAACTAAGCATAATATTGGGGAGCTCAAGTTTAACTAACAATAGCTTGGGATGGAGGTATTTGTCGCAATAGGTGTCACAATGGTGTAATTTAGGCAACATATAACAATAACATTATGCATGACAACATTTTATAAGAGCTTGTAAAGAACCATGCATTGAGTATAACCAAAGCCCTAATACGGAGGTGATCAGAGTACACTCATTAGAGAATGAATAACTGGTACACTATAAACTATATGCCATAGACAGAAATATGTAACAGAAAAATGTCTCACTTAGGTAATTATACATCATCTGTGGGGTATTTAGCTGGCTTCCATCCCTGTTTGGGACCAGGAGCTATCTGTAGATTGTTTGTTTTGTCACTGTTTGAGAGAAGGTTCACCCACCAGGTGCCAATGGAGCCTCTGGTTAGCTTCCACTTGTATAGTTGGGTGTCGCTTCTGCTCAACGGGTGAAGATGGAGTGGCAATGCGCAGTGAAGTGCAAAAAGAGGCAATCTCATCTGGATGTTTTAAAGAGAATGTGCAACCGTCATGTTGTACCTGTAGGTGGAAGGGGAAGCCTTATTTATATCGAAATTTGGAGATTTCTGAGTTGATCTACCAATGGTTTCAGGGCCCTGCACTGTTGCAGGGTGAAGGGGGTGACATAATGTTAAAGCTGAATCACTGTACGATTTTGTCCATCTCCCTAGCTTTGGCCATGAGACATTCCTTATCAGTGTAATAATGGAGCATGCATTTTATATGTCTCTCTGGGTCCACTGAGGAACCTCTGGATTTCAGTGCTCAGTGCTCTCTGACGATGGTGAGAACTGAGTCTTGTGGTAAGTATAGTATATGGATGAACAACTTCTGCAATAAGGATTGAAGATCTTTGACTAGAGTGGACTCTGGAACATTGCAAATGAGAATATTGTTTCTGCATCCTCTATTTTCCATTTTGTGGAGTCTGTATTGGAGAGAAGAGATGGAATCTTGCTGGTACACCACTACTTGTTCCAGATTATGAATCTGGGAGAGGAGGCCTTCCACAGATTCTTCTACTGGATGAATTCTGTGCCCCATAGTCTGGACTTCCCTCTTTAGTTCTGCAATGTCCACTTTCAGCACCATTTTAATATCAGTAGCCAGGTCCTGCAAGTCAGCCTTGCTCAGTAGCAGGAGGAGATCATCTTTTGTGACGGTTCCCATGGTCAGACCCGTAGGGTAAATGGCACACTCCAAAAGCCCAGGTTCAGTAGTTTTGTTAAGTTGTTATTAGACTACCATCCTACCAACAGTAGCAAAACATTTTTCAAGCCTTAGCTTGCCATAAGGCTGTTCTAAGTGCTAACAGTTTTTCCAAGAATTACCTTTCTGTAGGCCTCTGCCTTGAAAATACTATTAGCAGACTGATGCCTGCAGAAGGTAAGCTTAATCCTGTGACATTTGATTTCTAGATGGCTCATCAAGAATTAAATTAATGAACATCATTATGTCACTGGTTGTGGTGATATCCATAATCTCTTTCTCATTCATCATTTGTTGGAGCTAAGAAAGCTCTCATTCACTCGCATCATCTTCATTTGTTTGAGCTAAGAAAGCTCTCATTCACTCTCATAATTACCACCATCAACATCATCAGCACCCCAACAAGACTATTCATCCTGTCTCGGTGGTGACATAGGTTGTGCACCTAGTGTCAAACTCATAGACACAGCAAGCAGTTGCACCTCTGCATTGCTACTGCACACAGCCACCTGGGTAAAGTCAAACATGCCCTTCTTTAGGAACATATCCCAGGTTCCTGAAGAATGGTTGCTAGATCATCCCTATAAAACTGGACACGTGAAAAATGCCTGCTGCATGGATATATTGGAACCATTGCAATAGGCCTTCAGCAGGTATTTTTAATATGTGTACAGTTTAAAAGGGCTGATCTAGCAACCATACCCTGAGGGTGTGGTGGCAGCAGTACCATCTGCTAGTTCTAGCCTCTCACTAGTATTATTGCAGGAATTCTCACTATCATGGAATGCACAGGTTGAAATTGCTAAATTTTATGGAACTGTCATTGGGGGTGGCAAAAAGGTGGAGATTTTAATGGACTTTCTGTCTTTGGGAATTTTCATGAAAAAAAGGGACTTTTCACCCATCTCCTTTCATCATCTTCACAAGCTCATTTTGGGGCTGATCAGGAGCCAATAAAATGATACAATGGATATGATCGGACTTAAGCTCTGGATCAAGGAAATTCTATTTCAATATATTGATGTTGAAGTAGCTAAATTTCATTGATAGGGAGCACAATATTAGCATATCCAGGCTCATACATGCATGAGTTGAATAAACTGAAATATATAGACATCTCAATTGCAACAATAAAAAAATGTCGTGAATCAAACTGATCTTGGTTTTTACTATCTTATAACTCCATCAGTGCAATATTTCATACAGTATAGTAATATGTCTTTGTACTGACTGTGCAACTACCAAGGTCATAAAAAATAAAAGTGCAATACAGATACCTGCTATGCTCTTCTGCAGGGTGATATCTAATAAAAACGTACTAAATAGCTTAATCATATGTTGACACCCATTTTGCTTCCTTGCATATTAAACGCATATAAGCATTCTAAGGCTCACCGCAAAGTATGTTACTGATTCACCTCAGCTCTCAAGAAGTTTTCATAATAAATGTCAACACTGTTGGGTATGGCCATTTGGGAATCAAACTAAGAGAAGTGTAGAAGCATTTTTCAGCTCTCTCAATGATTATTTAGATGTTCAAACTACTTACCAATTAGTTCACCTTCTGTTGTGCACAGCAATGTCATAGTTTTAATTTGCATTCAGGAATATTTTTCAAATTAAAAAAGCTGCATTGGAAGACAAACTTGTGGAAAATGCAATTCAGGCCAAAAGCAGGCATTTCTGACCTTGTGAATATACCACGGAACTGACATAGTCATCCAGCAACAAACTGCAAGTCTTTATAAAGAGAGACAGGGGAGAGAAAGTGAAAAACTAGAGGAAGTCTGTCTCAGATGGATAAATATCCCAGTAGCTCTGAAGTAAGGCATAAGGTAAATGCACAGGTAGGGAAATGCCCAAGGGTCTGTAAACTTATTTTCAAAGCACCAATATATACCTTAGTGTCGGAATCTACAGAGCCATAACTGTCTGAGGAAAATACCTGGCTACGAACCTGCTTATGAAGCTAAATTTATGGTGATTGCAATCATCTATTAATATTGATATTTTCCATACACTGGGTATCCAAAAAATCTGAGAACAAACATGATTTGTACCTGGAATACACCCATAGAACATGAATCAAAGGTTGTTAATATGCTGACAGTTCCAAGAGTTGACGTAATATTTCATTATCATTACTGGTAAAACTAGGTAATATGTCTAACAATAATAATGAAGAATGAATGATTATTACACCACACAGAAATTCTGTCACAAACTTCTTACTAAAAATAATAATGCAGATGCGACAGGCAGACATCAGGTAAGTGCAAAGTGTAGATATGACTTGGACTGTATTATTCCCTAGTGCCATATGCTGCATTCAGTGGTATGCACTAGAACACTTGATTGCTTTAAAGCATATTGGTGCACACATTTCAGTAGTGATTAGACTTTAATGCCAGCAAGCTCAGAATGCCTCCAGCTCAGAATGCCTCCCTATAGCATGCACAGGTAAGTTATGTCACAGAAATAGGTGAAAAATGGCACTCCCCATCTACCAGGAAATTTCCCACAAAAAGTGCTTTTTTTTTCATCTAGCTCATTGTATCAAAGTCAATGGGAAGACTGAATTTACACACATTACATTGCAAATGTTAATTTATTTCCCACAGGCATAGTATAAAAGAGGTCTGAGGGTTCCTGTGTTGGTGGAGTCTGAGGAAACCAAGTACTGCTGCTGTAACTATGCCCCCTTGTCCTCTCCACTAAGGACACGTGGCAACTTGCAGAATTAATAATAATGATGAATCCTCTCTGCGACCAGCTTAGCATATTCTGCAGGACAGAATCTCCTCAGATGCTGCTTGATTCCATGCCTATTATACTCCACCTCTTGCCAAGTGTGGTCAGAGTACCACACAATGCGCAATGAGTGGACACGAACTGCCACATCTTTGCAGCTAAAGAATCACTATCAGCATTGGGGGAGGTAACAATGGCAGAGGTGGATCATTAGAAGATGTTGCTATATCTTCTAGCACCCGGACCCTAGTGCAAGAAGCTGATGGTGAGCCAGGTGTTTCACTTGCTATCAAACTTTCAGGTTCAGGATGGGTTTCCACCTTGATTCTTGGTGGCCTTTGAAAAAGACAGGGGGTACAGTAACAGCAGCTCCCACACTCGTTTGCGGGGGGTTGGCTTACATAAATGTCAAGGTGTCTGTATTTCATGTGTTTTATCAGGGAGGTTGTGCCAAGGTGTGTCCCCTCCTTTCCTCTTTTCAACTGACTTGTCACATAACGTGCACAGAGCTTGCTGATGACTGCACGGTGTCTGCCCCAAGAGAAAAATAATCCCATGACCTCAGAGGGGATAGGAAAGTTGGAGAAGAATGGCCTTTCTTCTTCTCCACAATCCCCTTCACTGGCTGGAGCAGAGGATGCTGCTGCTGCTGCCTCAGAAACAATAGACAATTTACAGAAAGAAATGATAAGGGGATATATACTGAACCTAGAAACTTCCCAAAACATGATCTGCTTGTAGTGTGTACATAAGGATGTTATGAGCAGCATGGACTGAAATCCAACCAATAGTGAAGTGCATTGCTAGAAACACTGACTGGTGGAAATATAGTTTTAGAAGTGGTCTAATTGAAGAACATTATTATATTACAGTGTGTAGTAATGGTTTTAATAGGGGACATTAAGTTCCATTTGGACCTTTAAAATATTTCCATATTTGTCTGATTTGTCCATATTGATTTTAATAGCATTAATATTGAATATTAATAAAAAAAGGCAGTGGTGACTTGAATTGTTATTTCTCTCAGGGGCAGTGCAGACAGAGAGATTTGGTAATTAGTTCTGGAATATTTAAGCTGTTTGTAGCAACTGCAGCCTATGACAATGACCATCACATTAGGTGACATTCCTCTCTTCTTTGTGCTATCTGAGTAGAAAATATCAGATTTATGCCATTATTAATGGAGAGTCCAGCGAGTGCGCCCCTGACCTAAAGATACACAGATTACAGTTCTCCTACATGTAAGCTATAATTATTACATTTATGTAATTTTATATAGAAACCAACTGAACGAGTGTGTCTCCTCTTCTGCATATACTGGTGCGACTGGCACATATCATCTACAGATGCAGAGAGACCAACGAGTGTACTCTTGACTTACAGATACCCGGAAGGGTGTCTACTTAAATGTAAGTCTGGACAGTGCAACCTTTTGCTGTCATCTGAATACTTTTCTGAAACACTGTATCACCTTTTCCATATATATTGGTGAATATGAAATCAATGAACTAGTACTTACTAAACAACGAGAGAAATTCCATACCCTCTGATTTTCTACCCATTAGAGGGGTAATATACTGTTTCATATGACGGACATTTGTAATTATACTATTGGACATTTTTATATAACTTTTCTGCATTTAACCCTTTTCCCATTCCATATATTTTCTACTTAATAGAACCAGATGGATGTGTTTTCCTGGTTCATTTATATGTTGTATTGAGGTGTTATTGGTAATCCCTGTTCTAATTGTCTTATTGTGTCTGTGATAGAAGACAAGTCCGACGGCAGCATCAACTCAACCAATTCTATTTTATACTTTCATGTTTATTATTAAGTGCGCAGAGGTATATTTTTGTTTTTTTATCACTCTAGGGGGTAGATTTAAAGGCAGGCATTAACATAGCCAGTAGGGCCAAAGTGAATACCAGCTGATAATCTAACATGTTTAACGCGGTATTTAAAGGCCCTACCAACTAAAACCCCAAAGGATATTAAGCCACAAAAACAGTCTTGTGGCTGAACATCCGTTTTGTGCATTTAGTTCCCAAAATGCAGCTAAAAGCAGCAATACTGGGAACTTAACAGTAAAAAATAATTAACTATCGGTGCTTGACATACTGCCAAGCACCGAACGTTAACTAATCCGTGTTACACTTACCTGTCATCCACTGTCCTTCTGTCTTCTCTTCTTTCTTTTATCTTCCGCCTTCTCTTCAATCTTCTTTCTTCTCTTTCTTTTCCCTGTAAAATAAAATAAAATAATTAATACTAAGCATGAATGAAGACATTGTTGAACCCTTTGAGTGGCAGAGGGGTATGCAACACATTGCAAAGCAAATAAATGTCATCCATTAATGCAAAGTAAGAGAACTTAGCTCAATTGTTCATATCTCCGCCACTTGGAGCGGCCACGAGGGCGGCGGCAGCAGAGACACAAATGTCCAACGTGGCTCCCCTTCAGCTCTGTACGGGCCGATGCCCGTAACACACTGAGGGCATTGGAAGTAAGCCTGCCTTTATATATGGGCAGGCTCACTTCAATTTCCCTCACATCCATTGGCTGGGATGTTCTTCACATCTCAGCCAACCAGATTCCAGCTGCTGTTCTTTACAATGATGTGAGGGAAATTGAAGTGAGCCTGTCCATATATAAAGGCAGGCTCACTTCCAATGCACTCAGTGTGTTACGGGCATCGGCCCGTACAGAGCTTATGGGGAGCTACGTTGAATATTTGTGTCTCCTCTGCCACCGCCGATCCAAGCGGCGGAGACATGAAGAATTGAGCTAAGTTCTCTTACTTTGCATTAAGCGGATGACATTTATTTCTGTCTATATGGGTCATATTATTTCTTGCCATGTTTATACTTTTGGGCATTACATAGAGGCATGTAATATGGGAATATTTATGGCGCAATACCATTGAACCCTTTGAGTGCCAGTGAGGTACACAACGCATTGCTTTGCAATGCATTGCATACCCCTCTACTACTCAAAGGGTTCAACAATGTCTTCATTCATGCTTGGTATTATTTTATTTTATTTTACAGAGAGAAGAAAGAAGATTAAAGAGAAGGCGGAAGATAGAAGAAAGAAGACAGAAGGATGAGAAGACAGAAGAGAAGGACAGAAGATGACCAGCAAGCTGTGGACTCTGCTGGATGTCAGGATTAATGGTAAGTGTTAATGCGATGTTGCTTTACTTAGTCGGGTTAACCCTATGAATACCGGAGGGGTAATTATACCCCACTGGCACTCATAGGGTTAATCCTACCAACTTTGGACATGTTTTAGGCACTTTGGATGTATTGATGTGGGTCTTAGGGCCCCATATCAATACATCCACTGTGGACATTGTTTTTTTGCCAGTTAACAGCTGCGTTAGCTATCAAAAGATCCGATAAGGGACTTTGCAGCTAACAAAACTGGGTCTTAAGTTTTGTGCAGTATGTGAGTTCCTTTTTGGATCTTTTTTAGCTAACGCAGTCCTTTAAATGGTATACTGGAACATATTTTTTTTGTTTTCAATGGGCCAAAACACACTTTAGTGTAGCGGCCGTAATAATAGATGAACTGCCGTTAGCAGTTCATTACATGGCCCTTTGAATGGCTTACTACACGTTAAAACACCCGTTGGTGGTTTTTTTTAGCTTACCGCCTGCCTTTAAGTCTACCCCCTAGGTGAGCCTATGATATTCACTTATGTGAACTGATTGTGCAGTCTTTAGTAATCTGTGAGATATACTGGGCATGTTACTTGATCTAGCCCCTCAAAAGTGTTAGGAGAACTTTTGTGAAGTATAGAAATGTGCTGAGCTGAGGCCCACTGATGATCCACAAAGAGACCAGTACTGCCAAAGTCAAAAAGGCCTGTATGGACACAGAATGACTGTCTCAGCTGTGCAATAATAAAGTGTAATGTAGGCGAAGGAGTAATAGTTGCAACACTTAGCAGGGCTCCTCCAACCACCCCTAAGCACTGACACTTTCTAGCATCTCTTTGCATTCACATACAATGTGACTACCTCAGATAATCAGGCAATGTGACCAGCCTCTGTGGTTTCTCAAAAGAGGAGTGTGCAGCTGGAGTGGAATGAATAGCCCATACAGGGGCTAAGGCTGGAGAGGCAGATCAGATTATCTTCCAGCATTCTCTCTCTGAATATGTTCTTGTATTCTGGAGATGAGTTCCAGGCAGCTCATTACAAGTAAATATGACTGAATTTGTTGGACAAATCTGTTTGAATTGCAGCATTCAGAGATCCAGCATTCCACCTAGTTTCATTTGCAAAAGTCCTGAATTACACAGCGTACTGACAGAGGGAAATGTGGTCCTATTTCAGGTCAAGAAGGGTTGCTTCAGCATATTCATTAACATGACCTGGGACATCAAACACTGCCCTGAAGGCAAGGATGAAAGATTTACTGTAATCCCAAAGGGAGGAGTTTTGTTCAAATATCAAGCTATTTTGCATTTGTCCTTTCCTGTTTTTGCGTGTGTTACAATGTGCCTTTAATTTATTCCCTTCTGGATTATTTTATGTGCATTAAAAGTTAAGTTACCTGTATTCAAATGTTTCCAGTCTGTAGCTCCTTGTTCTAGTATTGTTTCAGTGTATGTTTCCAGTACAATTGATAGAGACTTCTGACTCTGAGCCCTGCCAAGCTTCTAGCTACTACGTTGATTCCTTTTCATTCTTTATCCAGCAAGTTTGTTCTGAGGAGTCTAGCCATGATTCTGCTGAAGCTGAAAGAATACCTATCGCTGAATCCATTCTCTTCTGGTTAGCAGTGAGTGTATTTGACTCTGATTCAATCTTGTTCAGGTCAAGTTGCAAGTGTACCAGGCACTGAATCGATTATGTTAAGGTCTTGCCTCAAGGAAATGTATTTTCCTTTTCAGTGTTCGGTATAGTAGTTATTCTAGAGCACTGCTTATTATCATCTGTCTATCCATCTCCATTTCAGTGTGGTGGTTGCCAGCCAAAATATATGTTCTGTGTTTCTACTGCTTTGCTAAGTGATCTCTGCACTAAGAATTCTTGATAAGATTAGAATTTCTGCTCTCATTCAGTTCTTTTTTGCTTGATACTATTTCCAGTCTGTTTGATAATTACTAGGGATGCCTTATTTTATATTTGAAATCATGTTAGACTCTGTGTCAGGAATCAAAATATCTCTAGGATACTTATGTAAAAGGTACTACCTGTTAGACATACAAAACACAGGAGACTGAATAAAAATATATACAGTAGTAACTATTTACAGTACATGTTGATACATTTGTCTGTCACCCATTGCTGACAGCATTCTGAACAAAGATGTTTTTTGTTTTTTACTGCTTTTCAGTACTCTCTAATTAAACATTTGAACATAAGACAATGGCTGCTATTTATGTAATTGAGCTGTGTAATTAACTTAAATTGCAATATTAATATATTAACATAAGCCAAAATATGTGTCTCTTTAGGGAAAGGGTATAAGAAAAAAATACTTCCAACTTCAAAGAAACCATTAATGTTCATTTTTTATACAACTTGATTATGTTGCTGACCTAAAATAGTAATCATATTGATTTTAAATCAAACTCGAACAGACCATTTTAGAATGTAGCAGCAAAATCTCAATCCCCTTTTCTCTTTTACATATCAGTGATATCACAGCCCCCTTCTTCTCTTATATATCAGCAATATATCAAGCAACCTTCCTCTCTCATGCATTAGTGATATCTCAATCCCCTTTCCCTCCTCACATCTCACTCAATCCCCTTTCCCTTCTCACATCTCACTGATCTCTCAATCGCCATCTTGTTTCATATATCATGAATATCTCAATCCCCTTTCCTCTCTCACATATCAGTTATATCTCAATACCCCATCTGTTTCATAACTCAGTCATCTTTCCTCTTTCACAGAGAGTGATATCACAGTCTCCCTTCGTCTCTCATATATCAGCAATATATCAATCACCCTTCCTCTCTCATACCTCAGTGATATCTCAACCCCCCTTTCCCTTCTCACATCTCACTAAAATATCAACCTCCATCTACTTTCACATATCAATATCTCAATCCCCTTTCCTCTCTCACACCTCAGGGATATCTCATTATCCCATTCTGTCTCACTCCTCGGTGATATCACAATCCCCTTTCCTATCTCACAGAGTAGTCAAATCTCAGTCCTCCTTCTTCCACATTTCAGAAATATCTCAATCCACCTTCCTTTCTCACTCATCTTAATTCCCTTTCCTCTCTCACAGATCAGTGATATCCCTTCTCATTTATCAGCAATATATCAACCACCCTTCCTCTCTCATGCCCGAGTGATATCTCAATCTGACTTTTATCAAATATCATGGACATAGATTCTGCGTACTGTAACTTTCATGTGACTGGTGATGGCATTAGTCACTGTGGAGTCTGGTATGAAGAATTTACACCAAAGCACAATGAGGACACCATGAAAACATATACACTAGCAAGTAGATAGTTGTTTTGTACATTTCATATTCTAGTCTCTATGGGTCTATCCTTAGCATCATCTGATCTTGTATGGCTGACATCTTGACCCAGTGTGAGTGACAGCTATCCTCACACTTTTGCATCTGTCCCTGAGAAAGTCAGGGAAAGATGAAAGGAAATAATCAAGTGAGTATCACTTGTATCAGCCATCATGTCCCTCATACCCTGTACCTCTTACATGTACTGATAATATGCAGTTTCCAGTTATGGCACTCTTTCCCAAATTAACATATGTAATTATGCTGCATTCATAGTTATAGTCAAACACAGACACAGACTCAATCACAATCAGACGCAAGCAGATAAACACACTTCCTAAAGACAATAGCCTTTAAAGGATCAGTTGATTTTTTATGAAACAGACACAGTGGAATGAGTAGTTTGTTCCATAATAACAGTAGAAGCAGCTGCATGTACATACACTCACACACAATCATAAGAGATTTACCATAGTAGAGCAGTGTCTAAGGCACTGACATCAAACTGATACTTTTTAACATACTTTAACTTAAAGCAGCAGCTCTAATTAATCTTCATAGTATTTGGACCACGGAAAGTGTTATTTTAATACTGTCAGAGTTGTAGTTCAAGAGTAATTGAATGATAAAGTATCCCCCTCCCACCGAGTGTAAGCCACCTCCCCTCAGATGTGGAATATGGTCCCTTGACCAAACAGCTCACAGCAAGGAACAATCTTCTTACTGTGAGCATAAGGAAAACCCTGACCCCCTTGACATGTTTTTCAGGTTTTTCCTTATGCACACTGAAGATTGTCCCTCTCTGCGATCCATCCGGACAGTGTTTCTGCTCTGAAAAGAGCAGTGTTACATCAGTATAAGGGCCGGGAGGGGGATACTTTATCATTCAATTACTCTTGAGCTACAGCTCTCCCAGTATTGAAATTATACTCTCCATGGTCCAAATACTATGAAGCTTAATTGGCACTGCTGTCTTTGTGAAACATTAATATACCTTTAATTCAGTGCCACAGTGTCAGGCACCCTTTTAGCACTTAAAGACTTACTGTTTTGCATTAGGGATGTTCTACCAGTGGTTCTACAACAGTTCTTTGACTATAATTCCCATCATTTTCTGGTATGGTAGTTGAAGTCCAATATTAGTTGGAGAGCCATAAATCAAACATTCCTTACACATAGCAATATATGAGTTTCAAATAGATGTCCAAACTGCTGGCTTACAGAAGGTTAAAATGGCTTCAACTTTTGTGAGCCCAAGGGTTGATGAAGACATTGCATGCTCAATACCCATCTCACATTCAAAAGGTTAATCAATCCACTTTAAATCTTTTAGTGCTGGGTCTCAACTTGGAATTACAGCTATGTAAAATGTGATGCTGATAATCATTATCCAATTCAATTACCTAAAACAAAACTATCAATCTCACACAAAAGATAATAAGGTCTAAATCACCTACAATATTACTCCACACATAACAATCCACTTAAACAAACACAAGAAATCTTTCATATACATGACAACTCTATGCCTCTTTTGCTAGTAATAATGTAAATGGAACATTGATTTCTGCAGGTAAAATTAATGTAAGAAGACAGGAGTCCCAGGTCTTATTATCATTACTATTAGGGTATTTTTAATACATCATATAAGTTAAAATACAGTTAGGTCCAGACATTTTTGGACACTGACACAATTTTCATTATTTTGGCTGTGTACGCAACCACAATGGATTTGAAATGAAACAACCGAGATGCAATTGAAGTGCAAACTTTCAGCTTTAATTCAAGGGGTTGAACAAAAATATCATTTGAAATGTTTAGGAACTGCAACCATTTTCATACACAGTCCCCTTATCTCAGGGGCTCAAATGTAATTGGATAAATGAACACAGTAAATGTTCATTTGTAATACTTTGTCAAGAATCCTTTGCAGGCAATGACAGCTTGAAGTCTGGAACGCATGGACATCACCAAACGCTGAGTTTCATCCTTTGTGATGCTTTGCCAGAACTTTACTGCAGCTCTCTTCAGTTGTTGTGTATTCGTTGGTCTTTCTGCCTTAAGTTTTGTCTTCAGCAAGTGAAATGCATGCTCGATCGGGTTGGGATCAGGTGATTGACTCAGCCATTACAGAATATTCCACTTCTTTGCCTTAAAAATCTCCTGGGTTGCTTTCGCAGTATGTTATGGGCCATTGTCCATCTGTAAACTGAAGCACCGTCCAATCAACTTCGCTGAATTTGACTGAATCTGAGCAGACAATATATCCCTATACACTTCAGAATTCATCCGGCTGCTTCTGTCTTCTGTCACATGATCAATAAACACTAGTGACCCAGTGCACTGGAAGCCATGCATGCCCATGCCATCACACTAACTCCACAGTGTTTTACAGATGATGTGGAATGCTTTTGATCATGAGCCATTCCAAGCTTTCTCCATACTTTTTTCTTCCCATCATTCTGGTACAAGTTGATCTTAGTTTCATCTGTCCAAAAAATGCTGCTCCAGAACTGGGCTGGCTTTTTTAGATGTTTTTTGGCAATGTCTAATCTGGCCTTTCTATTCCTAAGGATTATGAATGGTTTGCACCTTGTTGTGAACTCTCCGTATTTGCTCTCGTGAAGTCCTCTCTTTATGGCAGACTTGGATAATGATATGCCTACCATCTGGAGATTGTTCTTCACTTGGCTGGATGTTGTGAAGGGATTTTTCTTTATCATGGAAAGGATCCTACGATCATCCACCACTGTTGTCTTCCGTGGACGTTCAGACCTTTTTGTGTTACCTGTACTGGATCCAGTGATCTGTTTTATGCATTTGTCTTTATTGTTATGGTTGTTTACACAGTTGATTCATTAGATTTATCTGATTTTTTTATTGCCCACATGACTCTCAATGGTGATTATAACAGGGTGAAATAGACTTGAGGGTAGTCCCCATTGATTACATATTCCAAAGAGACCTCTAAGAGAAGGCAACAGAGAATACAAGAGCAATAGAAAACAAAAACTATATAAAAATATACTTTAGATGTGACATGGTTTTATGAAGAATAGATCATGCCAAACCAATCTTTTCAGCTTCTATGAGGAAGTAAGCAGCAACCTTGACAATGGCAAGGCAGTAGATGTAGTATATCTAGATTTTGCCAAGGCATTTGATACAGTGCCACACAGAAGGCTGGTGTATAAAATAAGGACATTGGGGCTAGGAGATGACCTTTGCAATTGGATACAAAACTGGTTGAAGGATAGGGAACAGTGTGTGGTTGTAAATGGAAAATTCTCCAATACAGTTAGCAGAGAGTGGAGTACCTCAGGGTTCAGTATTAGGTCAGCTGATGTTTAACATGTTTACAAATGACCTGGAAATAGATATAGAAAGCAAAATATCAATATTTGTATATGATACTAAATTATGCAAGGTCATTAATTCAGAACAGGATATGTCAGATTGGGCAAATATATGGAATATGAAGTTTAATGTGGGGAAGTGTAAAGTCATGCATTTGAGAGGAAACAATCCCAAGGCTACTTATGAACTTAATGGAATCATTTTGGGGACTCATTGCTAGAGAAAGACCTGGGTATCCTTGTCAACTACAAACTTGGAAACAGTGACCAGTGTCAAACAGCAGTAGCAAAGGCAAACAAAATCCTGTCTTGCATAAAAAGAGGTATTGAAGCAAGAGTGGATAACATTATTTTGCCATTATACAAATCATTGGTAAGACCTCACCTGGAGTATGCAGTGCAATTTTGGGCATCGGTTCTGAAAAAGGATATACTAGAACTAGAGAGGATACAGTGAAGAGTAACAAAATTAATTAAGAGAATGGAGGACTTTACATATGAGGAATGACTAGACAAACCTGGTTTATTTACTCTAGAGAAAAGACGACTAAGAGGAGACCTTATCACATTGTACAAGTATATGAGAGGTCAATACAAGGATATCTGTGGTGAGCTATTTATTCCAAGGCCTGATCAGGTGACCAGGGGACACACCTTGAGATTAGAGGAAAGGAGGGGTAAACTTCAGCAGAGGAAGGGTTTTTTATGGTAAGGTCTATTAAATTGTGGAATTCATTGCCCAAGGAGGTGGTTATGGCAAATACAATGGATACATTTAAGAGAAGATTAGATACATTTCTTTCAAAAGGGAACATACAGAGTTATTTATCAGTAGGCTGATCAGGAAGGTCTGATAAAGACTAACTTAATTGGTAGCAGGAAAGCTATAAAATTCTCAGTTACTGGGGTATGAGGAGAAGGTTGAACTTGATGGACTTGTGTCTTTACTCAACCTAATTTACTATGTTACTGTTAAATTCAATTTAGGTTGATTTGATCCTTCCAGGAGACAAGACGTACACAGCTATTCACCCATATACAGTTAATGTTTTAGATTCTTATTACAAAAACCACAGAGAGCATGTATATGATTCTCATGACTAACTTTGAAGGAAAACAAGCTCACAGCGCTAACTCACCTATATACATCTAACACAGGGCATACTATACACAATTAGTCTGGAGAAGCACAGGTTTGTTTTTGTTTTATAAATAACTTTGATGCTATGGCATCCCAGGCCCTTATAATCTGATTGGCTAAATAATTTTTAAATACTGCTGCCACCAAGATTCATCACAAATGCTCCTGGTGAAGAAGTATATACTCTGACACTCGAAGAGTAGCAAACTATTGAGATATACTCAGGATCAAATATACTGGAGCAATGGGAATGGAGGATGCCAAAAGCATGTGGCAAGCCAGAGCTTGGGCAAGAACCAAGAATCCATCCCTAAAAGATGTGATATTAACTTTATCTGATACGCAGACTGAGATACATTGGGTAGTAGCAGCAATATATTGGATTCTGTGGAATATGAACTACACTAACTTTAAGAGTAAAAGTAAGCAGATAAGCTATTAGGGCAATTAGGGATTACACCTCCTATGACCCCTTTGCTGTTTTATTTTACTAGTCACACATCTTTCCTGCCACCCAGCACTATTTTAGGATACTATAACAGTATCCTTTTATTATCAATGTCACCTGTCTCCACAGATTCTGCAGATGATCCAAGGTGTTAGCCTTATTGTTGTGTATATCAAGGGGATCTAAATTACCCCATACAGATTTTAAACTATTTATCTATTTCTCTCAATTCTACTTTTATTTTACACTATATTTTTCAAGTGTACTTTTTATATTTTCTGATTTAAGTGTGTCTTATTTAGTAGTTGTTTGGATGTATCGATGTGCCATATATTGTAAGATCATAGCTTGCAAATAACACTAACGCAGGGGTAGCCAACGCTTGTCCTCAAGACCTACCAACAGTGCATGTTTCTGGATATCCCTGAGTAAGCACAGGTGGACCAATTAAATTGACTGAGCCACTAATTGGCCCACCTGTGCTCCAGCTGGGAGATCCTGAAAACATGTACTGTGGGTAGCTCAGTTTATACTACACTGGTATTATATCCCGCTTTTTATTATTAAATCGATTGTTTCAGGTACTATTCTTTTATTAATAACTTACTGTACACCTACTTTTTCTAGTACAATACTCAGGAGTTTTATTGCTCTGTCTCCTTCTTGTTTTGCTTCCTGCCTAAACTATATTAAATAACTTTAACTCCTTAAGGGCCGGAGATCCTAAGGAAGAACTGCAGTTAAGGACCACATACAGGCACATGTGACTGATGATGTGTATCGGCGTGCCGAACAGGTGATGGTCCTGACACGTCACTGCTCCTTATGGGGTTAACATGCTTAAATCACCTCTTTCTCCATCCCCTCTTCCAAACCATACATTAACCCTTTAATGACCTTTGACGGTCAGAGTATGTTAAGGGACGATCTGACTGAATGACCCATGACGTACTATGACCGTCATGGAGTTCCGGGCTCCCCCCACGGCTGCGCGCCGTTTGGGGAGTCCGGAACCAGAAAAAGAAAAAAAAATGCTCCACGGTCCTTCAGTCGCGTCGCCGCAACGAACGGCCTGTCATTAAGGGGTTAAAATCTATGATTTTTCATGAAGATCCTGCATCATTTTTTTGGCTCTTTCTTTTAGCTATCTGCACTTTATTAATGCCCTCCTAAAGATGTGCTCTAGGTGTGGTGATACCAGTGCTCTAGGTGAGGTCATACCAGTTCTCTAGGTGAGGTCATACTAGTGCTCTAGGTGAGGTCATACCAGTGATCGATAGGTTGGCAGTAGTATGTATCTTTTCCTACTGCAAATGCCTCTTCCTATACAACCAAGTATCTTGTTTTGATTTTCCACACTGCTTTCCTGCACTACTTTCCTACTTTCAAGTCAACAGAAGTTATAACTCCCAAGTCCCTTTCCTCTGATGTTGTTGTTAGAAAAGTATTTTCAACCCTGTACTCCACAACTGGGTTTCTGTGTTCTAAATGAAAATTTTATGTTGCATCTTCCAGCATTAAGCATTTGATCCCAATATTAATCATTGGGACTTTTGCATATGTCCTCTTTGGTACAGTTGGTTTGCTGCACAATTGCTCCATTTTATATTAATGCATCAGCCTCCCAGTGTTCTAACTACATTTTTTATACCTTATTTATTTTTAAACTAATCTACCAACTGTTTATATCGCAGTTTATCAAACAACACACCTGTTTGGAGAGCTGCATAGATAAGCACAGAATATTCAATATTATCTGTATTTTCTTTTAGTAAGGTGTAAGAATGTGAAGGAGTCCATATCTGGTGCATGTATTTAAATAAGATAAGGGAATTACTGTAATTATTGAATGGGGTGTGCTATGCTAATGGTCAATATGTAAAATCCCACCTGAAAAAGATAAGCTCTTAGAAACTGTAAATCAAATATAAAACAGTGGTGTGAAATATCCAGCAATAGATTTCTTTATCGGTAGTTGAACCTTATCTGTAGAGAAGTGAGAACACATGTTAACTAACATAAATTATTGTTCTGCTTCCCTGTTCGAAAATACTTTAGTTTCTGTTCTTGGACTATACAAATAACAGCAAGATGATGATGTCATGAAGAGCCCCTTGAGTGTCATGCAGAGCACCTTGTGTGTCATGCAGAGCTCCTTGTGTGTCATGAAGAGCCCCTTGTGTGTCCTGAAGAGTCCCATAGGGCCTCCAGAAAGTTTGAAGAGTCTTATGTGCAAACAATAAGCAAAGCAAAGTATAGGACAAACCAACCATAACTTGAGGGAAAATAAAAAATCTCCATTATTTTAAATGCTTTTAACCTATTGAATGCTAGATAAATCTCCAATGCATTTCTTCATAATGTGTTGGAAACCACTCTACTATTCAAGGAGTTAAAGCCATATCAATTGATATTTTGTTTGCTGCAGAATTGCTGAATGTATGTCTTGTGAATGCTGCCCTAATGGCCATACTTATCAATCTACTGTGGAGTAATTCTGGAGCAAACCAACTGCACCATGGGGGAGAATGAAAATTCTGCAAATCCCTGTTGATTTAAATTGGGCTTTGAACTTCCTGAAAGCTAGACATGCTTCCATGTGATTGCTTCTCAAAAGTCATATACCGCTTTATCTTGATGAATATGACTTAAAGGGAGGAATGCAAGAAAGTTAGCTTTTTTTGGAAGCCAGACGTTTTAAAGTGTGTGCAATCTGATTTGCTGAATTAGGTGCCACGCCCACTTTTTGAAACACATTCACAAAAAAAGTGCAGAGGTTTGCTAATTTAAAAGGAATTAAAAATTCAGTAAGATTTTGGCACTGATATCTTTTTCCTTCAGAATTACATCATAAACAGTGATTGCACATGTTTCTTGCATTCTGCCCTGGGTGCCAGCATGAATATTTCTAACCTACAGACTTGTTAGTAACTGAAGAGTGTCACGTGACAGAAATTCTCCATCCAAGCATTCACCCCAGGGCAGCAGGAAGGAGGAGATATGGTGCTCTCCTCCATACTGCATCTCCCATAGTTAGAGGGGTAGACGTGATCTTAACAGGAGTGGCCAGTGGAACAATGCCCCCTGCCAAAATCATTGCTGGGAAGCACCAGGCATTGCAATTTCACCACTCCGAATATTCTTCTTACACAGACACCCTCATATTTTTCTCCTCCAACCTTCACTTTCACAACTTCCCCTTCCCCTCCCTTTTGCCATTTTGCCTCATCATCTTTCCATCCCTTTTGCTGTTTTGCCTCATCACCTTCTTCTCTCTTGTGCCTTTTTGCCTTATCAACTTTCTCTGCCTTGCACCATTTTTGTCTCATCTCATTGCTTTCCAATTTCTTGTGTTGCTTTGCCTAAACAACTCTTCATAGCTCCCTTTTTTTGGGGGGGGGGGATTGTTGACTGGGATTGGGGGATAGTTAATAAAAAAATAAACATATAATTAAATTAAAAAAAAAAAATAAGAAATTGTAAAAAAGGGATCTGAGAGGTTGCCTGTATTGGTGGAGTCAGAGGAAAAAATCAGTTGAACAGGGAATTTTTTTTTTGGTGAGGAGGGTGTTGTTGACTGGGATTGGGGTACAGTTAACAAAAAGAAAATTAATAATTCTTTTAAAAAAATGGTATGCAATGTGACAGACAGGACCCCCTGACTGGGGCAGACTGTTACTTGGAAGGATAGAGTATTTTATAGAGGATGATTTGTAGGACCCAAGCCCTGAGGAAACATTGATTAGTAGGACTTAAACTTGTTTGGCACAAGCCCTACAGACACATTGATTAGTAGGACTTATACTTGTTTGGCACAAGCCCTAAGGAAAATTGATTTGTTGTATGACTTAGACTTGTGTTAGGCCCTAGGCCATGAGGAAACATTGGTGTGTAGGACTATTTTTGCTAGACCCAAGCCCTGAGGAAACATTGATGTGTAGGACTTAGGCCCAAGCCCTGAGGAAACATTGATTTATAGGACTTTGGCTTGTTAGCATCACAAGCCCAGAGGAATTAGAGACATTTTTTGCACTCAGGGTTGCTAGTGTCACAAGCCCTGAGGAATCAGAGATCATTTTTTGCACTGAGGCTTGTTAGCCTCACGAGCCCTGAAGAATCAGAAATACTTGTTTGCACTCAGGCTTGTTAGCATCAAAAGCCCTGAGGAATCAGAGATCATTATTTGCACTACGGCTTTTTAGCATCTCAAGCCCTCAGGAATCAGAGACTGTAACGGAAGCTGAGAAGGGACCGCGTCGCCTTCCGCCGTCGTTCCTGGGTCTCTCCTTCTTGACGCAGATAAGCGCCGTTGGATGCACCAGTTGAAGTATGGACAGTCACTGGAAACAGCCGCAGGATCTCTGGAAGCAGGGAAGCAGGGAAGAGTCCACGTCGCCGCCTGACAGTCCACGAAGTTAGGTCGCAGGAAACTGGCAGCAGGCGGTCGGCGATTCAGGATACTTGGCGCAAATGGGTATCAGAGTGGATACTTTAGACCATAAGCAATACAAGACTCCAGGACTCCTTGTTCACTCCAAAACAGAACTCGTTTATTGAACCAAACCACACATATTTATACAGTTTCAAACCACACTAACTTGGAGCACAGTACAGGAGACTTAATTCAATCACAGTTCATCAATAGAACACAGCAAATGGTAGGGCAGAATACAATGGAGTAGTCACAGGGATAATTCAGTCACCACAAAGGGTCCAAGAACCAACAACAAATGATTCAGGGAAACATAATAGGGCAGACATGATTGGATTAATCACACAGCAGGGGGCCACAAGACAGTGCTCAATACAATGACTTGAGTAATTAAGCAAAAGGCTTGGGGGACTACAATACATATTGAAAGTAAATATGCTCAAACTCAAATGATTAACCCTTTGCAGGTCAGAAGAGTTTGCAGCACCCAAGCCTTGAATTGTTCTTTCCTCTGGTACAGCTGCCTATCCACATAAGGCTAGCCAAAGTCTCTTAGTCCAGGATAAGGGCTTGAGAGATCGTATGCCAGGGCACAAAGGAGTGTCCAATATCCATAATCCTTGGGCCCAGGGGTGAATAAATGCCATGCCCAGACAAGAGCTCCCAGTAACGGGTAGGATCCGTTACAGAGACCATTTTTGCACTCAGCCTTATTAGTGTCACAAACCCTGAGGAATCAGAGATAATATTTTGTTAGCATCAGAAGCCCTTAGGAATCAGTAATGAGTCTTTGCACTCAGACTTGTTAGCATCACAAACCCTGAGGAATCAGTGATGAAAAGGACTTGTTAGAAACAAGCCCCCACATGTTTTTTTGTAGGCTTTTGGCTTATATAAAGAACAAGCCCTGAGAAAAAAAACAAACAGTTCTGGCCTAGTGTAAAATCAATAATCCCCCCAGAAACCAAGTACTACTGCTGTCACTATGCTGTATGCTCCCCGCTAAGGACACGTAACAACTTCTAGTCTTAGTAATAATAATGATGATGACGATGATGAACCCTCCCTTCCACCAACTTAGCGTATTCTGTGGGATGGAATCTCCTCAGATGCTGCTTGATGCCCTACTTTAGATTATCCTCCACCATATTGCCATGTGTGGTCATTACACAATGTGCAATGGGTGGACGCGAACTGCCACATCCTGACATCTACAGAATGGCTATCAGCTGGTGGGAGAGGTAACGCTGACAGTGGTGGATTGCTACATCTTCCCATATCTGTACCCTAGAGCAAGAAGGTGATGGCGACCCAGGTGTTTCTCTTGCCATCGAACTTCCAGGCTCTGGCTGGGTTTCTCTTTTCTTCCTCCTCTTGATTTCCACCTCATCTCTTGTTGTCTTTGGGGAGAGAAAGGGGGTACACCAACATCCATGTCCAATTTCTTTGGAGGGGTTTGGCTTTAACATGCTTCACATATATGTCATGGTGTCTGTATTTCATATGTGTTATGACAGCGGTTGTGCCAATGTGCGTTCTCTCCTCTCCCCTTTTCACTGACTTCTCACAAATTATGTACAGTGACTTCTCTGATGACTGCACAGTGCTTCCCCCAAGAGAAAAATAGTCTCACACCCAGGATCTCAGGTGGGGAGGGGGAAGGTTGAGAAGAATGGCCTCTCTAGTCTCTTCCACAATCCCATTCACTGGCTGGGGCAGAGGATGATGTTGCTGCTGTTGCCACCTCAGAATCAGCACAATAACTATGACCAGGGGGAGATTGTTGCTGGCAAGTAGAACCTGTCCTAGTCCCACATCACTACTGCTGGACCCCAATCCCACTGTGTCCACCGTGGTCTGTGGCGCACTACCCTGTTTATCATCATCCTGCTGCAATTGCCACTCAGCAGCAGCAGGTATTACAGCAGCAGCAAACACCACAATATCTTCACTGCTGCTAGTGTTGGTGGTGCCCATCTCTATTTGTATCTCGTTCTCCCTTTCCTTCTCGCTTTAGGCTAAAAATTAGCCTCTCTCTTAATCTCTCTTCCTCCCCAGCTGCTCCACCATCACCCTCATCAATACCACTACCAGTGCTGTTGCTGCTCTGTAAAGTCTTACTGGTTGTCGATGATGAGAAATGTGACAGAGGGCCCCCTACTGTCGCACTTGCTATCTCTTGAGGTGAATAAGGCAGACTGGCTGCAACTACAGCAGGCACATGCAGCTGATCTGTGCTGATGACCTTACTGCTGCTAGCTGCCAGTTCTGTTGTCCTCAATATCATGTCCCAGAAGCACAATAGTGAGGGAAAAGGGAATAAGAAGGTCAAAGGGATGTTGTGGGCTCTCTTGACCACTAGTCTGGCTGCTCGCCTTCACTCCCCCTTCCAGCTCAGCAGGAGGATCTACTGCAGTCATGCTAATCCCCCCCACCAGCTGCTTCAATATCATCACCTTCACCTTCACCCCAATACTCTGTAGCTGCTGTGCTGTAGTAGTAATGGGACTGGTTGAGGATGGGAAGTGTGACTTAGGGTCCCTTGTTGTCACACCATCATCTCCTCCCCATTTTATGAGTATCACAAAGCACACTGGCAGCACTAGCAGCAAGCACAGGGAGCTCACCTGTTCTGCTCACACTGCTACAAACTTATTCCTGTTTCTGTGCCTGTGTTACTATTTCTCCAAGATCCCAAAGGACGATTTAGGGTGACTGGGCATCATTGTGTCTGGGAAATCAGGGCTTCCAGACCCTTCAGTGCGGCTGGTGGTTACTTCCTCCTCCCTCTCAGACTCCCTGGATGAATAGCTGTACTTCCAGCTCCTCCTTTTCTTTGTTATCCTGGTGCTCATAGTAATAGCACACACTATGGGTCTCTGTTGCCTTAAATTTACTAAATAAAGCACTGACAAACAGACTAGTGCTCTCTCTTTCTCTCTCTCTTTCTCTCTCTCTAGCTGCTTGTGTTGTGTTTCACTTCCTGCAAACGGCATGTGCGTGTAAGTAAAAGGACTGGAAGTTTGTAGCCATTGAATAAAGCAGAGAAAACATTTTGGCAATAGGTGAAAATGTAAAGGTTTTAAGGGCTTTATTTAAAGCAGATTTTCCAGTGAAAAAGCTGAGGAACATGTGGTTTTCACAGGAACACAACGGGACCTTTTCCCCACCGCTACTATTTTCACTAAACTAATTCAGATCGCTTGATGGATCTATGGCACACAACACCTAAATATTAGAGGGGATTATATATTAACTTTGACTTGGTAGACACAAACTATCAATTAACTAGAACTAAGTAGAAACCTGAAGGAGGAGACAGAAAAGAGAATTCCTTTCCAATGTAACCACCACAAGTGGCTCTTTATTAGAGGCACTCAGAAAAAGAGTAACTAGAAAATTACAAAAATATATAAATTGTTTATTGATTTGGCAAGAAAATAACAAATCACATTTAAAAACATTTAAAACCATAGCAGTCTGAGTCTGTCAAGTCCATAGGTACCGAGATGTTCTAGATTCAAATAACAATAATATCAACCAGACTAATGGATGTGATTCTTCGTGGTATACCGTAAAATCTCAGGTATAATACGCACCTGTGTATAATACGCAGGTGTATATTATGCCCAAGATTTAGGGGAAAACAAGAGTGCCTATGTATAATACGCACCCTTGTTTTCCCCCCTTACAAAAAAAAAAAATTGCTGCCGGTTACCTTCCCTCCCTCCCCCCCTAGCTCGATCCGATGTCCATAGAAGCCTTACTTTATCTTGCTGCCTTTGAATACCGCGCTCTGTCTGTCTTTAGCTCTGGTCCCATCTTCCCATGCGGGCGGCAGGCTTGCATTTGCCGCCCGCTTCCTTCAATGAACTTTTAGGACCTTCCACCTCCAGTACCATTGGCTGGAGGCGGAAGGTCCTGAAAGTTCATTGAAGGAAGCGGACGGAAAGTGCAAGCCTGCCGCCCGCATGGGAAGATGGGACCAGAGCTAAAGACAGACAGAGCGCGGTATTCAAAGGCAGCAAGATAAAGTAAGGCTTCTATGGACATCGGATCAAGCTAGGGGGGAGGGAGGGAAGGTAGCCGGCAGCAATTTTTTTTTTTTAAATTAAGACAAAAAAGTTCTTGTGTATAATACGCACCCCCCACTTCACATAAGGTGAAGAGGGGTAAAATTGTGCGTATTATACCCGAGATTTTACTGTATCTACACAGTATTGGTTTGTTTACTTTGTTTGGTGCAATTGGAATCAAGTGAACAAAACATGTGATGCTTCTTTAACCTTCCATTGGCCCCTGGAACATTTAAATATTCGGATAGCTGTATCTGACCATTACCTCCTGACAAAGCCAATCGGCGACACACGTTGGGATGGTCAACCGTCTTAAATGAGTGCTCCAGCATTTGCAGTCCCTTTCTAATGTCCGGTTAAGGGTGATTTGTTGTATATTGGGAGATAAGTACTATACACATATATTCTTGATTTGCTTTTCTGTTTTTCACTTATTTGTTCACAATAATTGTTTCACTCTGTGGGAAATGTATTTTTTTTACACAGGATATTTCCTGTGATATATACACAGTGCCCATTGAGATTATTTTTTGTATTAGCTTTGATTTATCCCTTCCGGATTATTATGTCTGATATTATTGTTAAATGAATCTAGTACATCTCAGAACCTATGGACTTCAGAGTCAGGAACTCCATCTACACTACTATTGTTTTAAATGTGATTTGTTATTTTCTTGCCAACTCAAAAATAATTTCTATATTTTTGTAATTTTCTAGTTACTTTTTTTATGAGTGCCTCTAATAAAGAGCCACTTGTGGTAGTTACATTGGAAAGGAATTCTCTTTTCTGTCTCCTCCTCCAGGTTTCTACTTAGTTCTAGATACTATATATTGGCTCTAGAGTGCACCATACCATTATGGTATCCATATATTTGTAAGTAACTATAATTGATTCCAGTGCCCATCCATTTCCTGGACAAACTAACAATTAGACTAGAATTGCTCCTATCAGTTGTGCAGCGGTAAGAGGAAAAAAAATTTGCTTGACCTCTTGGCAAATATACAAATAACAAATGTTTTCAGTCATTTCAGTAATTTAAAAATGGCCTTGACTTATATTTGTGGTCACCTTTTAATAGTGATTTTGTCTGTCTCTTTTTTCCTATACAGCTGCGGAGCCCATCACATTGGTAGAACATTCAAGGCTCTGCATCCAACAACAAATGAGGAAGCTAATTATTTAGTAAACATTAATACCTAAATAAATGCACATCACCCATTGAGCTCCAAAGGGGTCTGCCCTGGCATGGCCATTGCCATCTTCTTCTCTGTCCTCTTTTTCTTCCATTTGGTGAATTATTGGTCATAGGCTGCAGTATAATTGTTTTGGTTACTAGTCAGTCCTAATATCTACTATGTAATTTCACCTAACCACAAACATTCACTGTGGCAGGTGTTTGGGAGTGAGGTATTCTTATCTAAAGTATCCAGCAATCTTAGGGAGATAAAGTCACAGAGATGAAAACTCAATGGAAATGAACAAAACACAGGAACTGCTTGTTCTAAAACATTTTACTGCTCATGATTTACATTTTAGCTCTTTACAAAAAGAAATGACCATTTCCTAATCAGTTTAACCCCGTTCACAGGAACCAAATACCAGTCAACCCCAGTTTTCATCAGTGAAGTGCAGCTGAAGGAATGGTATCCATGCCTGGATGACTGAATATTAGGTAAACACCCTAAGAATCAGAGGAGTGAAAACTAAAAGAGAATGATCAAAAACCCATTTTCTTTTTCTGTGGCTACTTACGGATCAGTTGTTTACATATTAGCTCTCTAATGCCATTATAAAGAATATATTTCAATTTACATATCAGTCACTGCCATGCAAATTTCCTCTCCACAAGGTAACATAAGCTTTTTTCAGTGAGGCATAGCTGGCCATTGAGTACATATGGAGTACCTGATATTCTCTAGTTCCATTAAAATGGATACATGTACATTTGTATATGGGTCTGACCCCACCCAGCTCTGGCATGAGAGGTAAATCTACTTTGCACAAGAATATGAGCTAAAGGTGAGTCCCATGGGAGACAGACAGGGAGTTGTGTTGATATGTGAAGTGTGCCTGGATAGGGTTGACTAGGGTGCCTTATACTGGGTTTCCCAAGATATAAATTCTGTCCTGAATACAGTTTTGATGTTGCTGTTTTTTTTATTAAAATAAACATATATTAAACTTCCATTTTCCTCTATCTCATGTTCCTCCTGCATTTACAGGTACTACAGGTTAAGACACTATGATAGTATATTCTCTTTCCACTGAAAAATGTTGGTTACTTAACTTTCAGCCCTTTGAGTCCCAAAGGGGGTACTCAGCTTCAGAGAATAACAGATATTAAAAATCATCAGATAAAATGCATGGTTTAAGAACATATCCTATTTTTTTAAAATATTTTTGATGCAACATCATAACTGATTCCTATGCTAGATATGCTAGATATAATAAATATAATATGGTCCACATTTGCATAGAAAGAAGTCTTTGAACCATTGAAATCAATGCATTAACCAGATCCCAAAAATATAGGCACACAATATATTTCTTTTTTCCAATCTAGGGCCCCAGTACATGAAGGGGGGGGGGGTGGAGGGTTTTCCATTACTTAACAAAAATTGTTCTGGTTTGATCTTCTGGTCCCCTGATTACTGAGGACCAGTGCAACAATATTCCCTGAATCCCCCAACTACTAAGTTATTTGCAATCAGTATAAGAACTGTTGGTATTCACACAAACATCACAAAGTCTTTATCTTACAGCAATATTATATTATTTTGTTAGAGAAAGCAATACTATTGAATATGTTTTTCTTATCAATAGCAAATACATCCCAAATTAAAAAATAATGAATACAAAAAAAAAAAAATAATGAATACAAAACTCCTCAAAACCCACCTGCTCAGGGAGGCATCTCAATAGCAATGTCCTCCTTCTGCACACTGACAGTCACATCAGAATCCTTCTGCACATTTTCACCACACCTTGTACCTGCACTTATAATACTCCTCCTACTGTCTCTGTTTGTCAATATGAATTCAGCCTAGATTGTAAGCTCCTTGGGGCAGGGTCCCTTTCCTAGTGTATAATTCCCTTGCTGCACTTTCCCTCACAAATAATGTAATGATTGTACTTAACCCCAGTTCTGTCATTTTTGTATTGTATTATTTCAACTTCTGTTAAGCGCTGTGTACATGTATGGCGCTATATAAATAAAGATACATACATATTGGCCAAATTTCACTATTTGTGCACATTATATTATTGTTTGATTAATCTAGTGGTTCTCAATCACCCATTACACATTGTCTCAGATTTCCAGGGTATCCCTAACATTTTATAGAACCCCTACAACAACATCTGTCCAGTGTATAATGAAGGGTATAAATATATCAAAAATTAGATATTCTTATGTCCAATAATCAGAATACTACAGAGAAGTATGTAATGCAGAACAAACTTCACACATTTGAAACTTAAAATTCATATATTTTTGTCTTCATAGAAAAAAGTGACAACCTAAACTGGTGCAAGTCGCACCAAAGTACCATGGTTGAGAACCACAGCATTACCTCTTTGACTGTCAGAGGGGTACGCAACCCATTACAGAACAAAGGATTAATCAACCTGTAAAAAAAATATTGAATGTATGTTCGCTTTAACTGTTTTATGATTAAAATGAGCAGAAATACAGATATAGAAATTATTAACAACTGTATAATTTTCAGGCACAATGGAAGATTGAAGCGTACACTCATGTAACAAAACGTGAAATGAAATATATTCCAGGTCTATAGTGTCTTAGGAAAGATCTCTAATAAAAGTAACCTTTATAATGGATTTCTGTCCAAAAAGTCAGATTGTACCAGTATTGCTTCCTAATCAGACGCACCCAGTACATTTGTTTTCATAGCTTTTGAGTTGCCAATCAAAGGAACAAACTGTAATCTATCACAAACGCCCAAACCAGACTAAACAGCAGAGTCACTACTTCTTTGAATTTGTTTACACAAAAACATTTCCTGCTCAGTTTGGGGTTTTCTGGTTGCAAAGAAAACCATGGTAAACTTTAAAAGAACTACAGGATATAACGGCATTGGTGACAATCTCTGCACAATCAAAGGATCTCTGTCACATTATGCAAAGCATTTTATGGAAATGATATTGTGAACATGTCTTTGAAGTTTAAAGAAAATAAAACTAGAATTGTTTCACGCTCAGCATGGTCAGCTTAGCAAGAGTTCCATTTTACTCATTTACTGTTATAATAAGGACAACAATTGAAACCAAAAAAGCTTGAATTAAGCAAGATAAATCATTCTGTACAAGCCAGTGATGTCCCAAGGTATTTGGAAACCACCCCCTCTTGACAAAGCCTGGGGAAATTCAGTAGCTGATGCTATAATCTACACATGCCAGCACATTGTAATTCTGTGCTTATAAAAGATTTTTCAATAAAGTCTAATCAAAATAAAAACAGGCTGAATTTCAAGAGCACTGCATTGTCTTTTCCCTTAGGACAACATTTATAGTAGAGATAGCTTGTACCTTAAAGAGATAGTAATATTTAAAATGTAAAAAAAAAAATGTTGTAGGGTTTATCCCCCTGAGTAAAACAAGGGAACTTCCACTGCTGGTGTTTTATTCAAAAGTTATTAAAGCTCAAAGTTGAATTTATTAGGTGCAATATCACAGTGGCCTGAAATTGTACAGTGGTGCTGTTGCTACACCATCCTAATGAGATTTATGGTCTATGGACCAGAGCTGTCCATAGGATGGTGTAACAAGTGCGCCAATGTAAAATTTCAGGCCACTGTGATATTGCACCTAAAAAATTCAACTTTGAGCTGTAATAACTTTTTAATAAAACACCTTTCAGCAATGAGAGTACACTTTTTTACTCGGGGATAAACACTACAATATATATTTTTTTACATATTAAGTATTACTATCCCTTTAATGGAATGGGGATACTGTGCTAGGGATTAGAATGGGTGCAGGAGACTTTAAACTAGGAATGAGGAGGAGAGAAATTCAACACAGGTGGGGAAGGCAGTGTAGAAGAGTAAATGGGATTAGAGAAGGGGTAAGGGAGTGCAGAGGGGAGATGGGATAGTTCATTTAATAGGGCTGTACCTATTAGGAGTGGGTGAAAAGTCATGAAAAAGGAACAATTTTTTGCTTTTTTTTTTACAAACGTTTTCTCCTTTTTGCCACTGTAAAAGTTTTCTGCTTTATGCCACTTCCAGTACATTTTTCTCCTATGTTTTCTATGACTGCAACATTCCCCTCCATAATATTACTTCTTCTGAGGGCTGAAGTGGAGAGATAAATAGCTAAATGTATAAGTTATGAGTCCTACAAAAAACATGCCTTACAGATGTGTTAGCAGGCTAAGTGCCTTTGTCCTTTGCCCACAGCACTAACTTCCTGCTTTTATAAAACTGGTACAACCATCCTCGAAAAATAAATGCGGCTTGGGATATTCCAGCAGGGTGCAACACATGACATCAGTTCTTTAAATCCTGTGTTGTCAACAAAAGAAAAGGTCAGCATGTCAACCGCCAATATTTTGTAAAGTTTACTATTCCATAGGCATATGTTTGCTTTATTTTGTGCAGGTTATGAATTATTTCTAAGAAGCTAGTAACTGTGGGATGCCATTACATAGTAGAAGAACCGTGTAACTTTATTGCTTTAATGACATGACTTGTGGAGGTGGTAGTGATGGTGGTGGTATGTGTAGGCACTGTATTACTCTTGTCATCTCCAAAGGCAAACTCAGAGTCACACGGAAAATCTTGGCACATTCTCTAATAGATCAGCAGCACTTCTATTATGTACCCCAGAGCCCAAGGAACATTTTGGAATACTTCTGCTGAGGCTAGTTGTCAAACCTTTGACCTGTTGTATGTCTCCCAGTCACACCTGTGGTAGTGTGTCAAGTGGGAACTCATTGAGAAGATGCCTAGGTGTGAGTCTGCTTTTTCCTTTCTCACATGCTTCTTACACAGACAACAGACAGGAGCATGTTTAGCTTTTGGATCCTGAGTGAAGTATCTCTATATTGTGGACTTCATAGTCTGTGGGGTTCTTGAAAGGCTGCTGCTGCTACTACTACTACTACTACTACTATTACTACTTGAGCTAGATGTTGCTGAAATTGTACTACTACCAGGTGTCACAGGTGCTGCACTTCCAAGAACAGCAGAGGCACTCATCAAAACTAAGGCTGTAGATACAGATAACATGTGTTGTTGCTAAACACTATTAGTGTGTGTGTGGCTGAGTAGGCATTGGACTTTGAAGCAGCGATGATGTTGATGATGACTGACACAACGACTGTGTACTTTATGCCATCTTTGCTTGTCCAGCGTCAGACTTTCCAACTGTTTTCTCAAACAGTTTACAAAGAGGCACAGTGCTCCTTTTCAGTGGTGGAAGATTGAGTCTTTGCCTTTCTGCTAACTTCCTAGTCATGTCATCATGAGGAGGATGCTGGAGGGATATATCCAAGATCTACATCATCATCAGTCATTAGGTCATCCTCAGCATTGCCTGTCTCTTCTTCCCCACTACTTTTATATTCCTCTAGGCTTTTAAAGGTATCAAACAATTTCTTTTTACTTTTCCTTTTGGAGGGATTTGCACAACACTCGCTACTCGCTTGTTTGTCTCACTGTCAGAAGCAGTAGTTAGTTGAGTTGCTACACATTCCGTAATATGCCATCAACACTGAAATGTGACTCATTGCCATCTTCAGTCCTTTTAATTGGTTCAATAATAGTACCGGTGCTGGTGGAGCTTTTGGTAGTGGGACTTTGACAAATGACATTTTCCTCAGGAGGAGAGGTATTGCCACAGCAACCATGGCTACAGTCAGTTTTTGGACTACCATTTAACTCAAACATCCTGCACTGCTCCTAATCCTTTTATCCTCCCAGTACCCCTTGTGTGTTTTCTGGATATTACTCAACTACTGTATGTGTTTTTACTGTAAGTACATAATAGAACAGATTGTGTATAATGTCCTGCCTTGGATCTATGGAAAATGCTCTATCTTGTCTAGTATCAGTCTGCCTCAGTCGCATATCACATCAGGGTCCCTGTCTCTGTCACCGATCAATTTTTTTTTACTTTTGTTTATTTATTTTAGTTAACTGTCCACCCCTATGTCTACGTTTAACTGCTTTTTTTCCCAGGATCCCCTGGGACAGAGATAACAGCCTGATCAGGAAGAAACTTGGATTACGATTGGCTGTGTTTTCCCATTCACTCAGAATTTTGAGGTATTTGGGGTAGACTTCCCTAGGACTTGGATCACAACTGCTTGTTTTTACTTGGTCTCACAACATTTTGGGGATATTTGGGGTAAACCTTATTTGCTCCCTTCTCATACCTGCACACTACCCTAGGACAGCTATAACAGCCAGAGTGGGAAGAAAGTTGGATGACCTCTGCCTGTGTGTTCCCAGTCAGTCAAACAGAATCTTGGGATATCTGGGTAGTTCTCCTTTGCTCCCTTCTCACACCCCCAGACTCCCCTGGCAGTGATAACAGCCATATCAAAAATGAACTTGGATCACAGCTGCCTGTCTCTATTCAGTCACTCAAATGTTTGGGGTAAAACACCTTAGTTCCCTCCTCACACCCCTAGACTCCCACAGGACAGAGATAACAGCCAGATCAGGACGAAACTTGGAACAGGGCTGCCTGTGACTTCCCAGTCAGTCACATTGGATTTTTGGGTATTTAGGGGTCAAACTCCTCCTTAAAGAGAACAGATTTCCTGCCTACAAGACTTCCTAAACTAGCTTCAACTCTTTATTAACTTGGCTTCTAGAGCTCAAAATGTGCTGTTTTCTTCTCGCAAAGACACAGAATGGCATGCTGGGAGATCCTGACACTATTTTATTTGACTGAGAGAAAAGAAGAGAAAATTGCCATGTTTTGGGAACAAATTCTGTCTTTCCATTGATTTCAATGCAAAGAGCTAGGTGAAAAAACTGGGAAACTGGCACATTTCTCAAAAATACATTACATCCTGATAAAAAGCAAATAAATATTTAAAATTATTCAAATTTTCAGAATGGCAGTAACATAAAATGTATGCTGTAAAACACTCATCATCTGGCTGGTAATGTGGGGGTTGGCAACTGATTTCAGTGAATGAGCAGTATGATCTTATTGGTATAACTGAAACTGGCTGGATCATTGCGCAGTGAATCTAGAGGGTTATTCACTTATTAAGAGGGATATGGTTAATAAAAGAGGTAGTGGGTATGCCTATATGTAAAATGTGCCTCAAAACCTAATATAAGATATTAATGAAGGGCCCAGTGAAAAGATAAAGGTCTTTTGGGCTGAAATATGCAATGGGGCATACATAACAAAAAAATAGTGGGTATTTACTACAGGCCACCTAATACTGAGGAGTTTAAAGAAACCCAAATGTTACTGCAAAAGAAAAAAAAAAGCTTCTTGATCAGGAAATGTAATAATACTGGGAGATTTCAGCTACCCTGAAACTGACTGGAGAAATATGACTTCTAGCACCACAAAGGCAAATCATTTCCTAAGTATGGTTAATGACAATTTCAAGTCCCAACTAGTAGAGCAGCCAACTAGAAACGATTTCTTGCAGGACCAAGTGGTCTCAGACAAGTTTGAAATGGTATACAATTACAGGTAAGGGGGCATTTCGGAAAAAGTAACCATAATATGTTATGAGAAATCCATACAAAATGGAAAGTATGGACTTCTTCAGTGGCTGATTCCCTATAGGCACACATAAAGCAAAGGCCCATGCCTGGAATGCTGTTCTATTTAGGGAGACTACAAAGCAAAAAATGTGACAAACTCACCCTGAACTTGAACAAAATTAAATGTTTTGTTCTTATGCATTGTAGCTTTACATGTGCTGCTCAAAACACATTTTTCACTCCCATTTGCCATTGTAAAGAGAGGAAATTTCAATATCAGTCTGGTCCCACCCACAGACAGTACAGCTCCAAAATTTCAGGATAAATCCTCTCTGCATGACAGAAACAGCACAACCCCATACATATGTTTCAGTCTGTATGGGCCTTGTCATTGTGGTGAAGCTGATTCCCTCTAGGCACACAGAGACCAAGAGCTCTTAATATGCAAGAAGTAGATATACTATACAACAAACTACAAAATATACATATAGACACTACAACTGTAAGCCACACAATAGTATCTTCAAGGAATTCTGTTATAACTGTCCAGAAGTGGACAAATGAATTGTCAAGTCATCATGTAGAATACAGGCACTTCAGCAGCAAAAAAAAGGCAAGCCACACAAACTGGCCTGAGCAGAATTATGAAAGAACCCTATGATGCAACAGATGTCCATTCCAAAGAACATTTTTTAGTGTAATCACTGTATTGCTGCTGCTCTGGTTGATGTGGAATTGTTTAAACAATATGCTTGCAAATTAGTAAAAAATGTGATTTTTTTTCCTAACCTGTAATCAATTAGGAAGGCTATTCTGCAAGATTGATTGAAATCTAAACCCTGTTTGTTACCCCTTCCTTTATTTTTTTCATTACATCTCTTTCACCTATCTATACAGCCAAAAAGGGGAGATTAGTAATGCCAAATTGTAGGTGGGCATCTTTATTACTGTCAATATGGTAACTGTATTCTTAATATCTATGCCATACTGCTATTGCATTTTTTTATGTAGAACCTAAAAGCTTAAATGAAAATCTTGTTTAAAAAAGCCAGTCCAGTACAAGTGTGTATTTTTTCTTCTGAAGGCCATTCTGTGTTTTCTAACTTAATACCAAATTCTATTCTCTGTAAAAAGTTTGTCGCTATGACGTATATTATATGAGTTATATTATATGAGTTTATTATAACTAGTGATAAACTTTTCACAGTTTGATTGGAAAGGTTGAGATACAACAGCTGGAAACAATTAACATTGGACATACTGCAATTTTATACTACTGCAGAATCAGATAGTTCGAGCTTCCAACAGTTTTATCTTGTGTTGCAATCCCATTGGATTTAAAGAGCATAATAGAATTAGATAGATAGATAGATAGATAGATAGATAGATAGATAGATAGATAGATAGATAGATAGATAGATAATTTAACATGTATATGTGGTAAATATAGATATATGTTTAAAAATGAAAAACAATAAAAATGCACAAGAAGTATATTCATGTACACAATCATGGAGATGTAAAAGTCTCTGTTTTATTCACTGTAACATACTTGTGTCTTCCTCAGCTCTTGCACACTTTTCTAACCCTTTTTCTATGTATACAACGGGATTTGCTAATTTTACATGCACATGTGCAGTCCTGTGACTACTGGTATTTAAACCAAGTCATTTGACCTTATAAATTGCCTATTGACAATTTGGTATTCTGACTCTTGGCTACATATATTAGATTTCAAATCTGTTTCATCTGACCTGAATTTAAGTAAAGTTGTTGACTACTATCCTGAACCACAAGCCCTGTTCCACTGGCTACAACTGAGTATGAACCAACCAGTGATCTCTTTTGTCTGTGGCCATTTGGCTCAGAAGGTATAACTCTCATATTGATGGGCAGGATTCTGATATAATTGAACGGAGTCCTTATTTCATCTTCATTGCCTATCTATTGATTCTAGAAACATACTGGGAGCACTTGGATGTTTTCACGAGAGGGAAGGATGACATTTTTACCTCACATTGACTATACCACTGTTTCATTGAGTTGCTCACAGGGATTTCTCCATCTTGTGTTTACACCATTCTCCTGTCATCACCAAAGTATCAGGTCCTGGTTTAGTACAGTCACAAAAATCTTGAACGAGGCTTCAAATGCATTTCCTTGTCCTGAGCCAGTGATTTATTTTTTTATTGGCCAAGAAGGATAGTTCCTTGAGCCTCTGTATTGATACAGAGGGTTTGATAAGAACACTGTCAAGAATAGGTACTATTTGACATTAATCTCAGAATTATTTGAACAGTTTCGGAGGCTACTGTTTTCTCCAAATTAGACCTTAGAGGGTCATATAAAATAGTTTTCATCAAGGAAGGAAATTAATGGAAGTCTTTAACACCTGCTATGTACCTTATGCATAGGGATGAGTGATAAGCCACATCTTTTTTCACTAATTTTTGCAGAAAACCCACAATGTGCACCCCTTTTATCATGCAAATTCCTGTGCACTTAAAATACTTCACTTTCCACCTTCCTGTTACATTACTGCTACTGAACTTCCAGTGAGAATGTTGCCATATGTCACCTATACTTTCTAGGGTCTACATAATTCCGGTCCCATTACTATAAAAATCCAGAACCTTCCTCCTTGCTTTGAAGTGTAGTTGACACAGAGAAAGCTGTAGAAACAAAGAGGATGACAAAGAGGAAAAAATAGTTTGGAGTAGTTGTGTAGTAACAACAAGTTAGCACCAGTGCACCTGCTGCTGTTGCTATCTGCACTACAGTGCCAGTGTGTATGCATGTGAATCTGAGTATGAGGAGTTGAAGGACTTGTGGTGCTGATCTGGAGGAATCTAGCAGTAATTCTAGTAGTAACAGTGGTCAGCAGAACCCACCTGTAGATGGTGCTGCAACCACCCCACCATATCCCCTGTGACTCAGAGATGCCAGAATGCACCTGAAGATAGTGCTGCCATCAACCCCCACCACATCTCCAGTTACTCATCCCCTTGAAAAATAACGGTGGCTTGGGACATTCTAGTGGGGGGCAACATATGACATTAGTTCTTTAAAATTTCTGTTTGCAACAAAAGAATAGGGCAGCTTGTCAACCGCAATCATTTTATCAAGTTTGCCATTCCATTTTGTGAAGTTTTTAACTTCTTTCTAAGAGCTCAGTATGTGTGGCTTGGCAGTACATACAGGATATACTATGAAATGTAATGACTAGTGGTGGTGAAGGTGATGGCAGCAGCGATTGTGGGGACTCTGTAACTCTTGTTATTTTGTCACAACAGCAGTCAGAGATATGGGTGTTATTGTTACAGTGGAAAATATTTTCCCACTCCAGAAGATATCTGCAAAACTACAATCGTGCTGCTCAGTTGTTTGCACTTTATGAGTTTTTCTACTGCTGCTAGTTGTTGCATGTCTGATGTGATTCTGATGTGTATCTTGTGGTTGTGCTTCAGATGGAATCTCAACGAGATTGCGCCTAGATGTTATCTTGTTTATCCCTTGCTTACATTATTTTACATAGACAACATATAGCAACATGTTTAGGTTTTGTATCATGAATGAAGTATATCCAGACTGGAAATGTAATAGCCTGAGGGGTTGCTGCAGGACTACTACTACTACTACATTAGGGGCTATATTTTACAATAGTACTAGCAACAGGTGTTCGTGGCACTGAACTTCACACAGCAGCAGAAGCATTCATAGCTAGGGTTGCAGATCTTGATGTCCTGTGTTGCTGCTTAGTCAACAATAGTGAGTGGGAGTAAGTGGGTGTTGGATTTGCATAGTCCTATTTAAATCAAAAGAATGTGGGTTTTTTTAGGGGGTTGGGGAGGTCTATTATGGTGTTTTTCCTTTGCTTCATAAATGCTTTTCTTTACCTTTGTACATGTGAGCTCACAATATTCACAGAAATACACACTAGCAAATTTAAATAAAGAACTGTATTTGGCAGAAAATTGTGTACATATCACACATATCAATTCTACAAAGCACATGCCACGTAATTATACACACTTGTTTTGCCCCTATGTTCTTTATTTTTCATCTGGGAAGACAAAGCCAACTATAACAAATGATTGTTGTTTGAAGTCCTGCCTCACAAATAACTCTTTTTTTTTCCAGAAGAAGACATCCTTTGTGGAGGTAATGTCAAGGGATTTTTTCAAAACATGAAAGATTTTGTAACTTTAGTAAAACAAATCCAAAAATTAAATAAACAAATAAAATCCAAAGTCCTGTGATCCACTCATTACATGGCAATTTCTCAACTACATGTATCTGAAATTATTAATTAACCCATTTGATTGTGGAGAGCAGTATTATTTTAACAACTTCTTAGGCCCGTTTGAAATTATAAACCCTTTGAGTGCCAGGGACTAGCCAACACATTGCTCTGCAATGCAATGGCTACCTCTCTGGCACTCAAAGGGTTAACCTACGGTTGGGTATCCTGAGGACCTCCAGCTATGGAGGACAAAACTTCCATTATCCCCAGCCAGCCATTGGGTGGTTGGGGATGATGGGAATTATAATCTTCCACAACTAAACAGCCTCAGGTGCCCCCCCTTTAACCCCTTGTTTCCTACAAACCTCTCCAATGCATTGCTACTCTAGCATTCAAGGAGTTAAGCTGAGTAGAGTATATTGTTAGCATCTTTAATATTCATGAGAAAAGTAATCATACACCAAGAACAGCCTTACTCTTTTCCAGTCACCTGGTCAAATGGGAACCCAAGGTGAGATCCCCCTATAAAAAAGATACTGGTAAATTATCATGAATTAAATTACGCTCTGTAGAGAAATATCAAATACATTGCTTTGCAGTACATTCAAGGCCTTTCTAACAGTCCTGTGAATGCAGATGAAATGTACATGGTCATCACAGGACTGCAATTAAAGGAGCACTCAAAGTATAATATAAAAACATATATTGCAATGCTTTTCCTGGTAAGTAAACAGGGGCAAACCTACTGCAGGAAGCTGCTTTTCTAAAGTTACTATAGTTCTAACTTTTTTTTTATACTAAACTAGTTGAAGAGCCCGTGTACACGGGCCACAGTGCCACCCAGCAACAGCCATGGTGCAGTCATGCACAGTAGAGACTGCCCACACTGCGGCTGACATGGAGTGGGGCGCTCCGAATTCAGACCGTGGAGTGAGTTCGGAGCCCCGCTCCATATCTCCTGCGGCACGGGCAGTCTGTAGTGCACATGACTGCAGCGGTCGCACCCGTCTCTACCACACATGACGGCTTCTGACGAACACACATTTAGCAAATTATTATATAGGATTGTTAGCAACAGTAACACCTGGTGTCCAGACAGTTTACTTGATTTCCAGACAGTTATTTTACTGCATTCTATGAGAGCAGTGATCCACTGGCTACAATTCTCCATAAATTTTATAGTATTGTTAGCCCCTTTCATGGCAGTTTGAAATGTAATAACCTGTGAATAATTTAACTGATGGCAGTGTGAGAGCTTTTGCTATTCTCCAGTCATCAAAACATTCCAATCAATTTAATGTCATTAGAATACATGGCTCTATCAGAATTGATTGCACTAATTTGAGGAGATTCTGAATACTGTGACCTGTTGAATTGGGTAAAAGAGTTGGGAACAACTTTACATCTTTCATTTCTATGAAGAAGGTTTCTTAAAAAGCTGTTAAATGGCAACATGATTCTTATGCCTAGGCATTAAACCTTATTTGCTCCATCTTGTGACATTGCTTTACATATTGGGTAACTGTCCAAAATTATGCTTACATTGGAAATCATAAAAAATTAAAAGGACAAAACTTTATATACCTAATGGTGTATGTAATTGTTTTGTCATTCAACATTTTTTTATGATTTCCAATGTATACAAAATTTTGGATACATAGGAATTGTTGTAAACTACAAACTTGGAAACAGTGACCAGTGTCAAATAGCTGTAACAAAAGCAAATGAAGCTGTGTCTTGCAAGACTGGCTAGCATCATTTTGCCATTGTACAAATCGTTGGTAAGACCTTGTTTCAAATATACAGTGCAGTTTTGAGCACCAGTTCTGAAAAAGGATATTCTAGAACTTAAGTGAGTACAGCAAAAAGCAACAAAAAAATTAATTAAGGGAGTGGAGGACTTGTCACATATAAGAGGTCAATACAAGAATCTCTCTCCGGTGAGGTATTCATTTCAAGGCCTGGTCAGATAACCAGGGGCCACCCCTTGAGATTAGAGAAAAGGAGACTTCAACTTCAGAAGAGGAAAAGGTTTTCTACAGTAAGGTCTGTTAAATTATGCAATTCCTTGCCCGAAGGAATATGGTTATGGTTATGGCAGATACAATGGATACTTTTAAGAGAAGATTAGATGCATTTATTTCAAAAGGGAACATACAGGGTTATACTGTGTATTAGTAGGCAAAACAGGAATGTCTGATAAAGACTAACTTATTTGCTACCAGGAAAGCTATATAATCCTCATGTATCTGTGTTATGAGGCAAAGGTTGAACTTGATGGACTTTTGACTTTTTTCAACCTAATTTACTATGTTACTATGATTCATTGCAAGAAATATATGTTTGGAATAACCCCCCCACACACACACACACACACATCCAATAAAATCCAGCAGTTATCCATTTGTCCCCCTCTGGCCATATATTTCATCTGTGGCAAATACTCCATCTCAAATGTCTCGCTAACACTTCATTTTCTCCACAAAGAAGAATATGGTCACCGAGATTGGATACATCTCACCTTCAGTGTCTAAATACTTGTGCCACCTATTGCATTTCCCTGTTTTGTACAATCATCACTTGTTCCCCCAGATGGAACTTAGACCCTCAGATATACTATCCAACACAAAAACAATTGTGTTTTGTTTTGTTGTTTGTGTAATTTTCTGGGGGGTAGTAAATAAAAATGTGCAATATCTGTCTCCTCTTTCATTAATTTTTTCAATTATACCGGATGATTCAATGAAGCATTCGATCCATCTGTTCAATTTAGAACCACTAATTGCTAAATAAATTTGTGAAAAAGATTTCAGAATCATAAATAAATAAATAGTAATCATAAATATGCAACAAATGTATTCACTCACAATTCTAGGTGCCTTTCGGTACTTGCTTTGGAGACTGACTGAGGAGCTCTAGTCCAAGGACCATACAAAACAAGGCTGAAAGGGAGTTAAAGCTCCGTGAATCATTAACCCATCCTGAGTATTGTGAGCACATTCACTTTGTTTCTGGTCTATAGTTCTTAAAAGTAATAGTACAATATGAGATCTCTCTGTGTACTGTGTAGAGAATTCATTTTAAGTGTAAATGACATGATTACTTTGCATCTGTACTGGGGAATTCAACTTTAAAATGTTAGGTGGCATTGGGTAGGAGGAGCCAGGGAACAGTTGGAAAGTGTTGAATCCCCGATGGAGAAATTGCAGCTCTTGTTCATATGGACTGTATATTCATGAGCAGTTTATAATGCAAGACAATAAACTTTTTACTATGTGCTTTTATTCTGAACAAATGTCCCAGCAATTTCATGATGAGTGCACCTTGGTCTTTCTGTCTCTTTTATTATGTGTCTCACCGCCTGAGTTTTACATGGTTTCATGTCACACAATGCCCCTACTGACAGGAAACTTCTTCAGATTATGTGAAAATCTCTTTCGCACATGGTAAAGTCTGCTCCCCCGTAAACTTTTCAAAAGGAAGTAGCAGAAAGCTGTATCCTCCTCTTTTTCTTCTAAAGTTACTCTAAAGGAGGCAGGGCTTAAAGGGATAGTAATACTTTGTTTTATCTTTATTTTATTTTGTAGGCATTAAAAAACATGAAGAACAATATAAGTCTTATCTCTCAAAACTTTGTGGTTTGAGAAATATTCACAAGCAAAGTTTCTCCCTCCCACCCCTTTTATCTAGTGTAAGCCATCTCTTCTCAGATGTGGAATCCAGTCCATAGACCAGACAGATAACAGAAGGGGACAATCTTTTTCCTATGAGAACCATGAAAGCCCTGCCTCCCTTGACAAGTTTTTCAGGTTTTTCCCTTATCTTAATTGAAGATTGTCCCTCTCTGCAATCTACCTGGGCACCACCCTTCTGATCTGGCTGAACAGTGTTACATCAGTAAAAGGGGTGGGAGGGGGATACTTTATCCTTGAATTACTCTTGAACTACAACTCTGACAGAATTGAGATAACACTCTCCAAAGCCAAATACCATGATAATTTATTAGAGCTGCTTTTATTATGAAACATTACTATCTCTTTAAGTGAGCAACTAGTGCAGGAGGACCGAACTATAAACACTAGAGTATTAGTTCTCAACTGTCTTTGGCTCAAGGCACCCCTAACATGCAGTCTGGAATTCTCTGGGCACACTTCATTTCTATAGGTCATTTGTCAAGCAGAAAATGAAGTGTATAGATGCAAAAAATAAAGTTATTCTTAGGACTCACAATCAGAATGCCAAGAACTGAGCCATACTTCCCAATGCCAAAACAAGAGCTGCAGTGCCATTTTCTTGTAATGTGAGGCTGCTACATAATCATTAACTGTTTTTAATAACTTTATTGTATTAGGATTGTATTTAAATGTACAGATAGATAATTATAGATTCATTTCTGTCTGTATAATACATGGGTATGATATGCATCTTGGGCTTGGCAGCCATTTTCTTGAAGCCCACCACCTGAGTAACTTTCTGTCAAAGCAGTCAATGGGTTGAGGATGAACCCAAAGCCTCATAAAGCACATCATGCCTGGGTGTCAATACAGATTAAAATATTGAAACTTATGTTTGCAAATATAAAAAAAATCAAATTAAGTGATTTTGTTATAACAATTAACAGCTTCCTCGAAGTATATATTATAATTATTATTATCATCATTCATTTATAAAGTGCCAGCATATTATGGTGTGTGTGTGTGTGTGTTTGTGTTAGTGTGCGAGCACAGGGGCTGTTTGAACCAGCCCAATGTGTTACACTACATTTATCTGCACCATCAAACTATCCCTCCTCTATATGGTCAGCATTCAAACGCTGAATGATGCTCTGGGACATTCTATGAGAAGTCTGGCATCTGGCATCTGGAGTCTGGGCTGGACTTGATGGACGCATGTCTTTTTTCAGCCTTATCTACTATGTATCTACTATGTTAACCCCAGCTGAGTATCAACCTTCCTGAAGGGCAAATCAAATATTCTTGAATAACAAACAAAGCAGGTTTTAGAAATGGTAACTCTCCAGCTGTTTTTCTGCAATAAATTCTATCATCCTCAAATGACCATTGGCTGACTGAAACTGATAAGAGTTGTAGTCCAACAATAACTACAGAGTCACAATGCCACCCCTACATAGCATATTCTCTGATGCAGCATTTTGTTCATGTTACTTTGGCAGTCATTGCCAACCTTTGATGCTAAAGTCTTCTCCAATGCATCTAAGGGGTTAAAATACTGACAGTATTAAAAACATAATCATAATTTTTCATGTTTCATTTTTGATAAATGTAAAAGTTCTTCCAATTTTCTTCAAAAAATTATCCAGCAGTAGATTTTCAGCCTTGTTCCTTTTTACTGTTTCACTTTAACAAGCCTGTCTTTGGAAGTTTTCCAAAACAATTTGCCTTCTTAATTAACCTTTTTTATTGTTTTAACACCAGTGTCTGCCAAACCATAACCCTGAGGGTATCTGGCACAGAACTAAACAAGATAAAGCCCAAAGTCGGCTGCAAATGTTTGACATTTTCAACTAACAAATGGCGTCCGCTTTTAATATGATTGTAAAGAAAGTAAGGAAATAAATGAAGCTTTTCATTTCCTACCAAATGATGACACGCTAGGGGAGTTCATTTTCCTCATAACAGAAGAAAATAAAACAGATATATGTTTTTAGGTTTTGGCCCTCACATCCTTTGGCTCTTAAATACACCTATTTCCACTCCATCTGTATATATCTATGTGTGTGTTTTACGATTGCCATAGCAATACAAGAAGGTTGGTAGGTTCCTTATTCTCTATCACTGCTGATGTAAGCTGCTGATATCCCCCCAGCCCTGTCTGTTTACTCACATCCTTCAGATTTGGCTCAGTGGATTTGAATCCCTTGAGGATTAGAGAGGTGTGCAATCCATTGCTTCGATGGGTTAACCCTTGGTCACATGGGCTTTTTACACTAGAGGACAAAAACAGTTTTGGCCTTTTTAGTATGTCTTTGTTCAATCAATTTTCCCTCCAGTTGATTTAGTACACCCACATAAATTATATAAAGTTTTTAAGATTAGTTAGAGATTTCTTTTGATGCTATATTTATAGGTATAACTAGGGATGAGTGGAACTTTTCACCTTAACACTGAAATAGGTGAAAAATGGCACTTCCTGCCTAGTGGAAAATTTCCAGTGAAAAGTACAGTTTTTCCACATTTCTCATCTAGCTCATTGCATTGAAATCAATGCAAACATTCAATTTATAGAATTTATAGGAAAGTGGAAAGAATCAGTTGAACATGACAGTTTTTGTTGTGCGGGTTTGTTGACTGGGATTGGGGGAACAGATAATAGAAAAAAATAATAAATAAATAAATAAAAATAGAATTGGTATGCAACACGACAGACTCAGGGACTGCCTGTAAGCTGTGACTGGGGCAGACTGATACTTGATGGAATAAAGTATTTTGTAGAGGATGATTTGTAGGACTTGTTAGAGGCCCAAGCTCCGAGGAACAATTGATTAGTAGGTCTTAGACTTGTTAGGCACAAGGCTTGAGGAAACACCAATTTGTAGGACTTACACTTATTTGGCACAAGCCCTGATGAGACATTGATTTGTAGAACTTAGACTTGTTAGAGGCCCAAGCCAATAGGAACAATTGATTTGTAGGATTTGGACTTGTTAGGCATAAGCCCTTAGGAAACATTTATTTGTAGGGCTTAAACTTGTTAGGTACAAACCCTGAGGAAACATTGATTAGTGGGAATATGGGTAGTTAGAGGCACAAGCCCTGAAGAACCAGTGAATTTATAGACTCAGGCTTGTTAGAGGCACAAGCCCTGAGGAACCAGTGATTTGTTGGACTCTGTTTTGTTATTGACACAAGCCCTGAGGAACCAGTGATTTGTTGGACTCAGGCTTGCTAGAAACAAGTCACCAAAAAGTGTTTTTATAGGCCCCTATGGTATATTTACAGAACAAGCTCTGAGAAAAAAAATGCCCTACTGGTCTAGTGCCATCAGGTCATTTTATGGCTCTAACAAGCCACTGGACATTGGCAAATGGAACAGTGTAAGTGCGGCATCTGAGACTGCTGTTTTTGCTGCTGCTTCTGCTGCCAAGTTGTTTAAGCAGCAGGATGATTAGGCAGTTCCAGTGGAATGGGATCAACAACAGCAGTGAAATGGGTGATGATGATCATGGTTCCAATTGCTACTAGCTCCAGTGATGCACCAGAGGAAGTAGCAGCACCACCACTAGCCCCATCACTTCAGGTATATGTAGAGAAAAGAAGTTAGCCAGTAAAGCTACTCCTGCAATTCTTCCAAAATCATTGGTGTGTTGAATACCAATTTTTCCCTTGACTCTACAGCAGGAAGGAACTGATCCTTTCATCAGCAACTGCAATGTGCACAGTGTGTGTAGTAAATAGGGGAAGGACTGGGAACAATGGACACATCAGCACTTGAATAAAACAACTGGCACAATTGAAAGCAAACACCTTAATGCTTAGATCCGCAATGTCAAATCAATTATATCCCCTGAAAACAAGTACTGCTGCTGTCTCTATAGCCCTTGTGCACTCCGCAAAGGATACGTGACAATTTGCAGACTTAATAATAATAATGAAGCCTCCCTGCCATCAGATGCTGCTTGATTCCATGCCTACAATTATACTCCACCACATTGCCACATGTGGTCAGCTCACCAAACAACACGTAATGGGTGGACACAAACTGCCACATCCTTATATCTACAGACTCACTATTAGCTGGTGAGGGAGGTAACAATGACAGAAATGGATCACCAGAAGACCCTAGTGCAAGAAGCTGATTGTGAGCTGGTTGTTTTGCTCAACATCAAACGTTCAGGCTCAGTTTGGGTTTCTCTGTTCTTCTTCCTCTTTGATCTCTGCCTTGATTCTTGGTGTCCTTGAGGAGAAACAGGGGGTACAGCAACAGCGTCTCCAGATTTCTTTTGTGGGGGGGTGTTGTTTTTAACATACTTTACATAAATATACTGTTGTCTGTATTTCATGTGTATTATCAGGGATGTTGTGATAAGGTGTGTTCTCTCCTTTCCCCTTTTCACTGACATCACATATAGTGCACAGTGCCATTGCTGTTTATTGCACTGTGCCTGCCCCAACAGAAAAATAGTCCCACACCCTCAGGGGAGGACAGGAAAGGTGGAGAAGAATGGCTTCTTTTTTCTTCTCCACAGCCCTCTTCACTGGATGTGGCAGAGGATGATGATGATGCTACCTCAGAATCAGCACTACAGCTAGGAGCTGTATTATTGGTGGCAAGTGGAACCAGTCCTAGCATCGCATCACTACTGCTGGACCTCATTCCCACTGTGGCCACACAGTGGTCTGTGGCACAATAGCCTGGTCATCATTATCAGCAGCCTTCTGCCCTTGCAACTCAGCTGCAGCAGGAATTACAGCAGAAGCAAACTCTGCAATGTCACAGCTGGTAGTGGTGGTGATGCCCATGTCCATTTGCATATCAGTCTCTCATTCTTTCCCCCTTTCAATTAAAAAGGCCATTAATGTTTCTTCCACCCCAGCTGTTCCACTATCACCCTCATCCCCACCACCCTCAGTCCCTCCTTGCTGCTGCTGCTGCTCTATGAGAGTTGCACTGGTTGGCATTGATGACAAATGTGACAGAGGATTGGCTACTGTCACATTTACCATCTCTTCTTGTTGTGAAGTAGGCTGAGTATCAGCACTAGCCAGTGGCACAGGCAGCTGATCTGTGCTGATGCTAATACTGTAAGCCAGTTCAGCCTTCTTCGGAATCAGGTCCCAGAGGTACAATGCCAGGGGAAGTGGAATCACAGGGTCAAAAGGATGTTGTGGGCTCCCTTTATCGTTAGCCTGGCTGCTCAGCATCATCACCTTCACTTCCCCTTCCACCTCAGCAGGAGAACCTACAACAGTCGCGTTAGTCCCACCACCAGCTGCTTCATCATAATTATCATCACCATCACCTCCCTCTCTCACAACACTCTCTAGCTGCTGCGTGCATGGTAGTGGGACTGCTTGCAAAGTATAACTTAGGGTCTCCTTCTGTCACACTAGCCATCATCTCCTCTTCCTCCTGAGTATCAAAAGGCACACTGGCAGCAATAGCAGCAGACACAGGTAGCTGGCCTGTCCTACTCACACTACCCAATTCTTCATTTGCCTTTTGTAAAATGACATAAATTTCCCCCATATCCCAAGGGATGATGTAGGAGGAGTAGGCATCCTTGGGTCTGGGAAGTCAGGGCTCCCAGACCCTTCTATGATGGAGGTTGACACTTCCTCCTCCTCCTCCTCCTCTGGCTCACTGGATGCATCATAGTCCTTCCAGATTCTTTGATCTTGTTGAAAATAATGTATTCAGTTACACAAAGAGATGTCAATAGGTCATTTTTTACTGCTTTGCCCCCAGCAAAACAAAGCGCCCCCCTCTTTGGCCATTAGAAGCTTTGAGAGCTGTGTTTTCTGTCTGCCTCACAATCACAGTGAGGAGGAGAGAGACAGAGAACAGTAGCAAAGACAATGTTTAGGAACATTGCCTTTGCCATGTGGCTCCACTTGCACATTTGATCTCTGTAAGACTGATCATATGTATGGAACCACCTGTCCTGGAGCCATCAGTTACAGCCTCCCCTTCATGATCATAGTTGCGCCCAGAGGCAAGCTGGCATCAGTAACTAGTGATCATTAACTCATCATCTGTCCTCAAGGGACAGATTTGTGAGATGGTCCTGGCATGCCACTCATCTTTAAGAGGTTAAAGGAACAAAGGAAATCAGATGAATTTAGAATAGCCAGGAAAAAAATCAGATAAAGATGCAATAATAAAAAACTAGCCACATTTATAAGATCTGTGAAACCAGTTAGGAGTGCCAGGGATAAGCTCCCCAATACTGTGTTTATTAAGAAAATGTTTTTTCCCTCACCAGGAGGCACTGCCCCTTTAACTGAATGGGAATTCTGTGAATTATTGTTTTCCAAGATGCAGTTAGTTTGTCCTAGGATTGCACTTCATAGTGTACAGTGCACAATTCTCACCCCTGGTTTAAGACATACAACATGATTACAAATTATATGGATTTATTTATGGGAGAAATAAATTGTAGGGACTAAAAATACTGTATGTAGCCTTCGAAAATTGCTGGTTTACTTATCTATTTCATCAGGTGACTTCCCAGTTTGTGGTGGCACTAATATATATTTAGTCTGGACTCTCCAGATTTGGTTTTTAATTGATTTTATGCCTGTTTATTTTTTGTATCAATAAAATATTTTTCTGTTTTTTGGTAAATTTAGTGTGCCTCACTATATTTGGGTCATTTTTTGGGGGCTCATTTGGTTTCCTGTACCACTTGAGCCCTTCATCAATTTGTTTGTTAGTTTATTGACCCAGAGAGCACCTGGGCTATTTTAGCTTATATATTTCCATTTACCTGTATTCTAGCCTGTGCAATCCCATTTTTGTATGTTTTGCAGAAAAGAACAGGGCAGCATGTCAATCATCTGCTGTCTTCAAGTCTTGCTTAAAATCTCACCTCTTCAAAAAACAAAGAAAGCACTGACTGTGTACATCCAAAACACCTGTAATGTTTTTTCTTTATTTATGTCTCCTATCCTGACTATAACTCGAGCACTGTATTCCACATTTAACACTTATGTACTTATGTTCCCTTAATCACTTTAGATTGTAAGCTTTTGAGAAGGGATACCAACTGTATCTAAACTGCATAAACTTGTGGCCCTATATAAATAAACATAGTCATTCATTCATTCATTCATACCTGAGGGACTACTGCTACTACGGGGATAGATGTTGCAGCAGTACTAGCTGTAGGAGTCCATGGCACTGCACTTGAAACAATAGCAGAAGCATCCATAGCTAGGGTTATTGATGTTAACATCTGTTGCTGTTTAGTCAATAATAGTGAGTGTGACTCAGTGGGGCTGGACTTGGAAGAAATGACACTAATGATGATGATGGTGATTTTGCATTTTTAGTTATGTTTACTTATACAGAATTTTCAGTATGTCTAACAGTCACTAACAGTCAGTTAAAAAAGTTTTTTTTGGAAGGGTTGCTGTTTTTTTTAACTCCCTCCACACTCACATACCCCACACCCCACCTGTCCAGAGAAAAACTGGCTACTATAAATACTCATATCAAGCAACTCTAGCTCTCTCTTTTTGTCTGTCTGCCTCTACACAAGCTTGCAACAAACACTCATCTGCTTTCTCTCTAACCTGCTGTACACTGATGCCTTTGAATAAGCTGAAAAACTGCACTTTTCACAGGAATTCTCAGGAAAGGTGGAACGTTTTAAAAGGTTTCACCCATCCCTAATGGCCAGCACATCGGATGCATCCTTCAAAATCTGGCACTATAGGTGGTTGTCTACTGTGTTTAATGGGAAATTCATGCTTGTAGACAGCAATAATCATGGCTTAATGTAACAGTCTACAAGGTCTAACATTGTTAAAAATACCATTTGTGTTTCTTTTCTCTTGTCCTTAAAGAGTTAACCTTAGTCATTTCAATTCCAGAGATATCTCCAATGTATAGTTTCTCAATGCAAAGGCAGGAAATATCTCTAGCATCCAAGAGGTTAAAATTATCATGCCAAATTTTTGAAGGGTGCTCAGTCAGCACATGCTTTTTTCGGTCTGGGATAATTTTGGTTCACTATTTCACTCTGTTAAATTATTTCCAGCTTTTTTTCTCTTGCTGTTGATCAAAGAGGAAGAGGCATTCCGTGGATTTCAGAAACATCATCAAGTTCATCAAAAAATGACTTCAGCACTAGAAGACAGTCTCTTGATGTGGTACAAGTGCATCTTGCTATGAAATTTAAATGTTTACATTTCATGTAAACTAAGATTTTTTTGGAACTCTTTGCATTTTTAACCCCTTGGATAGGGGTTCACAATGCATTGAAGATGTCTCTTGCATCCAAGGTGTCAATCCTTTGAGTGCCAAGGGTTGCGCAATGCATTACTCTTCTCTCTGGAATGCAAAGGCTTAAACTACAGTTGACACTTGTATTCTCAGACCATGAACTAATACTATAAATATGTTCATATGTTCATAGTCAGAGCAAAGAGCCTTGTTGTTCTCTAATTCACTGGAGTCTACTCTCTATTCCACAGGGATAAAAGGGACCTTTACATTCTAGGTAATGCTGCACTGATTGTAAAACAAATTGTTCTGGAAATGGTGGCGCCAACCTCAGCTAATGTGTGCTTCCTCTCTTCCCTTCTGTATTAAAAAACTAAATTATTCCTGAATTTCTAGTGAGGTAAATAGAAGAAGTCAGGGTAGAGGAGTAGTGCTCTTTTTATGAAAAGATAGTACTGTAACTATTTTCCTTCAAAGCCAATCAATGGTACACTTCTGGATGAGTTTACATTCTAACATTATTGCAGCTCAAAATCTAATTTGTGGTCAATCTATATTGTGGGCACTAGATGGTGCTATTCCTATGAACTACTATGTAGAGCCTTAGTCTCATGCTCTCCTACATCAGTGGGCATATTCTTATTTCACTCAGCAGGAAAACCCCTAACACGATTTTTCATTAAAAAGTTTACTTCTCCCTTAATTTCATTGTAAAAACAAAACAAAGTAACAAAATATAAGAATAGTAGAAATTGGAATTATTTATTTAATCTAATTTGTGACATATTATACCGCTTTGAAAATGAGATATTTTAAAACTCAAAGTGAAACTACAACCCAAATACACATTAAAATTTTTATTGATATTTAAATTTGGTATACTACAATAGCATTTAGCCTTCGTATTTTCAGCACTTAGCTACATTTTTATGTCTTCTCATTCTCAATCCAATTTTAGCATCCTGTAATTGCTTACTGCAACCTTACTTTACAGCTGTGATATTTGGACAGTTGGAAACAATTGTAGAACAAGACTATTTATGAAGTCTGTGGGTCTGAGTCAGACACATAAACAGTTATAGCGAGGGGATTCTATGCAGTGAGTTATAGTAAATGTAAGGGTTGCAGTTTATGTCAGTGAATGACTATTAAATTAGGCTGGTTAAAACCAAATAAAGGTTTAATCATATTCTCAGTTTTAGAGGACTAGTAAAATATCTTGGGAAAGGATTTTAAGAGTATAGGAAGTTACCTGAAAACTAAGAATTGATTTCTGATGGATTAAAACAATCCTCACCCCAGTCCCTCAACAGATCCCTAATTAGCAGTGCTGGGTGCCATCAGCACTTCACTGAGATCTTCTGGAATATTTCTCCAGTGAAGCCTGCTGTTGTCAAATTTGAAGACAAGGGTTTGAAAAGAAAGGATAATCATCTTGATTTTTCTCCCAGAAGCCTTCAGCTGGCACCAAAAATCCCTGAAGAGTTGTTCAAGAGGGGCAGAAAGGGTACTGCTGCATTTTAAGCAATAGGAAAAAGATTGCTTTCAGGAAAATTCCCCAGGCCCTTTACGGCCTCTTTAATAATGTAATACTTTTTAACAATAGTCAGAAATTTTTAAGATTTCTTAAGACACATTATACAACATCCTTAAATAAATGAAGATACTTTTTCTTCGTCTCATCTATAGTCCCTCTGTCTGTGGGGGTGCCTCAAGGCTCCGTTCTGGACAAGCTACTTTTCTCCCCGTAACCCTTTCATTGAACTTATTAATTAATTTGGTTTCAATTATAAGCTGACGATACCCAAATGTATATGTTCACTCCTGATCTTTCACTTCAAATTCAGTTACATATTTCAGACAGCCTCTTGGCCATATCCTCCTGGTTGGCCCACCTTCAGCTGAAGATAAACATGTCCAAAACCAAACTCTCATTTTCCCTCCAAAATGTCATGTAACACCCACATTCACGTGTTCCTTCTTCCTCTGCAACATTGCTAAAAACCTCCCATTCCTTTCTCAAAAAACACTAAAACTCTTGTGCATGCCTCACTCTGTCCCGCTTAGACTATTGCAATTTCCTACTAACTGGCCTCCCAGATTCCCAACTTTCCCCTATGCAATCTGTCCTAAGCTCAGCTGCACGAATCACCACACTTTCCCCAAGAACTGAATCTGCTCACAACATTCATAGCCCCTTAAGGACCCATGACGCACCAGGACCATCATGGGTAAACTTGCTTTAAGATCTTGTGATGGTCCTGGCACGTCATGGAATTCAGGGTTCCCCACACAGCTGCACGCCACTCGGGGACCCCTGAATCAATATCGCTAAAAAAATGTGTGGATGGTCATTAAGGGGTTAGACATCTGACATGGCTCTCTATTCAGCACAGTATAATTTGCAAAATCTATCTCCTTACGTTTAAAGATCTCCACTCTGCTCACTCACTCCCTTATATCTCTTCCCTCATCTCCTCTTATGTTCCCAGCCACCTTCTTCACTCAGCACACAATGCCATTCTTGTCACACCATCCACACCCTCTGCCCTCTCCCCCTCAAGCCTTTTTTACTTTCCGCTCCTTACCTTTGGAACTCCATACCTGTCTTCCTATGTCTAGAACCATCCCTCTCTGTCTTTAAGTCTACACTCAAATCCTATTTTTTCACGTACTAGCACCATGCATTGCCTTTTGACAAAATCAGCAATTGAACTCACAGCACCTGACACCCTCCTACCCTGCTGTCTGTCTCTGATTACCCATTTAGACCTCAATTCAATTTTGGCCGATAAAATGGCTACCAATCGGTACACACACTGTGTCACCGTTGGTAATCAATTGCCCTACCAACTGAAACCACAACGAACGTTGGTCTAAAGAACCTGAGTTTTGGCCAAACATCTGTCTTGTGTTTTAAGTTCCCAAAACCCACACTAAATAGCATGAGTAATGGAAACATCAAAATAAAAGGGCTAAAGTGATATCAACACACAGTCACCCTCCAAACACTAACCCTACTCTAGTGCAACAATACTTGCCCTAACACTATCCTAACATCCAGGGCTGTATAACATTTACCTGTCATCCACTGTCCATATTCTTCTGTCATCTTCTATCTTCCTTAATCTTATTTCTCTTCATCTTCTGTCTACTTATCTGTTGTCTTATCTTTTTCATAGCACAGATGTACCTGAAATGAAGACAAAAGGTAACATTAGATATGCTCCAAAAATTTATTTTTCAAAGACATACAGTGGTTAAATCTTTGACTGCCGGAAGGGTATGCAACACATTGCAGAGCAATGCTTTGTGTACCTCTCTGGCACCCAAACGGTTAAATTCATGCAGCCATTCCAAGTCAAAAAAATGTTATTTGTCCCCAAATCGGAAAAAATATTTTCAAATTTATTTTGAAATATTTCTCCAAACAGAAAAAATATTTATTCCAAACAGAAAAAATGTAGTAAGTCAAAAAGTATTATGTACTGAGGCATTGCAAGTGTTTAAATAGGATGCCGGCTCCTCCTCTGTCACCAGCAGCGGTGGCAGAAAAGCAAACTAAAAATTCCCCCCACCTGTTACCCATTGGGCCATTGCCCGAGCCTTTCAGTGGGAAAATTGAACAGAGATTGGCTTTTATATGGCCAGTCTCTGTTCAAAATGGTTCCGACACTACAATTGGCTGGGAGGTGCGTAAGAGAAATATTCCGAAATCGATTGGAAAACATTTTTTTTATTTGGAGAAAAATCTGATTTATTCAGCTTGGAATGGCTGCATGAATTTAACCTTTTGAGTGCCAGAGAGCAATGCATTGTGTACCCCTTCAGCAGTCAAAGGGTTAACTACTGCATATCTTTCTAACACGTTTTTGGAGCATATTTAATGTTGCCTTTTTTTCTTTTCAGGTGCATCTTTGCTACAAAGATGAAGATAAGAAGACAGAAGATGAAGAGAAAGAAGAAAATGGAAGAAGAAAGAAGATAGAAGATGACAGAAGTAGAAATACATAGGTGACCCGAGTGCTGGAGACCCCACTGGACATCAGGATTATAGGTGTTTATTTTCATGTGATGCTGTTAACTTAATCGAATTAACCCTTTGAGTGCCAGTGGGGTATTCAACGTTGTGCATGCATTACATACCTGACTGGCTCTCATAGGGTAAATTCTACTAACATTTGACACATTTTTTGAATACTTTGGATGCACTGATATGGGGCTTAGGGCCCTATATAAATACATTCACTTGTCGCATTTTTTTTTTCTCTTTTCCCCTTCAATTCCTGCTTTAGCAGTATTAAACATGCTTTAGAGGACTCTGTGGCAAAAAAAACTGGGTGCAGACTTTCAGCCGTTAGAGTGGGTCCCTTAACGTATGTTTCTGTCTAACACATGGAATTGAATGGGAATATTGGACTTGTTATAATGTGTTCCAATAGGCGCTAACTTTAGCACCCAACATGCATTTTTTAGCTGGTATTTTTTCATAGCACAGGTAAATGAATGGCTTACCATGCTTGAAAAAATGCCACTGGGTTTGGCAACGGGGCCAATCGAATCCAGGCCTTAGACTGTAAAGTCCCCGGGGCAGGGAGCTCTCTCCTATTTTTTCTATGATTGTGACACTTATTTTATCCCCAGTTATTTATTGGAATATATTAGTGTTGTAAGGAACTACTATTAAATTCAGATATAGAAAAAAGGCAAATAATGGGTGCCACTCAGTCTGTGTGTGTGGAAGTGCTCTGCACTGTCCTCCTACCTAGCCTTAAGAGTTCCCAGGGCCATTCTGTTACTGCTCGCCTGCCTAGTGAAGGGTGAGGAAAGTGAGTTCACTGTTCCTCCCTGGTCTCGTGAAGGTGTGCCACTCTTGCTGCCACGTTTGTGTCACTCATTACTGCCACTGCTGTGTCATTTGCTGCTTCCACCATTGTGTCATCTTTACTGATCTATTGTACTTAATAAAGTTTTATCTTAAGTTCATCTGTACTTGTCAGTGTTGTTATTTCCTAGTCACTCCGTGACAACTTCCTGGTTGTCGCGCTTAGGCGCATTATCTATTCTTATAGGCTGATGGTAATTGCCAGAATGAGTCTCCGCCTATATGTTAGGCCTTATAGGCCTCAGCCTGCCAGTACCTTTCGTGGTGCACCTGTGCGCTAAGCTCTTGTGTTATTCCGATGCTCTGATTCTGTGTATGACTCCTTGATATGTTTGACTCCGGCTACGTTTGATCCCTGTCTAGTTGCCATCCGCTCTGGTCTGACCCTTGGCTCCGTCTGACTACCTGATCAGGTCTGACTCTTGGCTTGGATGACTACCCAATCCAGTCTGATTCCTGGCTTTGGCTGACTACCCGCTCCGTGCTGACTCCGGCTCCGGCTGACTATCCAATCGTTTCCTACCCTTGGCCTACTGTCTCCACTTGCGCTTACCGTGCTCTGTTGTTTCCTCCGGTTCAAGCGGTGCTCAGTTACTGCATCAGACCTTATCTCTGGCTGTTCTACCTGTTGACAGTCTGAGCCACTGGTTATTCCCTAGCTTTCTAGGGATCTCAGTCACCGTTGCCTGTTCTACCCTCGCTGTCTGGGGTTCTCTGTCACCATTGCCTGTAGGTTTACCCTAGCATTCTAGGGAGCTCAGTCACCATTGCCTACTCTCCAAGGGGTTCTAGGGATTCCTGTCTCTGTTGCCTTGTACTACCCTAACGTTCTAGGGGAATATCTTTCGTTTTGCCTGGACATTTCAGCTTCTCCTGCACTAGTAGCTACTGCTATCCTTGCTACCATTGCATAATATAGTCAGAGTGGTATCAGCCTCTGTGCAGTCGGTGGAGCCTGTGCTGTTTCCATACCTGGCTAGTGAGGGTTGGGGAAGTGCTTAGGCACTGTCTTCACACCTTGTCCTGTGAGAGTTGGGGTAGTGCTATTCGTATTTATTCTGTTATTATTTTATAAAGATATTGATTTTACTGTATCTGTACTTGTCAGTGTTGTTATTCCTCAGTCACCCTGTGACAGGCTCTTCAGCAGAGCCAAAATAGTGATATTTAAAAAGAACTACTTAATTGGAACAGTCTACAAAGTAGATCCTGTGATGGCCAGGCACACTTTGTAGACCCTTCCAATGAAGTATTTATTTTTAAATATCGCTATTTCGGCTCTTCTGTAGAGCCACCATCAGTGCAAGGGGAGGGAGGGGGAACTTTAGCTGCGAATATCTCTCAAACCATAAAGGTTTGAGAGATGGGACTTTTTTTTTTTCATCTACAATATAGTAGCAAGTTCTAAGTGGGCATTACTAACCCTTTAATGAGCACTTGGACATATATGGTATAATCCAAACATGGTGGGATTATACACAGGACTGGGATTTAAATATTGATCATTATTTCTTTTTTAGGAGAGACAGGATTAATGGACAAGGGGGAGGTATGTGCCTATATTTGAAACCAGATCTGAATCCAAAATTAAGGGGAGATATGTGTCAAGAAAGTGGAGATAAATTGGAGTCCTTGTGGATATATATTGAAGATAACTGTGGCATAAAAGGTAAAAAGGTGGTGCAAGGTATATGCTACAAACCACCAAATGAAAAAAAAGCTGCAAATTTTGGGCATATTATAATTATGGGAGATTTTAACTTTCCAGATAGAAACTGGAGAAATGAGACTTGTCAGAATACTAAGGCCTGGAGCTCGACTGAGAAGACAGAGAACAGGATAGTTGAAGTCCGACTGGTGGTCGAGGTGGTCTATGTTCTACTGGTGATCAAGGTGGTCAATGATTGACTGATGGTTGAGCCAGATAGGAATGGGTGGGTAGCGCAGAACAAGGCAGCAGACAGAGGATTGGTTGAACAATGGAGCCAAATTTGGTAACAGGATATCATATAAGTACGGTAGCAAATCGTAGAACAGGTGGGAAGTCGAAGGAGAAGCCAGATCAATACACAAGATAACACTCAGGAACAAGACAGGAAACTTAGGGTCATGACCTGGAAAAAGCACTGATTCTTTACAAAGGATCAGAGCAAACACAAGATAAGGTGGGGGTCCAGGATCCAGATAAGGGAAAACAAGCAGAAAATCATAAAAGGAATCTCAAAAAGCAAAGAAAAAGGCGCAGAACATAACAAAAGGACAACAACAAATTAGACAACTTCAGCCAGGACTGTGATTGATCTGAATATATCTAATATACCAAGTAGATCCTTGTTACCTGAGTCTGACTCAGTAGAGCTTGACATCTGGTACCCTCCTGTCAACTGACGTATGCTACCACCTAATGGTTATTAGACAATATTTGAAGCGTTATGCCCCAGAGAATGCTGTGCCAATGCTGGAGTGCTTGCCACACCATCAGAAGTTCTCTGAAATTGGATTGTCTGACAGTTTCCATTGGTGTCCATATTCTCTGGATCATTAAGCCATGAAGATGAGTAAATAACCTAAGCTGGCATCTGTGGTGATGACATGCTCTACTGTGATATGCCAGGTCAACCTGGTAGACTAATGGCTGTTGAATAACCACCATTTCAGGAATTCATTGGCCGGGGTTGGTACCTGTAGGGATAGGCTGAGGGAGGAAGTACTCTTGTCCCATCTCGCTGGGAGTAATGACTGGAGAGGCGATAGGCGCAGTAGTATCCAAGGGACTGCTGGGATACAGGATGACAGGAGCCCCAGAAGGCACATGAGTTCCCTGACACTTGATGTATGAGAGGGCAGAATAGTTTGAATTGTCAGCTCCAAGCTGCCTTGCGATTATCCATTTGAAACTACCAGGCTTTGACCAAATCAAAGATGACTGCAAAAAGAACTTCCTCTGGGCAGGGGTCAGCTCTATCTTCAATAGATGGTCCATCCCAGTTCCTGCAGTATTTGAAGAAGCACCATCAGTTGATCTTGGAGGATGGAGGGAGAAGGAGCATTTGCCAGAAAATTGTTAAGGTACGGAATTACTAAAATACTCTTTAACCTGAAGTGGGCAGCAACTTTAACCATGATCTTTGTGAAAGCTTGTGGAGCTGAGGAGAGGCCAAATGGCAAAACATGGAACTGAACATTTTGGATCCTCAACTGCATGGGTATCACCACCCTGAGAAAACATTGGTAAAAACATTGGCATGCTTAATGCATTCGAAAGTGAAGATAAGTATCCATTAGGTCCTCAGTGGCCATTAAATCCCCTGGAGCAAGGGCCTCCATGACAGATTTTGGAATCTCAATTCCAAACTTCTGCTGTGTAACAGATTTGTTTACAAATCTATGAACACTCAGTGTGCTGTAAGACCCTTTGGTACCATAAAAATGAATGCCCCTTGGAAACTGGAATAACAATCTGAGTGCTGAGAAAATTGTCTATGGGTTGTAGAAAAAAGTATTTTTGGCGCTGTGAGCCTAGTTGTGAAGTTTGAACATATTGTGGAGGTGGAAGGTGGATGAAATCTATCCGTATCCTTTGTAGAGGAGACCAAAAGCCCAGGCATCAAGGATGATGTTTTGTCATGCATGACAAAAAAACTGTAGTCTGCCCATAGAGGAAGATGAGGAGGTGAAACCTCTACCAAGGGATTGAAAATGCTGTTTTATGGTTTGGAGGGAATTTATCCCTTGAAGTGCAAGAAAAGGATGATTGTCTATGATGCATCCATAAACCCCTGGAGAATTGCTTCCAAAATGTGGAAATGAACGTTTAGAAGGATGTTGCTTCTTAGAATCAGCTTTGTCCAAAAGCTGCTCCACTTCCTGGACTAACATTGCCCCTCCTTGAGATGGCATGGAACATAAGTGGTTCTTTGAAGCAGCATCTGCCATACAGGACTTTAGCCAAACTGCCCTCCTAGTCGTCACCACTAATGCAGAAGAAATTGCACACATGCAGACTGACTCCAGGGAGGCATCTCAGAGAAAATCTACAGCAAGTTATAGAGCCAAAAGCCTACCCAAGATGTCTTTCCTGAGTACTCTTGAGGAAATGTTGTCCTGAAGATCAGGATGCATCATCCAAGGGGATAGAAGAATAGTGGATGACTCTGGAGAAAGGCATGTTTACTTTAGGAATCTCCCATATCTTGATATCCTTAGGGTTGAATGGAAAATGTTTTCTCACCCTTTTGGAAATTGCCAGCTTCCAGTCTGATACCTTCAATTCATCAGATATGAGGGATGCCAGGAACTCATGGATTGATAAAAAACATCGATTGGCAAGAGAAGTTCCTAAAATGTTGGTCTTTCTTGCGAGTAGACCCAATAGAGTCTTCTATGTTCCTAATAGCTTGAACAGCTGACACTAGCTTGTCTATCAATTCTGCTGGAAACTAGCATATATCATCAGACAATTCTCCTTCTTCTTCCCAGTTGTAATCTTTCCTAGGAAGCCTTTCCTCCATATTTGATCCTAAAGATTCTGACTCAAGAAGGTGCTGGTTCCCGCTGCCTCAACCTCTGTCTCCTGACCTGATCAAAAGTGTAATGTAACGAGAACATAAAATCCTGCAGGACCCAAAAACTTTCCTTGGTGCAAATCAGGCAGTGGTTGATCACAGTAAAAACATAGGATATGCTTGGTTTTAGATGTAGCTTTCTTATATGTAGCTCCTATCTCTACTGTTTCTAGGTCAAACATACAGTCCTGCCAGGAAGGAAACAGAGAAAAAGAAAAATATATATACAGAGGAAAGAAGGCCCCAATATAGCCACTAAAAGCTATCCTAAGTCTCTAAGAAAAGTACACTCACTAATTGCAGATGTGATGAAAGCCAGCAGAGTTCCACAGGCAAAAGCTGGGTTCAGAAGCAGCCCCAGGGAGATGCAGGCATTAAAACAAGAAGTACCTGTTGAGAGGATACTGAGGGCCCCCTTCCACACGTGTCTTCTATGGTGGGTGCTCATGGCCTGAGCACACCTTGTATAGCTGGGATTCAGGATAGACACCTTAGAAAGCAAGCATGCTTTCCAGGGCTGATCTGACATTATCAGCAGGATGCATGAGTGCTACAAAGCATTTATATCACCTGACTCTGAACAGGCCCCAGCTGGAAGACCTCCACCCAGGAATGTGAAGAGATCCATACTGATCTTACCATGTTCCAGATGAGAGGCCCAGATCACCATCCCCCGCCCTAGGGATGAGCAGAGAAAAAAAAGAGACCAGTGCCTGTCCTGGGACAGGAAAAAAGCACTGGTGAATGGAGGAGGAGGAGGGACTTTTTTTTATAGGGTGGGCATTTGAATTTGCCTGCGCTTTTCTTCCTGTTTTGGGGGAAGGGCTTCTCTCTGTGTGTGCTGCCTGGGATAACATACAATAGATATTGTATAGATAGTTGGTTTCTGCATCTTATGCAGACAAGCACTGATAACATTTTCCGTTCCATTATTTAACCTCTCGGATGCTAAACACTTCCCTAAAGCAATGCTTCACAATGCATTAGAAGAATCTAGCAAGCAAGGAGTTAAACAAGGAAATCATAGGAAAGGCAGGTGAGGAAATATTAAAAGAGCATTTCAGATCTCTCAGAAGAAGAAAAGTATAGACTTACAGGAGAATGAAAAAAGATTTAAATTGAACAAGAAATGAAAAAGAAGACAAAGGAAGACAAAGGTGAAGAAGACATGGTGGGACCTCCAACTTCAAAGTAACTGTTACAGCTGTGGGGAGCGGGAAATGGGCCACAGGCTAGTGTTAGTTTTAGTGGGAATTACTCCTTTGATTGCCAGAGGGGCATGCAACACTTTGCCATGTGTTGCATACCCCCTCTGGCACTCAAAGGGTTATTTATCATTTTGTTTCAATTATGTCTTTGGTAATTTGGATGCATTGATATGGGGCTTAGGGCCCCATATCAGTACATCCATGGGACACTAGTGTAGGCATGTCTAGTTGCACATGCGTGTGTGCTATTTTTACACTATTCAATTACACGTCAGTGGTTTTTATCACTTGTTAGGGACTCAACTGCCAAGTTTGTTAGGTGCTAAAATCCCAGCAGAAAAGAAAATCCATAAACGGGTGTTAATACCACTGCAGGTTATTGAATAGCAAATAGGTCTGTTTTCAATGGGGGATGATTTTGCACCCGTTGTGTTTTTTAACTGTCGGTAGTATATCACAGCAAAGGTGATGGAATACCAAACTGTGACTTAAAACTACCAATGTTAGTTTTGTTTCCCTAATGGTCCTAAAAGAATCGAGCAGAATGTAATACTGCAGTGCAGGAGCTCCGGTGCTGGATCCGGCATGCTCTTTACCTAGAGAGGTTGGGAGATAGTTTGACATAAACCCTACCCTCCCTGGTCTGAAGGCCTGCAGCAGGTTCAGGCCCTGGAGTTTTCATGTTCCATTGTTACAACTCCAGAGCCTAAATCTTAAACCTCCAGTAGGAGGGAGAGGTAATAGCTAGAAGGCATATGCCTACCTCTCCCACCAAGGCTATATCATGGACCCAGCCCTATAATGGCATTTAAGTATACAAAAACTGAAAATGTGACAAACAGTGATCAATAAAGATTATTTAATGGAGTAGTAAACTTTTATTGTAAAATAAACACATATTGCAGGGTTTTTCCTGTTAAGTAAAACAAGGGAACTCCCAGTGATGGCAGGTGATTTCTACAAAATGTATAAACATTCAGTCTGTCACAAAATGATTTAGCTGTTACTACAAGATTCGGTGGAGAACTATAGCCAAAGGCTCACCTTTCTCACAGATTGCAGTAGAATAACTGTCATGGCAACAAATGAACTCTAGGGTGCTGATGTGCTAAGTGCTTTGTTGGCTTTTAAGGACCCAGTCTTTTGACCTGATTACAAAAATTATTCTCTAACAACCAAAAGGCCAATGAACAGGGAAGTAATAAAAAGTCCTTGGTGCTCCAGTGCTGTAAAATGTTCTGTGTTTTGCTGTCGCACATTTTCTGGCAGCCCCAACTTGGAGGCTGAATCTTGGGCTTTGACACTGTTGCACCTTCTACTTTCAAAGGGCTACCTTGCCTTACTGCTTCAAATTCATGTGTAACATGCCACCCTTTCCCAGGCATCTCATATACCTGGGTAAGTACTACACTTGATCATAACTGAAAGGCAGATAAGCATTTCAGCTTTCTTGGGTTCTATTAGTCAGGTGCAACTGTTCTCTCTAGGTACTTGAGTGCAAGGGATTGACACCTGGATTCTGTGTTATTTGCATATGCAAACTAAGGGTCCAAAGTGCTCAACTAGGGATGAGCTTGCCAAATACTATAGCGTGCACCCAGTACTGGATAAAGTACTTCAAAGCACTGCACAGTATTTGACAAGCACATCCATAATTGAGCAACTCTGACTTCAGCTTGCCCTCCTCTTGTCTCCATATTTCTATAAATAAAATTAAAATGAGTTAAAGTTTATTTTACTCTGAATTTGGAAACACATTCCAAAAATAGTTTCCAGTGAACTGATTCAGAAATCCATTAAGACCTCCTTGGCAACTGAGGGCGTTAAAGCCAACTGAAATCAGGAAGGTTAATATACTACTAAACAGAGGTGGACAAATTCTGGCATTTCTCCAAATAAATTCCCCAAAATACCATTTATTTAAACTTGCCTATTAACTAGTTTAATGCTATGGAGCCCTTCAACACATTAAGAAGCAGGTTATTGTTTGTCTTTTTATAAACAATATATGCCTGGACTTCCTGGAGATGGGGAAGATGAAATTCCCTACCTCCCAAAACATACAGAGCCTTTCTTCAACACCAGGGAGGGTACAGCATTATAATATTACATATTTATCCATTTATCATGATACGGGTACTCCCCCTGCTGGAAGAAACCTTATTAAAAAGTCATTGCAAGTGCAACTCAAGCTTGTATTTTTTTGCATGCAGCTCTGGTCAGTTGACTATAAACCTTCAATGGATGCTGCAGCAACAGTGCCATTGTAAAATTTCAGGCGATGGAGGTACAGCACCAAAAAAATCCATGACTCAGCTGCAATAACTTTTAAATAAAGCATGTGTCAGCAATGCAAGTATTGACTTGTATTACTAAGCAGGATAAACCTATATATATATATATATATATATATTTTTTTTTTTTATTTTTTTTTTCCCAATATTAAGCATTATTATCCCTTTAAACATGAGGTAGAATAAAATACTTACATTCTTAAAGGGCCTTATGATGAAAGAAAGAAATGAGTAAATCTGGAGCATACCAATTGCACCATAGGGGAAATGCTAGCTAGATCTTCAGTTTATTACTTCACAATAAGTTGCTGACTTCTCTAGCATTCAAGAAGATAAAATCCCCATCAATGGGTATTTTTGGAATGTTTATTTTTCTGCTAAGGTTAGGGTTAGCAGGTATCTCTTTAAATGCAGAACACTTACAAATCTTTCTCCGTGCAGAAAACAGTGCGATCATGCAGTACGTGTTTTTCCTGAGCATCCTCCATTTAAAGGCATATATAGTAACTGGGTAACCCTATCTAAAATGCATTTATTGTGATCCAGAATTGTTCCTCTTTGTTTTTCTGCATTAGGCTTTTAATAACACGTTTCTTGTGTATGAAAGCTTAGGTTGTAATATATACAGACATGTATGCAAAATTTCTGATCGGCCTTATGTTCAAAAGAAACCTGGAGATATTCCAGAGCAAGAAAACCGCACCACAGGGGGAAATAGAGTGCTCACAATTCCCACTGATTGAAATGGGGCCATTCACAACAAGAATGCTAGATAGGCTTCCAACACATTGGGGGAGGTGCACTAAGGTGTGATAATGTGGTGATAACTTAAGGGGGGAGATTCACTAAGTGGTGATAAAAAGGTGATAAAGAGGAGATAAAGTGGAGATGATGTCTCCAAATTATCACTACTCCACTTCCTATGTTACTCTATGGAGCCTATGCACTAATATTTATTCAGCTTTGGTGATCTTAGTGAATAGGCTCCATAGAGTAACATAGGAACTGGAGTAGTGATAATTTGGAGACATCATCTCCACTATGTCACCGCTTAGTGAATCTCCCACCCTAAAGTGATATAACGTCTCCAATCCCTATGTTATTCCATGGAGCCAATGCAATAAGATCTCCAAACTTGAAGAAATCTTAATGTATAGGATCCATAGAATAACATAGGAATCAGAGAAGTGATATCAATGGAGAAGTCATCTCCACATTATCACCACTTTATCATGCCTTAGTGCATAACCCCCATTGTGATGCAATATGTTGCGTACCCCTCTGGCATTCAAAGGATTAAAAGCCTGATTTACATCAATGGCATTGTTTATTTCTCCCCTATAGTGCAGTTGGTTTACTCCAAAATGAGTCCAGTTTTCTTTTGAATATAGGGCCCTAACTCTTGCTAGAGCTTGATGCCACAAATATATGTACTGTTTGTCAGTGAGCTAGTAGAACTGTTTTATCTGCACTCCTTTATTCCTGAGATTGTTAGAGTAACGTTTCAATGACTAATAAATTGTATGTTTTACGAATCAGCAAGCATGTTTCCTTTAATCCTGCTCTATCAGTGGCACACAGAATTACCGCAACAAGTCTGTATTTTTCTACAACTTGATCTTTTTTTGAAAAAAAAAAAGTTTCAATATCTACACTAATGAGTTCCCTTAAACTGGCAATGCAATATATCTCATGTTCTCATGTTTTGCAACCTTAACCCTTTGAGTGCCAGAGGGGTACCCAACGCATTGCAAAGCAATGCGTTGCGTACCCCTCTGGCACTCAAAGGGTTAACATTTACAACACATACTTGCACATAAAAAGACATGGTGGGAGATGCACTCAAGTGTGATAAAGTAGAGATAACTTAAGGGGGAGATTCACTAAGCAGTGATAAAAAGGTGATGAAGAGATGATAAAGTGGAGAGGTCTTCTCCAGTTTATTACTTCTCCAATTCCTATGTCACTGCTTAGTGAATCCCCCCCCCCATAGTGATATAACTTCTCCAATTCCTATGTTATTCTATGGAGCCAATGCACTAAAATCTCCAAAGCTGAATAAATCAATGGAGAAGTCGTCTCCACTTTATCACCTCTTTATCATCACTTAGTGAATCTTCCTCGTCAACTCTACTATATTACCTCTTTAACATTGGGGGGTTTGCAATAAGGTATGATAAAGAGGTGATAAAGTGGAGATGACTTCTCCATTGATATCACTTCTCCAGTTCCTATGTTGTTCTATGGAGTTAATGCACTAACATCTCCAAAGTTGGAGAAATCTTAGTGCCTAGGCTCTATAGAATAACACAGGAAGTGATATCACTGGAGAAGTTATCTCCACTTTATCACCTCTTTACCATGCATTAATGCATCTTCCCCATTGTTGTTAACTCCAGTGCATTGTTTGCAATGTGTCTGTGAGATCTTTAGATGCAAAAAAGTTGAGCTTTACTATCCATTTAACACCTTATGGACTAGAGTGTGCATTACACACTCCTCTGAAACTCAAAGGGTTAAATACATGTGCACCATAGAGCACCTAGCTAGGCCTTTATTCTGGGCAATTCTGGAGCAAACCAACTGTACCACTGGGTATAAATAACAATTCCCCAAATTTCCTTAGATGTAAGTGTGGCTTTTAACCATTTGAATGTCAAAGGGCAATGCATTGGAGACATCTCTAGCATTTAAGATGTCAAATGCCCCATGAAATTAAATTGGAAAGTTTATTTCCTTCCTATCTTGCAGTTGGTTCGCTCTAGAATTGTTCAATTGCATAAGACCCCTAAACTTTTGAGTACAATACCAAATTATAAAAGAAATCAGCTAATGCACAGCTAGATTCACCACAATCCAAGAGTTAAATCATGGGCGAACAATCTTCTGTCCTCTTATCGTTCAGCTCCCATAATCCTCTACTGCACTTGCATGGTTTAACCCTTTGAGTGCCAGAGGGGTGTGAAACGCATTGCAAAGCAATGTGTTGCACACCACTCTGGCACTCAAAGGGTTAATAAAAAATGACTTTTGTAGAAAGAAACCATAAAAACCCTATAATAGCCGAATAAGGTCCAAATAATAAACATAAAACAAAATAAAATCAGAAGGATATGGTGTGTTGATTTGTCCACATATTTGCCTTGGGATATCCGTCCAGTCATAAGTTAGATATTCTCTGAGATTGACCCCTTGTGAAATAATGCATTAGCAACATGTCCAGAATCAAGAGATTAAACACATATTCATTTACAAATGAGGACCTCTCTAGCATTCAAGGAGTTGAAAGCTCCATTTATATCAATGGGGATTGTATTTGTTCATTATGGTGTCATTTGGTTAGCACCAAATTCTGCTTTGTACAGCAGCCTCTCTGTGGTCGAGTTCTAGTGTTAGAATCCTAATTGTTCTTTATTGTGAACTATCAGAAAACCTAACACATAAGGATAGAAATTGCGAGAAGATGTTATCTTCTGACCTCTGGTGGTGAAGAAAAAAATATATAAATTAACTGGGACAGATGAATAGCAATCAAAATCCAACGGAGTCCAGTGTGCAGTCCCTGCTAATGAGAACAGTCAGATGACTTAAAATTAATAAAGGTTTATTTATCCATTAAGTAGTTAAGCCTTTGAGTTCGCTGAGTATGTTCAGTGCGTTGAACACTTCTTTGGCACTCAAAGGTTTAACCGTACCCCTCTGGCACTCAAAAGGTTAAAAAGTAAGAAATACCCCACAATACATCAAATGCATTTCATGCTGTAAACCAGCACCTTGTCAATGGCTACATATGGAGCCTTTCCAGAGTCATAACTAGAAGCTACCAGGTGCAAGAATTGACATGGCCCCCCCCGACCACATTGGCCCCCTCATCCACATTGGCCACCTACACATCGCCCCCCTAATCTCCACATTGCCCCTTCATCTCCACAATGCCCCCCCTTCATCTCCACAATGCCCCCTTCATATCCACATTGCCCCTTCCACAATGCCCCCTTCATCTCCACAATGCCCCCATCTCCACTTCATCTCCACATTGCCCCTTCTACAATGCCCCCTTCATCTCCACAATGCCCCCATCTCAACTTCATCTCCACATTGCCCCTTCTACAATGCCCCCTTCATCTCCACAATGCCCCCATCTCAACTTCATCTCCACATTGCCCCTTCTACAATGCCCCCTTCATCTCCACAATGCCCCCATCTCCACTTCGTCTCCACATTGCCCATTCATCTCCACACTGCCCCCTTCATCAATTCATCTCCACATTTCCCCTTCCACAATGCCCCCATCTTCACATTGCCCCTTCATCTCCACATTGCCCCTTCCACAAAACCCCTGGCTCTATCTCCAGTCCCTGGTGGTCTAGCGACGTGGCTTGACAGATCTGTGCCTTCTTCGGCACAGATCTCTAGAACTGAAGCTCCCGCGCGCCGCTCTAGTAATGCAGAGGCTGGGAGATGATGTCATCATCAGCGCTCTGTATTACTCGAGCGGCGCGCTGAGTGGGAGATCAGCTAAGCGACTGCTGCAGGCGAGGGGGTCGCAGGGGGAGGCCGGGCCCCTGGAGTGATGGGCTTGGTCGCAGGTGCGACCCCTGCGACTCCTATTGTTATGCCACTGAGCCTTTCACATAGATAATTATCACCTGTGTGATCAAATCCAGCATGTAGCTACTTTACTTTCTGTATTTAAGGCCTTTCGGTGATAATAAACCATTGCCTTGCACATATGTTGGTGTGTGCCCTATTCTATTCCGGTGTCTTTGTTTTTCAAATATTGACAACTAGACTTTTTCTTTCAGTTAACTCTTTGAGTGCCAGCAAAAAGAGCCCAAAATGTATCAATATAATGGATATTATTTATATTGACCAGTTACACCCTGTCACTGTTCATCAGAGCCCAGAAATTGGAGCCCAGAACAAAGAAACAAAATGCTAATGCTGGTTCTGATGTAAGTGGAAAGAACTCACCAAACTTCGCATCAGGGTGCTCAATCCGTTGAATCCTCCATGACAACCCCAAGCAAGCAGTTCATAAAGTAGAGCTGGAGCACACCCAGCATGAAGTGAATCACAGGCCACCAAATGTTATAAGCAGTAAAAAAAATTCCATTTATTCTATGAGAAAGAGCTATGTATGCTCGAAACGCGCCAGACTGTTTGTAGTTGACCTCCATGCCATGTCTCTATGTCTTTTTTAAGAATGTTTGAATGAAGGGATTTTTTTTACCGCTTACAACGTTTGGTGGCCGGTGATTCACTTCATCACCCATGTCGGGTATTCTCCTGCTCTACTTTATGAACCCAGAACAAAGACCCATATTCATAACTGGATTGATTCTGGAGTAAACCAACTGCATTATTGGGGACACATAAAGATTCCTCAATTTCCATACACTTGTATAGAGCTTTTTTTAACCCCTTGAATATCAAAGAGGTCTCTGATGCATTTAACAATGCATTGGAGACCTTCCTAGCATTCAATGGGTTAAAAGCACCATTTGTAGCAGAAATTGTTATTTTTCCCCCATAGTACTGTTGGATTACTCCAGAACAACTCCTGGGCCTAGATGCAGTAAAATTTGAAGAGGACTAAAAATATTGATGTTCTGTCGGAGTAGTGTAGTAGGCACATCAACAGTATTCACTAAAGTGTCTATGACATTATATCACTATAAAACAAATATAGTTCAGACTATTATAGCCAAATTATAGCCACTCAGATATAGAGACAGGAACCCCTTGACATAAGCTGCCACTGGGGTGGACTGATACTTGACTTGAGAGAGTATTTCGTAGAGCATGATTTGTTAGATTTGTTGTTAGAGGACCAAGTCCTGAGGAAACATTGATTTGTAGGACTTAAGCTTGTTTGGCACAAGCCCTTAGGAAACACTGATTTGAAGGACATAAATTGTTTATTTTTTTGTATGACTGATTTTTTTAATTTGTTTATTTTTTATTTTTCAAAGCTCTGAGAAAAAAATAAAAATGCCCTATTGGCCTAGTGGCAGCAGGTCATGTTGGCCAGTAGCCACTGGCCATTGTCAAATGTCCTCCTGAGTCCTGAGTTGCAACTGCTGTTTGTACTGCTGCTGCTGAGTTGTTTAAGCAGCAGGATGATTAGGTAGCTGAAAGGGAATGGGATCAACAATAGCAGTAACATGGAAGATGGATTATAAAGGTTCCACTTGCCATGACTGGCTCCACTGATGCGCCTGAGGCAGTAGCAGAAGAATAAGTAGCCCCCAGTATAAGTGGAGAATAGAAGAAGTTGGCCATTAAATCTTCTGTACCTGCCCTTCCTCCAAAATCATGGGTGCGTTGTTATTAGAATATATATTTTTCCCTTGAGAACAGGAACTGTGGCTTCCATCAGCAACTGCAATGTACACAGTGTGTGTGTGGTAAATAAAATCTGGGGGCATAACTGTATCCAAACGCTATGACACCTGAAACCAAGTACTGCTGCTGTCACTGTACCCCTTGTCGAGACCCCACTAGGGACACATGACAACTTGCTGACAGTTTACTAGTAATGATGAACTGGTATTGATTATCCTCCACCACACTGGCATGTGTGGTCAGTGCACCACACAGTGTGCAATGGGTAGAAATGAACTGCCATATCCTAACATCAAAAGAGTGGCTATAATTTGGCGGTGAAGGTAACGATGAATGAGGTGGATTGGCAGGAAATGTACTTGTTACCCTAGAGGAAGAAGGTGATGTTGATGTTCATTCAGCCAGTGAATGAAATGTTAACAGTGAATGAAATTATAGATTTTTTTATTTATTTATCTCTTTGAAAATAATGGTTACCATCGCTACAGGCTTACAGACAGAAAAGATTGCAGGTTTACTAAAAGTGAAATCTTCAAAATATTATACCAATGCTACCCTTGGAAAATATTGACTAGTGGTTTCAAACAAGGCTAGCCCTGAAAAAAAGTTTGTTTGCAGACCTCAGGCTTGCAAAAAAACCCTGAAAAAAATCTGTTAGTACTAAAAAAGGATCTTTGCTTTAGTCCCCCAACTCTCTCCAATTATTTCACTTGTTTGTGGATTTTGATATATTTGTACTCAAACCCCCTTTAAAATATTTATTTGCTAAAAAGAAACTGAGAGATAATGATAAACCCATTGTCACCTAGGGCCGTTGTTTGATGACAGTGGTAGGGAATTGTCTTCCTCTGTTGATAAGAATGAAGATTTTATCTTCAATGGATGTGTGCCATGTCCATACAAGGCACCTTTGAGATTTACACCCCACCCTGAGAAAGATTTGGGAGCGTTATACAAAGATGAGTGATATATCAGACACTATACCAAAAACTTGAGCTATTTTGAGCTTCACGCTTTGGATAAATTGAAGAAAAATAAGAAAGTGATGATTAGGGTGTCTGACAATGGGTGGAGGGGATTGTAGTCCAGGACACTGCTGTCATGGTTTGTTTTGACTCTCAGACACAGAGCAAGATAAAAATCAAACTTTATTGAAAAGTTTAATGGGAACCCACACGGGTCCTAAGCATACACTTAAATCACATATACACAATGGGTACAAACAGTAGTTATGGCAAGATACACATGGGTGGCTCTACCGGCCTTGCCAATATACCGGGCAAGGCAGCCTAAAGGGTTACACGACAATCTGAATGTGGCTCTACCAGCCCTGCCAATATACCGGGCAAGGCAGCTTGGAGGTTTACACGATGAACTGATTGTGGCTTTACCAGCCTTGCCAATATACCGGGCAAGGCAGCCTGGAGGTTTACATGACAAGCTGGTTGTGGCTCTACCGGCCTTGCCAATATACCGGGCAAGGCAGCCTGGAGGTTACATGCCAACCTGAATGTGGCTCTACCGGCCTTGCCAAATTACCGGGCAAGGCAGCCAAGAGCACAGAGGAACAGCTCCACTAATGCTGCATAGATGGAGCAACAGTATAAGATGGAACAGTGGAGCAAACCAGTCTCCCAACCAAGGAGACCCAACCGGATTAGCAATGGCGACAGCAATAACCGGTGGAGGTACAGTAACCCAGTACCATGTATAGAACAACAGTAAAGCCCAACCGGTTCTACACAACTAGATTAGCAACCGGTGGATGTGGAGTAAACCAGTAATGTGTACTGGACAATAAAGTGCTCAACCGGCTCTATACAGCGGAATCAGCAGCCAGTGTATGGTGGAGTAAACCTGCACTGAATACTGGTCAACAATAGCGCTCACTCTGCTCTAAACTAGTGGAATCAGCAGCCGGTGGATGGTGGAGTAAACCAGTACCGTGTACTGAACACAAAAGCAATAGCTGGCTCTATTCAAGCGGAAACAGCAGCCGGTGTCTGAGGAGTGAACCAGTACCGTGTACTGGATAATCGAAACGCCCAACTGGTACTATACAAGTGGAAGCAGCTACCGGTGAATTGGAGTAAACCAGTACCACGTACTGGATAGCGTATGCCCAACCGGTACTATACAAGCGGAATCAGCTACCGGTGATTTGAAGTAAATCAGTACAGCGTACTGGATAGCATATGCCCAACCGGTTGTATACAAGCGGAACCAGCAACTGGTGGATAGAAGTAAACCAGTACCGTGTACTGGATAAATGTATTGCACAAACGGTTCTATACAAACAAATCAGCAACCGGTGAGATTGGAGTAAACCAGTACCGCGTACTGGATAAGCTAATGCACAACCAGTACTATACAAGTGGAATCAGCTACCGGTGAGATTGGAGTAAACCAGTACCACGTACTGGATAAGTGAACTTCCCAACCGGTTCTATACAAGCAAATCAGCAACCTGTGAGATTGGAGTAAACCAGTACCGCGTACTGGATAAGCATAACGTCCAACCGGTTCTGTACAAACGGGATCAGCAACCGGTGAACATGGAATGCACAGAGATCAGAATGTCACCATAGCGACTTCACCAGCCAGACGGATAACCAGCAGCAGCGACAACAGACAAGCCAGGACCACCACAGGAGCGACAGCACCGCCAACCGGGTCAGGAACGGAACAGGAATACAGCAGCATGGGATCAGGAACGGAAGCAGGAATGACAGCACCGCCAACCAGGTCAGGAACGGAGCAGGAACAATGCAGGAGAGGCACTGGCTACAGGAGCAACGCTGATACTGGTAGTAAGCAAAACAGGCCCAAGGAAAAGGTACGAGGCAGGTGACTGCTGACATAGCGACACCACGAAAGGGCAACCAAATGGTGCCTCAGCCCAGTCTATAAAGGCAATCCTGGGTGGGCAAAAGACAGGGGGCCAATAGAGAGTACACACACCTGACTGACAGCACGAGTAAGCAATCACGGGCACCGTGATAACTGCCGAGTATGTTGGAGATACTGGACAATAACAAATATTGTATGGTATTGAAATCAGATCCTACAGGGAGTTACTAGGTTGACTTTTATACATTTATTGAAAAGCCATACTTGGAGGGTACACTCACTGGGTCCAAGGGTACCTATATTTTCCTAAAATTTATAAATCCCCCTCCGACCCACCAGGCTGACCCATTATTTTGTGGATCCAATCACTCACCTGCAATTTGTTTCACCTTGTTGACTACTATCTACAGAGATTAGTGGTTGGCCTAGAATCTTATTTGAATGTAATACACATTTATTGAATCTGTTGCCTGATGTAATCTGGAAGGAAGGATACAGCTGGATTTCTATGGATGCAGCAGCATTGTATTCCAGTCTGATCCCTTATGCCTATCAACAGGTAGTCTTCATGGTCTTTATTTTACAACATAATGCATTTATGTTTGACAGATGATTTAACCAACATTTCAGTGGAGAAGTAATTGGGCACAAAGTTCACCCCTAGTTATGAGAACATATGTGTTGGTTACTTGGAACATCAACATATACATAAGAATAACCCATATTGGGTACACCTTGTACTCTATCACAGCTACATGATGATCTGTTATTCATTTGGGGTGGGTCTTATGATGAGGTCTCCTTGTTTGAAGAAAATCTGAAGTCAAACAAATAGGGTATTGGATATTAATAATTATTTTAATTTTGGTAGTTCATATCATTCTGAATGGTTCTGGAATGTTCCTAAACTGAATTCCTATGGCGCCATCAAAATGTTAGTAGTTTGGAGGATTATGATGAACGGTCATATTATAGATATCCCATTTCTTTAGTGGATGGATCCGAAAAGAGAACCAGAACAAATGACAGAAATTAATTGTTATCCTATTCTAGAAAAAGAAAGGACAGGTAAGCTCATGGTGGTGGACAACATTTTCCACTGCCGTTCATTGCAGGTTTCAATACCACCTATCAAGATATTGAAGGTGTATTTCTCAAACACTGCTTATCTTGCAGCAAGATGCCTTCCCGTTTACCACACAGACAGTTAGGAAGAGAATTAGGCAACATAGGAAAAAAATCCTAAAAGGATTTCTTAAACATAGTGTATCCAGGAGTTGCCTGGATGTACATCATAGGGACCCCAAGGTTTTCTGACTGAGTCTGTGTTGGAGTCCAAAGATTGAACAATTGAGAGACATACTGGATATAGAAATTAAAATCTTACACCTTTTGGATTGGATGGATGTATTAAGAATGCTTAGTGATATTTCATGTTAGAAGAAAAAGGATGAGAATGGGTTAAACTGCACAGCAATCATAATATAATTGGATTGTAGTTATGTAGGCTCACTATTAGTGTATGCTTCAAGTTTGTAGCGTGTGTATGAGTTTTTCCTTCATGCACTTAAACAGATACTATAATTTATTATGCTGCATGTTATGACTGTTTTATGTATATGGAACTGTACCTTTAAACTTCATTTTAAATAGTAGCAGGATGTTTCGGGATCTAAATATTGAGCCTGATGATATGGCCTTATGAGGGCCAAATAACATGTACAGCTTTTTATTCCATTTTTTTATTTATATGTTTTTATTAATAAAATGTGAATATTTCATCTTGCATTTGTGCATCTGTTGCTGGAGGTACCTGAGTGGAGATGGGGTTATTGTTCACAAGCCATGGTTGATTATCTCTTTTGGAAATACCGACTATCTTAAAAGTGAAAATTCAAGTTTGGTGATCACTTTGCTTAAGCATTGCAATTGAGGAAATTACTGAACCCTCCACTTGTTGTCTGTGTGGTCATATTCAGGAGATTCTGACTCTGAGGATCATTCAGCCTTCAAGTAACCCCTGGGCATCCCCAGTGGTGTTGGTTTGTAAGAAGAGTAGATTGTCCCAGTTCTGCATGGACTATAGGAGTCTGAATGATATCATGGTCATGGAGGCATACCCTATTTCCTGAATAAATATGCTGTTCGACCAGCTCACCAGAGCCTGGTATGTATCTACGCTAGGCCTGAGCAACACATACTGGCAAAATCCCCTCTCAGATCAGGCATGACCCAAGTTGACCTTTATCAACCCATTTGGCCTGTTCAAATTCCTCATGATGCCATCTGGGATGAAAAGCACCCCAGCCACCTCTCTGGTAGACTGGTTGTTGGAGAGGGATTAGCACTATACATGTGCTTATTTAGATGACATAGCCATGAACAGTGCCACTTGTTAGGAACACATGGAACATGAGGCAAAGATCCTGAACAGAATTCAAGTCAGAGATGACCATTAGATCAGATATGTGTCAACTATACATGGCAGAGGTGCAATACCTGGGTCAGCTGGTGGGTATTAGGAAGTTGCTGTCAGAGCTGTCTACAGCTGAAGCCATACTAAAATGGCCTAACACTCAGGCCAAGAAGCAGGTGTAAACCCCTTTAAGAACTGCAAGGTATTATCGTAAATTTGTCTCTGATATCAAGAGAAACAGAAGTACAAGTGGAATGTCCACAATATCAAGCTCTCTTAGGATTTCTCTCTTTAAACAAGATAGCAATACTCAAGGAGCTAGGTCTACCGGTGTTTTCACATACACCGGCATCGATATCACATGTAGGGATTAGTATAAAGCTTGACCCTGCTCAAGCGCCACTCGATTGGTCCTTTGTCTTTCAAAATCTGGAATCCAGTGTCAAAAGGGTTAATATCACACTAAACTCTACTAGACTGAAGTGAAAAAATATATGTATCTTCTGCTAAAGTTCAATTTAGAAAAATATTTATTTAAAATTGACCTTAAAATAGGGTCATAAAATGACTTTATAAATAATACATTAAAAAATATATACTGTTCATTATAATGTAACGTAACGCATTTTGTAGCACAAGGGTCTGCTACTTTATCAAACAATGACAATAATGAACTTCTAACTAACAAAAAAACATACCTTTTGGACCTCCGTCGAGCTGCTGGTGGACAATATACCAGAGGAGTGAACCTAAGTGGGAGTGGGTATTGTTATCTCCCATAAGCCGATTCAGTCTGTGTTGCACATAAGTGCAGGTAGGCCAACATATATTGTGAATACCCTGACAAGAGGGTGAATTATGGGAAATTATTTGTATTTTTGGAACATACTACTCTATGAGGCACCCCTCTCTTTCTCTGCCCCTGTCTCTGATATCAAATCTCTGACTAGACCAAGAAATTGCAACCTAGAATGCGATGTGGACACCTACCTGAGTAGGTTCTAAGCCGTCCTCTGTCTTGGTGGCTCCAGATTTGCACAAAACATTCCAGGTGCATACTGATGCCTCCACTAATGTATTTGGGAAAAATAGGACCCTCCAGAGCATTAGCTTGGTCAACTATTCTACAAACACAAGGAAGAAGAACCATACCTTCAGGGGATGGGCGATTGTGGGCAGCCTCCTCATTGGTCACTTTGAAGCCCCGATGTGTATATCTCAGATAGTGTTCTTGATATCTCAGATAGTGTTTCTGATCAGAAATTCCAATAAGTGTGAGAGATTGCAATAAATAAACTTGCTGATTGGAATTTCATCCCAACTTTAATGTGTTTTCATTCCCATAGACTGGCTCTGCTGCCACTTGAAATTTATACTGCTGTGTTCTCTTCATATCTTGAAACATCTTGACAAACAAAGTGGGTATACACAGTGAATCTGCTGTACTAAGAGCAGGAGAAATTCTGGAACAAACCAGCTGCACTACAGGTGAGAACTAAAAAATTGATTTAAATGGGGCTTTTAACATTTTGAATGATAGCTAGGTCATAAGCACTTTGTGAAGCAATGCATTGGACACCTCTTTAGTATTCATGAATTTAAACGCCCTATTTAAATCAATAAGAATGTTATTGTCCCCATGGCACTACTGTTTTAGGTAGTGTTGCTGAGGTTGTGGCTGGTATGTAGGGCATTACCAAGAATTGTTAGGTTACTTCATGACTTATTAACATCTCTATGTAATTAGAGAAAAGAGTATTTTATTGAACTTACCTTTAAATCCTTTTCTCTTAGTCCATGTGGAACACAGAAAGCATGGGGTAAAATTCTCTCCTACAGAGAGCAGGGCACTTAAAAAAAAGCAGGGTAATTGAGGCAGAGACTACTCTCGATCTTCCAGCTCCCCCCCCCCCACGCTCCTCATTTTCAATGTATAGCATGGTAGTATAAAGAAATAAAAGTGGAAAGGAAGAAGAAAATCTCCTGAACAAAGACTCCAAGAGGACCACTCTGCCTGGGCACTTAAAACTTGTGTTTTTTTTTTTCTCCAAATGAGAGACCTGTTTTTGAAATGGACTAACTGGTACCATACATACCTGAGCTGTCAACAGAAAGAAAACTTGTACACCAAGCAACTGAACAAGAACAAGAACCAACAGGGTTCAGAACTCTTCATAATGAAAAAGAAGAAAATGGTCCTTAAACAGGCAAAACATCCTGAAGGAACTTCCTGTAAAAGCTGGCCTCAGCCGAGGGCAAGATATTGATTGACAAGGTAGTTTTTGGTGAAGGTGTGTATGGACTGCTGTAATGGTTTGTTTTGACACTCAGACCAGTAGGTAAAATAAAACAACGTTTATTAAATGAAAATAAGTACAAATGATCGCCCTCTACAGGTGACAGCAGCAATTGCAAGTGAATACACAGTACACATAGATTCACTATAATGAATAGAAGGCACACACAAAATGGTACAGATAATAGTGAACTGGTCCCTAAAGGGTAAATGAGAACAATCAGTCCGTCTCAGCTGTGGGGTTTGGCACGCCAGAATGGTGTAGTGATAAATTGAGTAAATGTGCACAGCACAGAGTTCATGCAATGGTGGATAGTAGGTCTTCAGTGACCAGCATGAGCTTAGCAGAACAGTGACCCAAACATAGCCCCCGCAGGCGTTCCCAAAGAGACCACTGAGACTGCAAGTGCAAGAGTATGTAGCCCCCACGGGCGTAATCGGAGACTAGCCTGTGATGCAAAGCTGGCGTTTTAGCCCCCACGGGCATATAACCGGAGACCAAAGTGAGCACAACACGAGCCAATAGCCCCCACGGGCGTAGACCTTCGGATCCTGCAAGAGCTTGGAGCCTAACCTTGCTACCACTCAGAACCAATAGCCGCAATGGATACCTCCGGTAATAACTTGATACCGAGAACCTAGGGTGCCCAACCGGACCGACAGGACTTGACTACTCTGCAGTAGTGAATCGGAGTCACCATCCAAGTTAGCGGCCAACTCAGCAGAAGTAGACTTATAAGGTAGAGGCTCTATGAATAGAATGGAGGTTCGGCAAGAGAGAAGCGGCACTGCAAGGGTTAAAGGGTACGTTAAAATCTCCCAGGCTCGGTATGGTAACTAAGCTCTGCAAGCGTATGGAGGCTCGGTACAAGGAGCACAGCTTATGCAAGTCAGCAAGGAACTCTGCACTAGGAGATGTGTTACACCGAAGTGTAATGGTCACACTGTGTCAGCACAGCACAGCAGGAGTCAGAATGTCGCTGCGGCGACAACAGGCAAACGCAGGTCGCTGGAACAGGCCGTGGTCAATCACGAAGCAGGAAGTCAGCCAGCCGGGTCGTAGCACGTAGGAGGTTCTCAGACAAGCCGGGTCGTAGCATGTAGGAGGTTCTCAGACAAGCCGGGTCGTAGCACGTAGGAGGTTCTCAGACAATCCGGGTCAAACACGATCAGGAACACTGGAGCGTAGTCAGGACAGGCCAAAGTTGGTACACAGGAATCCGGATACAGGAACACAGCAACAGCAAGACTGGCTCAGAAACACCACGAAAGGGCATCTGACAGATGTGAAAGTCAGGTATAAAAAGGTCACCAGGGGGCGGGCCAAACCAACTCAGCAAATCAAAGTATGCCACAGATGAGAGTGACAGGAGGATCACAGGCACTGTGATAGTTGCCAAGTCATTGGCCAAAGACTGCTCCAGCTTACATGCAGAAAGCCTCCGTCATCGGAGGAGGCTGGATAGTGGGAGGGGAGCAGAGGAAGAGTGATATATAGCCCAAAGAAGTAGAAAAGCTTGAGAAACCGCAAACAAATACCCCAAAAAGGTACTTATCTGATTGCAAGAGTTAAACTGGAAAGGTAGAGAAGATAGACCAGCCTCAGCATAACCTATGCAATGTGAGTAGTAAGATGGCTGCCAAAGTAGTAACCTACCCAATCCAAAAAGGCAGAGAAATAGGACATTCTGGGGAATGTAGTTTTCAATTGTATTCTCCATTCTCTTAAAAACAACAAAATTAGTGAGCATTGTCCCCACACTAACCATGCAAGAGCGCAGGTCCAGCAATTTGCTTTGAGCCCACCCCGAGCCATGTAGGTGAAACGGGTGCAGAGATATCTCCTTGTAAATAGTCTCCACAAAGAACAAAGACGGCCACTGTGCGGGCTCCCGTTCATAAAGTTACCACGTTCCATAAATATAAAAATAAAGATATAACTTAAATAAATCTGAAATACACAAATATATCTAGCGAAATGCAAGGATATATAAATGTAATAAGACTATTTCCTCAAATGAAAGAAGGTAAGTATAGTACCATATGAGCCATAGAAAAAGCACAAGACAAGTAAAGAAAAAATGATACCTTTATTGGCTAACTTAGTGGATCTAGGATGCAAGCTTTCAAGACAACTAGGTCTCTTCTTCTGAAGAAGAGACCGAGTTCTCTTGAAAGATTCTATCCTAGAGCGACTCAGTGAAGCAATAAAGGTATAATTTTTATTCTACTAGTCACCTACAAATGGAAGGGAAAAGCCCTTAAGCAGCAATGAAATCCCAGACAAGTACAGAAAAGTTTAAAGACTCCATACTACAAAGGCAGCCACCTTTAGAAACATATGATGCTAAACACATATGAACACTACATTCCAGTGGATGCTAAGTAATAGCAGTGGCATAATACAAAGGACCATACTGCTTAAATGGTTAACTTACCAGTCTTCAGTCTCCCATATTTTTAATACAGAACCTCAGAGAAGTTCAGTAATGAGGCAACCTCCACAGAGAAATTGTCCAGAAATGCACCTGTGATCTGGTCAGTCCAACTCCAGGAATGCCATTTAACAGGAGCCTGCCTTATGGGGGATTATACAGCCCTATATCTAAGCATAAAATAAAAAATAAGTCTGAGAACTAAGAGAACAGTTCCAGCTTGCCCTTTTTCTGAGGCAGGTCACTGAAAACTGAGGGGCAGGAGGTAAAGCTGGAAGGAGGCACTGACTTTTTTGAAGTGCCCGGCCCTCTAGAGGAGGAAACATTACCCCATGGTTCCTGTGTTCCACGTTGGACATGAGGGAAACTGATTTAGAACAAGACCAATATGTTTTATTTATTTGAACTGAAGTTCAAACAAACATTAAAGTGAGTTTTACTGCTGTAGAGCAATGTGATACACATATATGTATATATATATATATATATATATATATATATATATATATATATATATATAAACTACACTTTCTTTTTGTCTTCTAAAAAGATTGACAACATGGTAAGAAAGTGGGACAGAGGTATTTGGGTCCCAAGGACAGACTATCCCTCCTAAAGAGGGATACTTTGAAGATATGCTTTTACTAGTTAATCACCACTATGCCCATTTTTGAGAATAGCAGCATTATAAACATACATAGTTAACAGCCCATGTACACGGGCCACAGTTCCAGGCAGCAACGGCCGCGGTGCAGTCATGCACAGTAGAGACTGCCCGCTCCGTGGCTGATAACAGAGCGGGGCGCTCCGAATTCAGACCATAGTTCTCTCTGCGCACTGACTATGGTCTGAATTCGGAGTGCCCCGCTCCGTTATCAGCCGCTGCATGGGCAGTCTGTACTGTGCATTACTGCAGCGTGCTCTGCCATCTGTACTGCTCATGACAGCTTCTGACAAACATACATTAGCGAATTATTATATAGGATAGCCTTAGTTTAAAGGGTCCACCCCAAGCTTTTTATCCCACCTTCTGCAAGAGCTGAAGATGATAGCTGCAGCCTTAATTCTATTGACTGTCCAGGTGGGTGTGATATCACATCAGCCAATAGGAATCATCAACTGCCTCCCTAAAGCTCGTAGCCCCAGCTCTGAAGAGGAAAAGACCAAGAAAGACCTGTACACTGAGGATTCCAAGTTTATAGTGCTGCTGCTGCCATTACTGTTGTTGTTTTAAATAGGATTTTCTTTTGAGAAAAATATGTGATGACTTTTATTTAAAGGAGAAATAACAGTATCTAATAATAACCCTCACTTACCTTACTATGACCAGAAATTCCTAATATCCCCCTATGAATTTTGCACTTTAAGAGATAACATCTTTAATTAATCCTGGATGTCATGACAGTTGCTGGCAGTTCCTTCAGACAAATGCATTAGCCTGCTTAACTCTTTAAAGACCAGAATGGAGCTCAAAGTATTGAGAAATGCATTGCACACCCCTCTGATCATTAACCCCTTAAGGACACTGTGACATGTTCTGTGTGTCCCCATTTTTTTTCCCTTCAGTACCTGTGATGGACCTGGCACATCACGTACTTTTTACTTACAGAGCTCCTGTGGGACCACTGTAAGTAAAAATGGGGTCTGAAATTGACTGCTCCAAGTCCAGAGTCTCTCTCAGACCCTCGCTTGGCCTGCTGGTATACGTAGCAGATGTGCTGGTGCATCGGCATACATCAAATTGGTCCTTAAGGGAAGGTAATTTCCCAGGGCCGCTAGTCCTTAAGGGGTTAACCCTTTGAGTGGCAAAGAGGTATCAAATGCATTGCAACACAATGTGTTGAATACCTCTCTGGCACTCATAGAGTTAAAGGGTTAAGATCACCTACTGCAATGAATAAAGTTTGTGTCTCATAGTCCTGTTAGCAACTATCATGTCCCCCCCCCCGGACATGATATACAGGTTTGATTGAATATGTTATTACTTGAACAGAGACCTACCTGCAAAATTCATAGGGCATTAAGATTTTCTTGGCATAGTAAGGTAAGTGGGGAATTATTATGTGAAGTGTTACTTCTCCTCTAATTTCAGTATGAGAAGCCATAACGGTGTTACATCTTGCAAGATCAGTAGTGAGAAGCAGAGAACTACAGGTAATTATTGTTTTTGTTCTTAGTATATCTGGATGTAATTTCCTGTGACGCTGCAGTACTTTTTCTGATTAGCAAGTTACTTAAAATTGTGTCAGTCTTTCCTTTGTTCAGCACTAGAGAGTTGTACACAAATGGTGATGTGGGTGGCCTGCAAGTTTCTTTATTTTGGGAAGAAGTAATTTTAGCAATCCAATAGTTTATCTAAAGTCTAAATAGTTCTTAGACGGAAAAACTAACCTTTTGGATATGGTTATTGCAATGAGTTAAGAAAGGGACAAACTCACCTTTAGTTTATACTTAGTTTTCACTAAGTCACAAACGCCTCATTAAAATACATGAAAATGAATTACAATAGAATTTATTATTTGCAACAACAGCTCAAAACCTGTAATCCATTATTCAGAAATTATGTTTAACGACAGTGTTTATTTAACTTAAGAAAAGGCACTTAGATTTGATTTTTTTTTGTCCTGATTGCATTGTATAAATGTAGTCAAAGCAGAACTGAAAACACCCAAAAATATCTATTCATTAGTCTTTTGAGTGCCAGAGTGGGGAGAAACCCATTGCACCCTTCTATGGCACTCAGATGGGCAATGGAAGTTAACAACATAACACTAAGAGGGGCAGGTATCAAAACAGTGCAATGTGTTTTTTTTTTGGTTTTGTTTGTGGAAGTATACCCTATGAGTTTATGGTTCTTATTTTTGTTGTGTCCTTTGCACAGCAGTCAGGTATGTCTATATATTTTATTTATGTGCATTTAATAGGTATTGTAAGTCGGGATGGATGAAAAGTCAGAAAAATTTCCAGCATGACTTTTCTGAAAAACTAATGATTTTTTGCAAACATTAGCCAATATTTTTTCACCTATGTTTCCTATGACTACAAAATTTCCCATACCAATATTAGTTCTTCTAAGGACTGAAGTGGAGAAATAAATAGCTGAAAGTCAAAGATGGGAGTCTTACAACAACATATGCCTTTAAAAGGTTGTTATCAGGCTGAGTGCCTTTGTCCTTTGCACACAACACTTTCTTCCTGCTTATGTAACATTGGCACAACCATCTTGAAAAATAATTGCAGCTTGGGATATTCCAGCAGGGTGCAACACATGACATCAGTTCTTTAAAGCTTCTGTTTTCAATAAAAGAAAAGGGCAGCATGTCAACCTTTTAGCAAGTTTACTATTTCATAGACATATTTTGCATTATGTTTGTGCAGGATTTGACTTCTTCCTAAGAACTTAGTAGGTGTTGGATGGCAGTACATAGTAAAAGAACCCCATAATTTTATTGCGTTAGTGCCACCACTTGAAAGGTGGTAGGTAGTGGCAGTATGTGTAGGCACTCTATGACTGTTGTCATCTCTTACAGCAAACCCAGAGTCATCATACTCCTCTGCAGCACAAGCCATGGGTGTTATTCTGAATGAACTAACTGTTGGCAGTAGCACACCTCTATAACATGACCACTTCTATTATCTGTCCAAGAGCCCTGGGAACTTTTTGGAGTGCTCCTGTTGCTGCTATTTGGGGCACCTGTGGAGTGTTCATGCTGGGTCTACTAGTCAGACTTGGGGTTGTGCTTCAGGTGGGATCTTACTGATGAGGTGCCTAGGTGTGAATCTGAATTCCCCATGTTAACATGCTTTTTTCACAGACAATAGATAGCAAGATTCTTAGCTTTTGGATCCTGAGTGAAGTATCTCCATACTGTGGACTTCATGGACTATGGGGTTCCTGAGGGGCTGCTACTATTACTGGGGTTAGATTTTGATGCAGTTCTACTGCTACTACTACAAGGTATCAAAGGTGCAGCACTCATCATAGCTAGGGTTGTGGATGTTAATAATCTTTGTTGTTGTTGTTGTTGCTGCTGGTTACTCAATACAAGTGTGTGTGGGTGAGTGGGGCTTGGACTTGGAAGCAGTGATGATGCTGATGATGACCAAAAGGATGACTGTATTTTTAGGCATCTTTGCTTGTACAAGATCAGAGTTTCTAATAATTTTCTCAAACAGTTTATAGACAGGCACAGTGCTCCTTTTCAGTGCCGGAAGATTGGGCATTTGCTTTTCAGCTAATGTTATGGCAATGTCATCTTCTCTCTCTCTCTCTCTCTCAACTTCATCTGTATCTGAAGAAGATGCTGGAGGGATATATTCTAGATCTACATTATCAGTCATCATTAGGTCATCCTCAACATCGCTCTCCACTTCTTGCCCACTAACCTTTTATTTCACTAAGCTTTTAGAGGTGTCATACAATTTCTTTTTACTTTTGCTTTAACAAAGTTAGCTACTACTTGCTTGCTTGTTTGTTTCTCTGTCAGATGCAGCAGTTGGTTCGGCTGATACACCTTCCTCCATTATCTCATTGCCATCATCAACACTAGAATGCAACTCTATGTCAGTTTAGTGTTCTTCTTATATGTTTTTTTTTTTTGTTTGTTTTTTTTTAGTACTTTCGCTGTTGGCCATGATGGCGATGGTGGAACTTTTGGTGGGACCTTGACAAATTGAATCCTTCCTGGGAGGAGAGGGATCATCATTATTTATTGAACAAACTGCAGCAACCATTGCTGCAGTCAGTTTTTGAACTACCACTTTACTCCAACTTCCCTGCACTGCTCCTCCTTTCCCCCTCCCCCTGCCCCTTGTGCATTTACTGGACATTACTGACTTACTGTGTGAGTTTTTACTCTATAGTACACAACACAACTGATGGAGTGTGATACCTTGCCTTGGTCATCAACAAAATTCTCAATCTTGCTTTCTATATATCAAGTCTGCTTCAGTCACACAGCTCACATCAGGGTCCCACTCAGGTGTTTTTAGTCACCTAATATATATATATATATATATATATATATATATATATATATATATATATGTCCATCCTATCTTAACACTGTTGAGGAAAATACAATTAGAACTAAAATCATAATCAACAACTTTTTTCCCCAGACTTTCCCAGCACAGAGATAATAACAGCAAAATCAGCAAGGAAATTGCTTGGACCACAACTGCCTGTGTCTTTCAAATGAAATCATTCAGGCAGAATGTTTGTAGTATTTGGGGTCAACCTTCTTTGCTCCCTTCTCACACCCCCAGACACATCTAACACAGTGATAATAACAGCAAGTTCAGCAAAGAAATTGCTTGGACCACAGCTGCTGGTGTCTTTCAAATCAAATTAGTCAGACAGAATGTTGAGGTATTTGGGATCAACCTCCTTTGCTCCTTTCTAACACCAAAAGGCACCTCCAACAAAGTAATAATGTTAACAGCAATATCAGCAAGCAAATAGGGCCCCAGCTGCCTGCATCTTGCTAGTCAGTCATACTGAATTTTGGGGTATTTGTGGTCAATGTCCTTCCTCCCTTCTTGGTCCCCAGACTCCCCTAATACAGAGAACAAATGTCCTACCTAAAAGACTACCTAAACTAAGCTTCAACTCACCTTTATTTGCCTATCTTCTCTACCTCAAAAATGTACTGCTTACTCCTCTCACAAACACAGAATGGCATGCTGTGAGAGACTGACACCCTTTTATTTGCCTGCAGGAAAAGAAGAGAAAATTGTCATGTGATGTAGGCATATTCAGTCTTCCCACTGATTTCAATGCTAGGTGAAAAAAGTGGGAAAACTGCACTTTTCTAGGGAATTTTTTCACCAGATGGAAAGTGCCATTTTTCATCTATTTTGGTTTGAGGTGAAACTTTTTACCTATCCTTATGTAATCTACTGCTAATTGCTTCATTTTACATTATGATAAAGATGAGTGGCCCTTATAATTCATGACAGTCCATTAAAGCCAGTTGTTTGAGTTAAAGGGTGTCACCTAGAGGTAGATTTAATTGCAAACCAGATAGCTAAAACTGACTGCTGTATGATGGACATTAAATTAAGAGCAATTTATTGCTATGATAACATTCTCTTTTAATATTGCATTTTATTTTTCTTTCAATAAGCAGTTGTTATTTGTTTACACAAATTACATGTTTTTATTCACACAATCAATTTAGGTGGCAAATTCTGTTTGCACACATTTTCCTTTACAATTTTTCTTTTCATATACCTTGCCTGAATATGCTAGTGGGATACATATCCAGTTTCACATTCCTTGGCTCATTGGCAATATGACACTTTTTGTACACAGTGCACTAAATTTTTAAGATGAGATACAGAAAAACTTAGCATTGTTCCAGGAGAATGGTGATAGTTATGACAGTGTTGCACCTGTTTCACATAAGCCCCCTATATTCTTGAATTAATGAATATGTTGAATTATATAGTGACACAAATGTACACTGTATTACAATTTCAGTGTTCAGATAATACAGGATCACACATTGCTTTACAGAGTGGGGTCCCCACTTTAGAGCTGTGTACCAGCCAAGCAACTAGTACCACCAGAAGTATGTTACAGCCTACTGACCAGAATTAGATCCTACTGACAGGCTGGACTCAGCTTCTCAGAGGGTTACCTGAAATTAATATGCTTAACTTTGCTGGGTCAGCAGTTCTGCATCTGTCAGCAGCTCTTTTTTGGCAGTCCAGAACGTACAATAAGGTTCTCAATTTCTGTGCCAACTACCCAAGAAGACATGATTTTATTTGCTACAGGCAGTTTGGAAAGAAGTAGACCAAAATTGATGGTTTTCAGATTATACCACAGAGCAATGAAAAATGTTGAGTCTCCTGAAATAAGGGGTTTAATGAAAATCCCACCAAAGGGAAGTATTTCTCCTAATTAATGTGTTGCTGATTGCTGTAACAATGTTCTAGGTTCTGATTGACATCCTGTCTGCCCATTAGTTTGTGGATGAGAGGAAGAGGAGTATTGTAAATGAATACCAAAATGACCACAAAAGGCATTCTAGAAATGTGACATAAATTATCAACCACTGTTAGACATAACCTGTACAGGACTGCCTTGAAAACAATTGACTTCAGTTATAAAATATTCTGCCAATTCTGAACAAGTGGATAGTATAAGCAGAGGAATTAAATGTCCCTGTTAAGAACATCAGTAGACTACAACGCAAAAGACCCACAATGAAGTCCGTGGACATGTAAGTAAGGCAGCTCTGGAAAAGGTATTGGTTGGTTGTAAAATGCCTAATTGTCATATCCATGGAGGCCATCAAAGAGAAGATGTGAAAAGAAGCAACATCATTTTGAGTGCCAGATCCTACCTTAGACCAACAAAATAGGCAAAAAGTCAACTGTTCATTTTGTTTAACTTCTGATGTCCAGCAAACAGAAAATGCAAAATCCCCAGACTTGATGATGGAGGAACATTCGACTTTACAGGAGGCAAACATAAATCCAAATGTAAAATCTCTGTGTCAATTGCAGCCTCTTCAAAACATTATGAGGAAAGGGCACAAAGAAAATGAGCATCTGGAATTATTGGCTCTCCTTTATTATCTTATTCGGAGGAAGCATCAAAATGGCAAGAAAGTGAGTCTACATGATAGTTTCTGGAGTCTAAAATGTATAAAATAATATTATTTAAGTGACTGAAGAAATGTCCAGTGGGTTTGTCACACATTCAGGCACATGGCTTTTTCCAGAAACTCTACGTTTTTATGATCTGTAAGAATTTTTACTGGAATGGTTTCTCCTTCTAGAAGGTACCTCCATCCTTTCACAGTCCTTTTTATGGCAAGGAGCTCCCAATTTCCTATGTCATTCTCCGAGTCAGAAAATGTCTTTGAAAAATAAAAACATGGGTATACAGTATTTTTCCAGTAATGGTGGGACATGCAAAGAGAGAACTGCCCTGGATGCTATTTCCCACACATCAAACTCAATAATGAAAGGAAGACTAGGATCAGGATGCTCAGGAATCTGTGGCAAAATAAATTCTGGGTTACATAAAGACACTGCTAAGACAAGCTCTTAGTCTATGCAGAAAGGGCACAAACAAAATGAGCTGGAATTATTGGCTCTCCTTTAGGATCTTATTCTGAGAAAGCATCAAAAAAGCAAGAAAGAGATTCAGCCTCAGAGTTTCTGTAGCCTAAAATGTATAAAAAAATAACATTAAATTTATTAAAGAAAAGTTCCCAGTGGGCATGTCACAAATTCAGTTACATGGGTTTTACAAAAACTACAAGTTTTTATGATATGTAAGAATTGATAATGGAATGGTTTATCCTTCTACAATGTACCTCCATTCGTCCAAAGTCATTTTCATGTCAAGGCACTCCCAATTTCCTATGTCATAGTTCCTCCCTGAATCAGAAAAAAACACATGGGTATATTTTCCAGGTAATGGCAGGACACACAAAGAGAGAACTGGCCCGGCTGCTGTTTCCCACATGTCAACCTCAATAATGAATGGAAGACTAGGATCAAGATGCACAGGAATCTGTGGCAAAATAAATACTTCCTTTTAAGTAGGTGAAAACTTGTTAGGCCTTAGTACACCATCATTTAATATACTGGAAGACCACTGTGGCATTGTAGAGCCTAAATGTAATGGACAAGCTAGAAGCAACTAAGGAGTATGTAATGGACAAGCTAGAAGCAACTAAGGAGTAGGAGTACCAGAGGACAGGTAAAGGGTACTCCTCCAACAAGAGGCCGCTGAGCAAGATGCTAGGGTGCGGCGCTAGGGAACGGAGCTAGGGAGCGTAGGTTGCCTGGGCCAGGGTTGTGCTGCGGCTAAGCCGTCTAAAGGTGCTGGCCGCGAAGCCAGATGTAGTGGCCCCCAGCAGAGGAGCCGCTGGGTAGCCCCGGATAACCCTAACCCAGACAAACTATACTCAGAGGTCCCCAGGGAGGATAGAAAACTCCAAAAGAAGTAGGTACTCACTGTACTCACTCCGGTCTTCTAGGAAGAGGAATCCCACGAGGCTGGTACAGCAGATAGAACACACCTGGGCAGGCAGAGTAAAGGGCACGGAGCAGAAGGATCCTCTGGAGGCTGGAACCAGAAAAGGCAAGGTCACAGGCAGGTCCAGGTCATACACTAGAAGCTCAGAAGAGGGTTAGGCTAAGGCAAGGTCACAGGCAGGTCCAGGTCATACACTTGAAGTTCAGCAGAGGGTTAGGCAAAGGCAAGGTCACCGGCAGATCCAGGTCATACACTTGAAACTCAGCAGAGGATTAGGCAAAGGCAAGGTCATAGGCAGGTCCAGGTCATACACTTGAAACTCAGCAGAGGATTAGGCAAAGGCAAGGTCATAGGCAGGTCCAGGTCATACACTTGAAGCTCAGCAGAGGATTAGGCAAAGGCAAGGTCATAGGCAGGTCCAGGTCATACACAAAGGCTCAGGGTCAGGGTCAAGCAGAGACTGGGTCAAGCAGGACCGGGACAAACACAAACAGCTACTCACAAGGAAGCTCTGAGAGACGCTATACTAACGCGTCTCAGCAGAGCTGGATGCAGGAATAAAAAGGATCCCCCGCCGGAAGGAGCTCTGAAGAGAAGCAAGAGAGTCGGCGGACCTTCAATCAAGACAACTCTATGGTCCGCCGACATGCGCATGCGCGCTGCCTCAGGAACCGAACACAGTTCACCAAGACGCGCAGGGACCAGGAAGGCAGCCCGGAGCAGGAAGAACGCCAAGGTAAGATGCCAGGCGAGCGGACGTTACACTGTCCCCCACCCAACGGCCGCCACCGGAGGCCGCTAGGAGGGACGGCCGGGAAACCGCAAATGGAAACGGCGGAGCAAGGACGGGGCATGCACGTCCCGCACAGGGACCCAGGAACGCTCTTCAGGGCCATAGCCCTTCCAGTTAACCAGGTACTGGAGACGACCTCGCACCCGACGGGAGTCCAGGATATCATCGATGACAAACTCCTCCTGCCCCTGAACCGTGACAGGGGAAGGGACAGGAGGAGCAGGAAGAGGAAACTGGGCCGGAACCCAGGGCTTGAGCCGGGAAACATGGAACACAGGATGGACACGGAGAGACCTGGGCAACGCCAAACGGTAAACCACTGGGGAAATCCGTTTCACCACCCTAAAAGGCCCCAGAAAGCGCGGACCAAGCTTCACGGACGGTTGGCGGAGGCGGATATTGCGTGAAGATAGCCAGACCTTGTCGCCAGGCACGAAGACAGGGGCCGGACCGCGATGGAGATCAGCGGCAGCCTTCTGGCGGATCTGGGAGGAAAGCAGGGCGGTGCGCAAAGCGGACCAGTGTCGGGTCATGGACTGGACCCTGGACTCAGCGGAGGGAACAAGACAATGGCCTGGGGAAAGCAGAAGAGTCCGTGGGTTGTAACCCAAGGCAGCAAAAAAGGGAGAGCAGCCCAGGGAGGTCTGTAGCAAGGAATTGTAGGAAAGTTCCGCCAGCGGGAGGAGATCCACCCAATCATCTTGCCTGTGATTGCAGTGGGTGCGGAGATAGGACTCCAACGACTGATTGAGACGTTCGGTCTGCCCATTGGTTTGTGGATGGTAACCGGAGGAGAATTGAAGTCGTATCCCCAGTCTGGCACAGAGTGCCCTCCAAAACTTGGACACAAATTGAGGGCCACGGTCAGAGGTGATATGAAGGGGGATACCGTGGTGCCGTACAATGTGTGTGAAGAACAAACCAGCCAACTCGGCTGAAGAGGGTAATGCTGGAAGGGGTACGAAATGTCCCTGCTTAGAAAACCTGTCAATCACCACCCAGATAGTGGTCATACCCCGAGAAACAGGTAGGTCAGCAATGAAATCCATAGACAATTGGGTCCATGGTAAGGAAGGGACTGGAAGCGGGTGAAGCAGACCCAGAGGTCGGGAGTGTGGGGTCTTAGTTCGGGCACACACGGGACAAGAACCAACAAGGGCCACAACGTCGGCCCGAGAGCCAGGCCAATGAAAATATCTAGAGAGCAAATGGTGGGTACGTTCAACCCCGGGATGTCCGGCAAGAGGGGAATGATGAGCCCAGTGAAGAACCTCAGTGCGAAAGGGAACTGGAACAAACAAGGTTGGGCTAAGATCAGAAGATTCAGAAACGGAAGCAGTCTGCTGAGCATCCTTAATGGCCAAGAGGGTATTGGAGGAAAGCGCAGCCAGGACTCGAGAAGGGGGAACGATGGTGTCCACCGGGGATGGTGTAGCAATAAGAGGTTCATGTAGGCGGGATAAAGCATCTGCTTTGATGTTCCTACTTCCAGGAATGTAAGTTATCTTGTAGTTGAACCGGGCAAAGAAGAGAGACCAGCGGGCCTGTCGGGAGTTCAACCGTTTAGCCGCGGCTAAGTAGGCCAGGTTCTGGTGGTCGGTTAGGATGGAGATCTCGTGAGGAGAACCCTCCAATAAATACCGCCATTCCTCCAGAGCTAATTTTATAGCTAGAAGCTCCCGGTTGCCAGCATCGTAGTTCTGTTCAGCAGAGGAAAAACGCCGAGAGAAGTAGGAACACGGATGGCTCTTTCCTGTAAGGGGACACCGCTGGGACAAGACAGCTCCAGCGGCCCCCTCAGAGGCATCAACCTCCAGAACAAAGGGTAGGAGAGGATCAGGGTAGCGGAGAACAGGAGCGGAGGAAAAGGCGGTTTTGAGCAAAGCGAATGCTTCCAGAGCCTTGACGGGCCAGCAGGACGTATCCGTCCCCTTTCTAGTAAGAGCCGTAATGGGTGCTATGATCCGGGAAAAGCCTTTAATGAATTTCCTATAATAGTTAGAAAAGCCGATAAATCTCTGTATGGCTCTGAGAGAAACAGGCAAGGGCCATTCTGTAACGGCTTTGACCTTAGCAGGGTCCATGACGAGCCCAGCAGAGGAAATAATGTACCCAAGAAAAGGCAAAGAGGTCTGCTCAAAGGAGCATTTCTCCAATTTAGCATATAAATGGTTAGCCCGCAGTCTTTCCAGAACCTCACAAACGTGTATACGATGCTCGGCAAGAGTCCTGGAAAAGATAAGTATGTCATCCAGGTAAACAACCACAGTAATGAGGAGGAGATCCCTGAAAATCTCATTGACAAATGCCTGGAAGACGGCGGGGGCATTACGGAGACCGAAGGGCATCACGAGGTACTCGTAATGCCCAAAGCGAGTATTAAAAGCCGTCTTCCACTCCTCCCCCTCGCGCATACGGACCAGGTTGTAAGCGCCCCGCAGATCGAGTTTGGTAAAGATGGTGGAGCCCCGAAGGCAATCCAAAAGTTCGGAAATGAGGGGAAGCGGGTAGCAGTTTCGGCGCGTGATTGCGTTCAGACCCCTATAATCAATACAGGGTCTGAGAGAGCCGTCCTTTTTAGTCACAAAAAAGAACCCAGCCCCGGCCGGAGAAGTAGACGGGCGGATAAAGCCGCGAGCCAGGCTGTCCCTGATGTATTCCTCAAGGCTCCTGTTTTCGGGTAGAGAAAGGGGATACGTGCGACCGCGAGGAGGTACGGACCCGGGGAGGAGATCAATGACGCAATCAAAGGTCCGGTGAGGTGGTAAGACCTCGGCCTTCTGCCTGCTAAAGACGTCAGAGAAAGCCCGGTAGGGTACCGGCAAGGTGGAAGAGGAAAGACAATCCTCAGACTCGACTGTAGTTGAGACAGTGGAAACAGCACGAGTGGTAGGGAAGGACAAAGTGCCCGTAAACCAATCAATCACAGGGTTGGCCTCAAGCAGCCAGGGATACCCCAAGATGAGAGGAGAATGAGGAGCGGAGATAAGGTCACAGACCACCTGATCGACATGTCCCGAAGCGGTCCGAAGTGTAAGAGGCACCGTGGATTTGGTGATGAGACCTGACCTAAGAGGGGTACCGTCTACAGCCACCACCCGGACAGGAGAGCTCCGAGGCACCACTGGGATACCCCGACTGGAAGCAAAGTCGGAGTCCAGGAAGAGACCAGCAGCCCCGGAATCAATGAAAGCCAGAAGGGACACAGAAGAGGCTGAAGACCAAGACAGGGTAACAGGAACAGTGAGGCGTTGGGTTAAAGGAACGGGGACAGAAGACAGACTTAGGGAGAATCCCCTACTCGCTAAGCCCTGTTGTTTCCCGACTTGTTGGGACATGAACGTGCCAGGTGTCCGGGGGCACCACAGTAAAGACAAAGGCCAAGAGAACGCCTTCTGGTCTTTTCAGAGTCAGACAACCGGAACACCCGCCCTATCTCCATGGGCTCTCCCGCCGGCTCGGAGGCAGCAGGGGCCTGGAATCTGGGAGCCAAACGAACCGCCGGACGAGAAGGAGGATGGCGAGAGCGGTCCCGCTCTTTTTCCAGCCTACGTTCGTGAACGCGGTGCTCCAAAGTGGTACAGAGCGCAATCAGATCTTCTAAAGAATGGGGTATCGGACGAGTAGTGAGCTCGTCCTTTAACCTCTCGCAAAGCCCCCTACGGAAGCTGGCTTTAAGAGCGCTATCCGGCCAGTCAGTCTCGTAAGCCAGGGTGCGGAATTCTACCGCATACTGGCTAAGGGGGCGCTGACCTTGTTGGAGGTCCAGCAAAGCGGCTTCGGCTTGTTCCTGTCTGCCCGGCGTATCAAACACCGTACGAAAGGCCGCGAGAAATGCGTCGAAATCATCGAGGATAGCAGACCGACGATCCAACAAGGGAGAGACCCAAGCCAAGGCTTGCCCCTGAAGGAGGGACACGACAAAGGCGATCTTAGTCTGATGTGTCGCATAAATCTCGGGCTGACAGCGAAAGTGAAGACGACACTGATTAAGAAATCCCCGCAAGTCTTTAGGATTACCGTCATAGCGAGGCGGTAGAGGTAAACGAACGGTAGGAACCGAGGGTGAGACTACAGGTGTAGGGGAAGCGGGCGTAGCACCAGAGACCTCCAACCTCTGCTGCAGTTGCTGCAACAGGGAGGAAATAGAATCCAGCTTCTGGTCCAAATGGACGATCTGCCCCGCATGTTGCTTCAGGGCAGCGCCCTGTTGCAACAATGCCGCCGATAGGTCCTTAGGGTCCATGACCAGGAAAGGTGGCGATAGTATAATGTAATGGACAAGCTAGAAGCAACTAAGGAGTATGTAATGGACAAGCTAGAAGCAACTAAGGAGTAGGAGTACCAGAGGACAGGTAAAGGGTACTCCTCCAACAAGAGGCCGCTGAGCAAGATGCTAGGGTGCGGCGCTAGGGAACGGAGCTAGGGAGCGTAGGTTGCCTGGGCCAGGGTTGTGCTGCGGCTAAGCCGTCTAAAGGTGCTGGCCGCGAAGCCAGATGTAGTGGCCCCCAGCAGAGGAGCCGCTGGGTAGCCCCGGATAACCCTAACCCAGACAAACTATACTCAGAGGTCCCCAGGGAGGATAGAAAACTCCAAAAGAAGTAGGTACTCACTGTACTCACTCCGGTCTTCTAGGAAGAGGAATCCCACGAGGCTGGTACAGCAGATAGAACACACCTGGGCAGGCAGAGTAAAGGGCACGGAGCAGAAGGATCCTCTGGAGGCTGGAACCAGAAAAGGCAAGGTCACAGGCAGGTCCAGGTCATACACTAGAAGCTCAGAAGAGGGTTAGGCTAAGGCAAGGTCACAGGCAGGTCCAGGTCATACACTTGAAGTTCAGCAGAGGGTTAGGCAAAGGCAAGGTCACCGGCAGATCCAGGTCATACACTTGAAACTCAGCAGAGGATTAGGCAAAGGCAAGGTCATAGGCAGGTCCAGGTCATACACTTGAAACTCAGCAGAGGATTAGGCAAAGGCAAGGTCATAGGCAGGTCCAGGTCATACACTTGAAGCTCAGCAGAGGATTAGGCAAAGGCAAGGTCATAGGCAGGTCCAGGTCATACACAAAGGCTCAGGGTCAGGGTCAAGCAGAGACTGGGTCAAGCAGGACCGGGACAAACACAAACAGCTACTCACAAGGAAGCTCTGAGAGACGCTATACTAACGCGTCTCAGCAGAGCTGGATGCAGGAATAAAAAGGATCCCCCGCCGGAAGGAGCTCTGAAGAGAAGCAAGAGAGTCGGCGGACCTTCAATCAAGACAACTCTATGGTCCGCCGACATGCGCATGCGCGCTGCCTCAGGAACCGAACACAGTTCACCAAGACGCGCAGGGACCAGGAAGGCAGCCCGGAGCAGGAAGAACGCCAAGGTAAGATGCCAGGCGAGCGGACGTTACACTAAACAGCATCACAAAATACTCATAGTACTCACATTTGGTATTGAAAGTGGTCTTCCACTCATCAACCTCTCTTTTATGAAGAAGGTTGTAAGAACCCCACAAATTAAGCTTAGTAAAGATAGTAGCGCCCTAAAGCCTGCCTCGCCACCCTGAAATAGGAGGTAATGAGTAACAATAGGTTTTTGTGATATGGTTTATAACAAAGTAATTAATATAAGGTTTAATGGTACCATGCTCCTTATCAACAAAAGCCAAGCCTGAACCAGCAAGTGAGGAAGTCCAATGTGCCAAATTTGCCTTAATGTATTCTTCCCTGGTTTCTGGTAGAGATAGTGGAAAGGTGTGACCCTTCAGCGATATTGTTCCTGGTGGAAGCTCAATTGAACAAGTAATAGGGCCAATGAGAAGGAAATACATCTGCATTATATTTAATAAAGACATCAGAAGACACCAGTTCAGCCATAGCTTGGGAAGGATAGCCACTGAAAAGTATGTTTAAAGGCTAAGTACTCATTGACAGTTTGACTATGGAGAGGGAAATACTCCTGATAGTATGCCAAAAGCTGCCACTACAGAGATACCAAAATTAACAGAAGGTTCCCTGAGCCAGGAAGTGGCAGAGGAAGAGACAGAGGAACAGGAAGAACACCCCCACCTGAAATCCTGAGTAACTACATGGGAACTAGTTTGATGAGAAAGGCAGGCTTGAAAGAACCATCAGCAAAGGATCTATGGCCAGAGAGTTCAGACACTGTAGAGTGGTAAAGGAAGTAGAATGGGAAATTGCTAGCAAAAATAGACTGACCAAAGGCAGTATAGGAGAATGAAAGGAAAAGATACATGGGGCAGAGTAAATCAAATGAGATACTGATACATCAGAGAGGTAGAGTAATCATATAGGTCAATGTCAAATTCGGAGGGAAGCGATGAGCAAAACAAGGTACCAAAATGGGAGGCTGAGAGTAGTACAACAGGCAAGGGTTGAAAACCAAGGAAGTAGACAATATTATTAGAAGATTACAAGTAAAATGAGAAGTTGCTTACAAGTTAAACAGACACTGTGACCATGTGCCATTGTGCACTATAGATGGCTCCTAAAAAGTACAGGGCCCGAGGAAAAATCCTGACTACACCCAGAAAAGTTCAGTTGGGCCTGACAAGAGATTACAAGCTAATGACAATAATAGGCACATACAGAGTACACAAGAGTTAAGTTCCTCTAAGTGTTACTAATCCAATTTGCAAGATAAATATGGTATGTAATAGAAGCTGTTGGAACTGATCTGTGACACATATTCCTACACATACTATTGTGGTACATAGATAGAAAAACCCTATGTACAGCGCTGCATACAGACTAGTAATGTTACATAAGAACAAAGACATATTTTACATATTATGATTTCAATCTTATTGGAATAATTCAGGTTCCATTTGATTTGATTTAGGATTTACAGCAAATCTACAGGGCAGAGGAGATAAAAAAAGAGAAACGTGGAGATAGAAAGAGACAGACTTTCAGGAGATGTAGTAACTAGCTAAACAGTTCTCCTGCCTTATTCAGAGAAGCATTGGCCCAGACAGAAACTTAATAGGAATTCATTTTATGGTATGAAAACTTTTTTTTTCCGGACACTGAGTAATCACTTTTCCAGCACTCTGATTAGACATGCAAATTGGGTACTAAGACAACTGTCCTGCAGAATAGTAGATATTTGTACAAATTAATTTAGATAATCTTCTTGCTCATCACTAGAAATTATGTACAGTAGATTTATTAAGGAATTAACAGAGTTTCTGGTGCTGGAGTTAACAAACATTGGAATGTTGTTATGGCAAATATACTGGAAACTGGAATCTTAGAAATAGAATCTGATTTGATGGTCTCATTTACTTTTAGTCATGCCACAAAAATTGTTATATGGAAAACACATTTGTACTTTAGTTGCCTGGATCCGAGTGTGAGAGGAAAAAAAAAAGACTGGCATGAAGGTAAACAACTGGCAAATTATTCATAACTCCAGACTTGCCCGATGAATTTTTTCCAAAGCTGCAGAAATCAGTAACTGCGCACCAGATGTCAGACATTTCTTTTGTGCAAAAATATAACAGTGAACTGCTTGCATGGTTCAGTCAAACAATAGTGCCAGGATTAAGTGTCTGAGTCTAGTTAAACTTTTATTAAATACAGTAAACATTATATTTGCTATTAAATTATATTAAAACTTTCTGCATTAAAAATGTTTCCTACCTAAAATACATTTTGTAGAAAAAAGCCTGTTGACCAGTATCCATCATAAAAATTGTTTTAACCCATTGTGTACTGTGTTTGACACACAAATGGTTTAAATTGAATATGTATATAACAGACATGCAGTGATTTTTTTATTTTGAATTTTTGACAGTTTATGTCTATTCTATTGGTGTAGATGGTGCAAAAAAAGGCACCAGGGCCCACTAAATACTGAAAATAGAAATGGTTAGAGTTTTTCAGTAGCTTGCAGTGAATTGGGGGCCCAAAAATTATTTTACACATAGGCCCTCAATCATAACATCCAGCAGTGTCTTCAGCTGTGGTTGAACTACAACGCCCATCATCCTCAGGCCATGTGAGATTTCCCTGACCATATGAGCTTGTGCTGGTAAAAAAAATTATATACTGCATTATCCAGACAAGACACTTGTTTTTAAGGCTTAAAACAATGAATAGTAGAAAAGTAGGTCAAAAATTAGCGATTGAGAGTTTGAATGAGTCAGTAGACACATTTTGATAAAGGAAACCTGTCACTCTAAGATTTGTTTACCCCCTTCACGACTTTGCTAAATCGTTTCATTATCAATAATAAATAATGGAAATTGTATTCTTTTTAAAAAAAAATCCTCCCGTTTGCAGAAATTCTAAGATTAACTGTACCTCAGTACCTGCTTCCGGCAGACAGCCCTGACTGGACCTGTACTATATTCTCAGCTTCTATCCAGCCTCCTCTAATGATGGAGGCTGTCCGTCTCTAAGCTGGAGCACTCTCATTGGCCAGAAATCAATATCTGCCAATGAGAGTGCTCCAGCTTAGAGACAGACTGGAGGCTGGATAGATGCTGAGACTATGGTACAGATCCAGACAGCGCTGTCTGCCGGAAGTAGGTACATAGGTACATTTAATCTTAGAATTTCTGCAAACGGGCGATTTAAAAAAAAAAAAAAATACAATTTCCATTATTTATTATTGATAATGAAGCTTGATAATGAAGCGATTTAGCCAAAGCTGTGAAGGGGGTAAACATCCCCTTTAAAAATGGTCTAAATGTTATACTAACCATTTGTTGTAATAAGTATTTCATCTGAGCCATTTCAATGGCTTTTTTTCACAAAAAAAAGTGTATCTTATAGCCCAGTAATATGGAATGTGTAGATTTCCATATTTTAAAAAAGTTACATACATGAATCATACATAAACAGATGGATAAGAAATTAAGAAACTGGATAAATATGTTCCCTAAGCCCTTAGGACACAAAGGTGTAAGAGTTTACATATGTATGTTCGTGCATTTATGCATTCAATAAGCAGCAGGGCTGATCACGTACTTATTCCACGTGGGAGATTTTAGGCAAGATGTCCTCCTTGTTACCTTCTGTCTCATTTTCTTTCATGCCCATGGAGTGGAATAGGTGTCAGATAGGTTACATGAAATGACACTGCATGTGGAGTGATTCTAGGGCAAACCATAGGTTTTAATGGTGATTTAAATGAATAGTTTCCATTATATTTTGGAGATATACAGAAGTTCATGACTTTCTGCAAACAATGCAGAAACAGACAAGAAATGTATTTATTATCTATTGATATCTAATGAGCCATGCATGTAACAATTAATAGTAGAAAATTATATATAACTACTTTTTCCTACAAAGTCTTCTTCATACAATAATATTTTATTAAACTTTTTGAAAAACTTGTGGACAATAAACTTGTTACCTGAGAATTGTAAGGCTTATATCTGTAAACCGTGGCTACATTATACCTTATATCCTGGGGACAACAGCAAGAAGCAAAATAGAAGACTTGCTAAATATAACCTATTGAGCTGACTAGGGCAGGGTTTGGGAATCTGAGGCCCGCCAATCCTCCTTTGGCTGGCTAGGGATGATAGGAATTGTAGTCCTGAACAGCTGGGTGGCCGTAGGTTGCCCATCCCTGATCTAGGACATATGTTGTGGGATAATTACATAAATTCCATCAGTCACGTAAATCATGAAATTCAATGTCAGTCTCTGTGCATCTAAATACTAAACATTTTAAAATGATAATTCAGGAGAGTTTTACAGAATATTAAAAAGTAATTGTTGGTCGAATGTTAAACATTTTTGCTTTTACATCTTTTTTAACATAATTATTCCTATTTCCCCAGAAAGAAAACATTATACCACTACTAGTCCTGATCCTATTTTAGGCATTAGCAAGGAAAGTATGATACAGCTGCCAGGCATTTGTGCAAACAGTAGAAATGATATATTCATTGGATGGGTGGTCCCTAATGTTTAATGAGCTGTATTTAGTGTTCATGCATTCTCATATGCACAGTAAACATGAAGACCATGAAGACACTCCAAAGTGGCCTGAATGGAAGACTGCAGAGGGGGCTGTGGGGCTGAAAAGGAAAACTGGATGAAAAGGAAGAAATATTCTGAAGTTATCACAGCATTCTATATCCATGGAATAATAAGGGAGATTAACGGTGGTTGAGGGAGGAAACATTTCCAGGTTAAGATCCCCTTTAATCTAAAAGATAAAATCTACTACTATCCTGGAGAAGCTGTTATCCTGCTGCACCTGCCTCTATTCTTACCCTGGAGTATGTCCAAACCCAGCTTGCTATGGAAGTACTATAACTAAAAGACTCTCACCATATATAAGAAAAGCTGACACCTGTGTCCCTTGAGAAAGTTCTGCCCCCCTACAAACAGAAATGAGAGGCCCTCTGGTTGTATGAAAGTCCTACCATGGTTTCTCTACCAGTTGGTGAACTAACAGGGCCGGTTCTAGGTTTTGCAGGGTTAGGTGCAAAATAATTTGCTCTGTTGTTTTGTGGAATAGCACAAAAAGTAACCAATATAATTAAGATTACAACTGAAATAGCGCTACACTACTGATTCACAGAGCTTACAATTGAAATGGATCTACACTAGTCATACCAAAGACCTTACATCTGAAATTGAGTCACACAAGTGATAGCACATAGCTTACTACTAGTGGTGCTACATTAGTGATACAAAAGAGCTTAGCAACAAAATGGAGCTACAATAGAGATACATAGCTTACAAATGCCACAGACTGTAAAACTGAAATAGAGCCATACATATTATACCACAGAGCTTACAATTTAAATAGATGACATTATTGACCCCCCTAGCCTTGTCTCAACTGCACTAGTAGCTAAAGAAACACACATACTGGCCACATCCTTGTTCCACAGTACCCATAAAACCACATATACTGCCCCCCAGCCTTGTCTCACTATGCTGGAAGCCATAGAACACCTTAAACTGACCCCATACATAGTTTCTAACACCCATACTTCTCACAGTAGCCATAGACCCAAACACACTGACCTCCCAGCCTTGTCTCACTGCACTGAAAGACATAGAACTACACATATAGACATCTTAGCCTTGGCTTCACTGCATTGATAGCCACAGTATCACATGTACTGACCCCAATCCATATCCTAGAGTATCCATAGGACTATACATACCGACCCCCAGCCTTATCTCACTGCACTGGAAGCCACAGAACTACACATACTGACACCCCAGCATTGTTCCCACTGCACTAGTAGTTAGAGAACCATACAAAATTTCTAACTCCCATCCTTGGCCCACAGTAGACATAAAACCACACATACTGACACCCCAGCCTTGTCCCACGGCCACATTAGCCATAGGACCACACTTGCTGAACCCCAACTGTGACCCACTGCACTGGAAGCCATATAACCACACATATTGGCCCCCTAGCATTGTCCCATCTGTATTGGTAACTACAGAACCACATATACTGACAGACCATCCATATGCCACAGTAGCCAACAAGCCACACATATTGACCCCCAACCTTGTCCTACTGAACTGTAAGCCATACAACCCCACATATTGATCCACAACTTTGTCCACACTGCACTGGTAGCCAGTGAACCACACATGATGACCCTTCAGCTTTGTCCTACTGCACTGGAAGCCAGAGAACCACATATATTGAGCCCCCAGCCTTGTGTCCACTGCACCGGTAGCCAAAGAACGACACATACTTTCTAACCCAATCTTTGGCCCACCTTAGCTATAGAGCTGCACATACTGAGCCCCAACCTTGACCCACTGAACTGGAAGCCATATAAGCACTACCCTCAAGCATTATCCCATCTGAATTTGAATCACAAAGGTACCTACAAGGCAAAATCTTAAGCCACCACCCAAAACTGAATTGGCTGGTGGTAGAAACATCCCGCCACTACCATCAGCCAATCCAGATCCAGCTGAGTTTAAGCCAAATTATTTAGGGAGCCACTTCAGGATTCCTCATTCTTCATTCACTTTGAGGTCAGCTCCAAACCTCCATTCATCATCTGTGACAGCCAGGGTTGGTCTGGATTGGCATTCTTGTATTGTAAAGTACGGGACCAGTGAATTTGCAAGTCTGGTTGCATCCTTGGCATGTGCACAAAACAGCCCTATAACAAAATCTAAAGATCAAGCAGAGTTTGAACAACTGAGGTATCCTTTACCTAATATTAACATCTGGGGCCTGGAAACTGTGTGCCAGTGTTCATTTACATACACAAAGTGACATATTTATGGAGTTCTTCACAAATACATAGCATTAAAAAAATGATTCAACTTTATCTGTATGGCTGCAAAAAAAACATGATCACATACGTAAATACTGTATGTGCATGTATATGAATATAAACTGTGCTGGCAGGTAATAATGTTGGTCTGGGACAAACATCCATAATAATCTTGATGAAGTAAAGTAAATGAAGCCAAGACAGACATTACCATCCAGCTAGCGATTGAAGATTAATTGATAAACTGAAATTAAATATAAATTAATGAGTGAATGCAGAGTTGTACTATACACGTGCCCTGAATGGATACGTTACTGTTGTGTAATTGACACATTCACTCAAGGTCAGCATTCATAAATGGAGCCTGAAAAGCAAACAGGGCATCATAATATTGTAACCCTCTCCTTGCCTTGATCAGTAAAAGGGAAAGCAATTGTTAACCCTTGTGTGCAGGAGAGGTGTACGACTCATTGGTAATGTGGTGTACACCCTCTTATAAGGGTTAATGCTTCCCTGCTTTCCTTTTAATTGACTAGGGTAGAAAGGAGTTTAAATGAGCAATACCAGATATAAATAAACCGGGGATATATACACTTAAATACTCTCTCTAGTAAAATGTCTCTATTTGTTTTCTGAGGCTTAAAACCTAGTCTTTCATGTGCTCTATGGTGCTACTATTTTTTCTTTTGTAGGGCTCCTTGCCCTCATTATCATTGCAATCTTAAAGGGTTAGTAATACCTTTATATAAAAATAAACTAAATATTGTAGCTATTACAAAAACAAACAAAATGATCCCAGTCCCGTCTCTCCAAACTTTATGGGATGAGAAATATAAAATGCTAAAATCCTCCCCTCCTCCCTTTTACTGATGTCAGCTGTAAGCTGACAGCAGAAGATCCTGGTCCTGGGACCGGCAGGCGGCTCTTCAGCAGAGACGAAATACCACAATGTAAAAATAAATACTTCATTGGAACTACAAAGTGTGCTTGTGAACCTGGCAAACTTTGTAGACCATTCCAATGAAGTAGTTCTTTTAACATTACGGTATTTCAGCTCTGCTGAAGAGCCACCTCAAGTCAGCGGACTCGAATCTACTGCTGTCAGCTTTACAGCTGATGTCTATGAAAGGAGAGGGAGGTGAGAACATTAGCACTGTATATCTCTCAGACCATAATGGTTTGAGAGACGGGACTGGGATAATTTAGTTTATTTTTGTAATAGCTACAATATCTAGTTTATATATATATATATATATATATATATATATATATATATATATATATATATATACTAGCTGAACAGCCCGTTACACGGGCCACAGTGCCTCTGGCAGCCGGTCGCGGGGCAGTTACACGCAGTGGAGACTGCCCGCTCCTCAGCTGATACAGAGCCGGACGCTCCTTCGGAGCGCCCAGCTCTATATCAGCTGCGGCGCGGGCAGTCTCTACTGCGCATGACTGCCGCACGCGTAGCAGTGTCTACTGCGCATGTCGGCCGTTACACACAACTTAGCAAATTATTATATAGGATATATATATAAAGACATTACTACCCCTTTAATAGGGTGTCTTTGGAATGCTAGTCCAGGACAGTCTGTAAATAATATGAGATAAGGTAACAGTCTTTCTGAATACAAGAGCAATGGGTACCAATCTCAGAAAATTAACTTTCATTTCCAACAGCATAAATAAAACTAACCAAACGCTCTCTTAATAAGACAGTTTATATATGCATTAAAACAGTAAGTGTAGGATTATGTTTTAGGGATTGAAAATAAAATAATATATTTATTCAGATGCTAACAGTACATGATATTTAAAAGTATACCAACCAATTTCAGTTTTGTCTTTAGTATTCATTTGCAAAACAAAATACAATATGATGGTCTTTTCACTAGCATATCATAATACCAAATGCTGTTTTTACTATTATTAGTCTACATTTCTGTAATGCAGGGAAATATTCAGCTGCAGTTAAAGTAACCTTATAGCCAAAAAAAGATTACTCTTACCAATGTTCATTGCAATGGAATTAATTCCATTAATAAGTGACTAATGCATCCCTGCACTACTTTTTTGTATATCCTCACTAAGCTGAGAAACTTCTCACGGGGACATATTAAAATACAGATGAGTTTCTCAAGCTTTGAGTTGTTGCTTATTCAGGTGGCTCCAAGAAATGTGCACAGTTTGTACTCTGAATGTTTAATAAGCTTAAAACATGAAATATCTAATGCGACTTGAACTTTCTAGTGTTATTTCATCACCGAAAAAGCAAAGTCTGAGAATCAGTCATTGCCTTAGTTTGAATGTGAATTCCAGCTTGTAATACCCAGGCTAGATGTTTCAGGAAATCAGTATTAACCTATTAGCATGCAGTTTTCCTTGGAGTGGAGCCATCTTCACACTGAGCCTGATTCCCTGCTCCAAGTCTTCCTGTCACTGTTCCGTATCCTCAATCTAGCCTAAGGCAGCTTTTGACGGATCTCCAGCCATTTCCTTCATTCTACACTAGCACTAATTGAATTTTTGGGTGGCCTTGCTTATTTATTTTCAAGGAAGGCATTGGGTTATATTTTCATGGCACTTTCTCAGCAGTGCAGCATTTCATTCTGAAACTGGCTGTAAGAAGAGAAGAATGACAGAGGACGATATGGGAACATACTCTGGATTTATTCATACTGTAGTCCTTATGTAGCTAAATAGCAAGGGATAAAACTGCACAAATTATATCTGATTTGAATGAAGAACAACTCTAGAAACGGGATTGTTAAGCTAAGGGAAACATATCAAAGTAGGGCCTCATCAAAATTAAAGCAATTAGTAGTATTACTTACTGATTATTATATCTTGGATATATGTTGGTTTTGGCTCATTTTCCACAAAAAAGCCCGTTTTTGCCATGGCTAGAGTCATGATACTGTACATGTTAATAGATAACAATCAAAAACACTGCTTATAATGTTTGTATCAATTTTACTAGATGGAGTTATTTGGTGTAATGAAAAACTATCATAACTTTTATACTATACAGTCCTCCATGTGCCAAAAATGTTGCATACATCTGTTAAAAAAAAGGAAGCTGCTTTGTTTCAATACTTTTTATAAAAATATAATGCATTTTTAAATGAATTGTGGATTTCATGCAATATAATCTAAATTTAACTACTTAAATAAATATTTATTTTCATCTTATTATTTATTTTTCTCTTTATATGTTAAAGTCTTTCTATGTTTCTGGACTCTTCAACAGCTGATGCATTTTGGTCATTTTGAAGAAAAAAACAAACTAAAATGTGATTGATGCTGGATACATTTATTCATGGAAAAAATGTGTTTTCTGCAAATCAAGTGAGCAAATACAACAGTTCTTGTTGTAGAAATAATAGTATTAGTGTTCATTCCTCTCTTTGCTTACTTTTAAACAGTTATATTATGCACAATATTGCACATATACACAAATAATTTTTACCACACAGTGTAATACAAGTTATACAATTTATATCTATTTATTTAGTGTATTTCTTTACTCTTCTTCTGTATCACTACCACCAGTACTAGTAAACAGAATGCAACACAATACATTTTTTGGTGTGCTTTACCAAATAAAAAGCTAAATCATCTCCAGGACTTTCAAACAGATAAGTAAAATTATGAGGTTGTAGTATACAATAAATATAATCAAGAAAACTGACACTAAACAAAACTGCAGATTGTACATAAAGATATTCCTATACAATGTACCATATATTCCCACAGGGTTCTACATGTCTTAAGATTAGAAATACATTTAAAAATGTATTTTGTATTCTTAAAATTAAACCTTCTACTTAGAGATATAAGGAAAGACATTGTTACATTGATGTAACTTCATTTACAAGTGAAATAAAGGCAAATATTTGCTTGCAACAATTGTCTATAAAAAGAAAAAATGAGTACATACTATGCATGACACTATAAATAACTGTCAACTGTCAGAAAGGTAAATGTAAAGGTGGTACCATTTTCTACTTAAAAATAATCCCACTACTGGAAACATTTGTGCACAGCTAACTTCACATCACAGTTGTGACATACAAGCAATGCATTTTTTGACAACTATGCTCACTTCTTCATGGCAAATCAGACAAGATCAAACATATTATACTACATATAATGTTATACTCATGATGTTGTCTAATTTGCCCTGATGAAGAGAGCTCAGATCTCATGAAACACATTAGTGTATATCACAATAGTGATGAAAAGTCTTTTGTCTGCCAGCATGTTGAACTTTGTTAGATGCCAACCTTGGAAAAGTCGATATTGGTTTACAGATCATGTATAAATGCCAAGGTGGCAGATTCCCTCTTTGGACTGTGCCTGACTTTTCTCCACGAAGTCAGATTCCCCTACAGAGGACCAGTTTGTTGACCTCCTATGATAATTTTGCAGAGATCTGGCTGAATCACTGACATCCATGGTTGATGAGCCTAGCACCTGCAAACGTGTTGTGCTCTTTTATCCTAGAAGCTAGTTGTTGCCTCTCAAATATATTTTCCCTTTATATACCCTACTGTGTTTGCTCTCTCTTTGTTTTCCCACATTTTAGATTGTGTCGCTTGCTTGATCCTTGGTTGCAGCAGTACTCACATAACACATGGATATATGTTATTTATTTATGTATTTATTTATGTATTTATTTATTTATTTATTATTGTTATATAGTCATATATGTTAATTTAATTATTTTTTTCTTATTAGCTATACATTATTTTATTGCTGCATTTAGTGGGACCTTTTAATGGGAGATATATGTGTAGTTGTGTACATGGTTACACATACACATGAGCAGTTTTTAGTGGGTAGGGATTTTTTGGTGTATACATTCTCACATATATTTATCTTACTTCATATTGAGTATTATGTACAACAATGATGTATATATTAATAAAAAAGTCACCCAGTTACAGAAATAGATTTGGTTTGTCGTGATTTAATTTTAAATTGTTTTACATTATAAATACCAAATTAATTTAGATGCAAATAATTAATGCAACCATAAAGAGTTTATAACAGATATTGAAATAACGTCTTATAATAAATTTTATAACAACTAATGTAATTTCCCTGATGATTTCACTCCCTGAATGTTTAGCACTCTATCCCCCTGACCTCATTTTCTTTATTGCTCACTCTGTTTAGTAGTACAATAGAAACGTGTACATTAGCAGATGTGTAGAACTGCTTGTGGTTATGCAGTATATAGTTACTACCATTTTTATAATTTACAGATTTTTTTTTTATAAAGAACAAATCTGTATTTATCACTTTTCTAGAAAAAATACCTCATTAGCTTTTTTACACGTATGTGCATTTTTATTTATATTGACCAACACTATAGTGCATATAACTCATTGCAAAATCAGCTATATAATAAATAAAATTATATTGCACAGTGAAAAGAAAAGCAAATCATATAAAATTGGTTTATTTCTTGTAAAATACCTGCTAAAGACAAATATTTATTTAATCAGAGAAGGCGGTAAATATATTAATATATATCTGATGAAAAAGAAGGGAATATCTAGTCATATCTATACTCCAGTCCAGTCTAGGTTTTGGTAAGCACACCCAGAGAAAAAAAATACATTTAAAATTACTGGAGTGCAACCAATTTTGACCAAAATAGTGTCTTTAGGAACACTATATAATGCCTGTCAGAGAGTCTCTCTCCATTAATGAGTAAAGCTGACAAAGATTCAGCTCTCAGGATAAAGTAAATTAAGGTTAGTAAACTCCTAAAGTGGGAGAGAGTCAGCTCATAAGACAAAGCATATTAAGGTTAGGTACTTGCCAAAAATGAGGTGCCTTGGCGTTAGTGGCAAGCTTAGCATTCTATGGCCATATGATGTGACTAAATCCTCATCTTTAATATAGTAGTGATATATAGGCACAATGCTGCAGAGTAAAGGGTTAATGGTAATGAAAATTTGGATGTGCACCAATATTTTGTGTATTTGCTTTTTATATATATATATATATATATATATATATATATATATATACACACACATATATATATATATCCTAAACAAGTTTAAAGTTGCTAAAGTACTATGAGGAACTGGTGAGCTGGATCAATTCTGGAGTAAACCAACTGCACCATAGGGTGCAAATGCACATTTCTAAAATTCTCATTGACTAATTGGAGACCTTTCTAGCAATCAGAGGGTTAAACTCCACATTCAAATTAATGGGAATTTTTATTTCTGCCCTATAGAGCAGATGTTTTTCTTCAGAATTGCTTTCTTCTCAGTACCTTGAAGAATCTAAGATTGCCCAGTTTAATGTTGTTGGCAAATATTTAATGACAGTTGCACAGTTTAAATTGCAATAATACAGGCATTATTACAGAATTAAATTAAAAGTCAGTAAAAATTCTCATCCATAATTCAGTTTATTGATTTGATATTTTGCATTTTAATCTGTATAAATATGCATTTACAGACGGCTTTAAAAGAGAAGAAGTAGTAATTGCAATTTTTCAGATCCATGTCTTGGCAACATCTGGAAACAGAATGATAAATGAATGTTTTTTTATGAAGTACTGTAAACATTGCCTGTCAGGAGTTCTCCGCTACTTTCAATTAATGTTTTTAGTCCAAAGTACATTTCGCAAGACTGAGTTTTCCCAAGTTGCCAATTTAGAACTTTTGTCAATAGTTTTACTTCAAGACGAAACATGCCACTTTTTGGTAACTATAATAGAAATCAATAAAAACATGTTAAGTTGCTAAGCATGAAAAATGTAACTGATATTTTTTTTGGGCAAATTTATGGTAACATTACAAATGTAAAAAGATTCAACGTGTGCAATATACATAAAAAGGCTAATCTGTGCAAAATATTTGAATTGAATTACTTTTGCCTCTTAGCAAAATACAACTGTAACATTTGGGTCAAAATACCTTTGGAGAGCAGGTGATACCTTCATTTTCCCTGTTGGGGATTAAGTATAATTGTCATGTAATCAAGAAATTAACTTTGATGAAGTGTCAAGGTCAGAAACACAGAATGAAGTACTTTTTTATAATACATATATTGCAGGTATTAATACTTTTTTAATCCTTCGAGTGCTAGAGTGATGTCCAAAGCATTAAGGGTTAATTTAACAGTAGGACACAATTCCTGTATTAGCTGGCAACTCCCTGTGACCCGTCTGGGACAGAAAATTGTGTACCTGTTGTGTTTAAGTATATGTTATATTTTTCTCTGCATATAGTACGTGGCTGTAACATTATAATGTGCTTCTGTTTATTTGGTGAATATGTTGAATTGTATGTATTGTACTGAAATAGGGTGTTATTGTGTCTAGTTACATATTGCACCAGTTATTGTTAATTAGTCTTATGCAAGTTTATGGTGAATGTGTATATAGTCTGCCTCTGTATGTGATGTGTGTACATAAGAGGAAGTTAGTGCATTATCCAGTCATCAAACAAGGTCTATAATAACGTGGAGAAAGAGTTAAAAATGTTCACACTTTTGTATACAGATCAGTCTAAACAAACCCACCAAAGTAATTCTATTCCGTCACAAGACACAACAATATGAGTACTCCCACTTACTATGTATCTTAGTCTACATTAGGGGTAGGGAATAATATTGTTGTGTGTCATTATACTTCGGATTTGAGATTATTATGGTGGTAAAGTTAGATTGAGTAGCACTTCTATGTTAAATGCTGATTATCAAATGTTTAAAACCTTTAAAACCAATAACGAACTAGTCCAAATAAACTATGCAAATTTAGTGCAATTCCTTCTAGTAGAATATAAAGGAAAAGGCCTGGAAAAAATGTCTGATTTTACATTTCTATTACTATTTTAACTTTATTAAACCTCCAAACTGTACTCAGAGAGATGTAATAGGGGGTTATTTGTTTGTATTTACCACATTTAAAAATATAACACCTATTGTGGATGTAATTTGTTTTAAAGTTATAGCATTGCTCAAGAGCAATATGTTTTCACAGACAAGTCATAATTCATGAGCATAGATAACTTTGCCTCATGAATCTTCTATGTACCTTAGATCAATCAAACATATTACATAGCCCTTAAGTTCATAGGAAAAGCAGCACTTCTATGTCATTTATTTCAAGACATTGAAAAAAAAACTTAATCAAGCACGCAAATCTCTTGATCAAACAAGACAAAATACTGAAAATCAAGCATAAAAATCATTTTTGATCAATCCAGTCTTGGTTGGACAAGGAAAACAAAAATTTTATTTTAAAAAATCCATTATGCATGCAAAATACTTTGATCGATCAAAAGAAAAATAAGGTTTAAAAAAATGTGATCAAACACGCAAAGCACTCTTGATCTAACCAAATACATAATTGCTTAAAAAAATAGGCAAAACAATTAAGTTAGAGTCAAGATTACAGTTTTCACTCGCGTATAAAAGCACAAAAATGTAGGATTATACAGTAGTTTGGTAAACTCAAGTATATTAACTCTTAAGCCCTGTTTCCTGTCATCAACAAACACAGGAAACATTTCACTAATTAGGACCTTGCATTCCCATGCTTTTAGACACATGGGTGTGAATTATCATTGACTGTAATGTAATTTTTAGCTATTTAATTTAATTAAGCCAAGGTGGCACTATTATTGTCTCAATTTTTACTAGCCTTGATAGTTGCACTTGAAGATCATGCCTGTTAAAAAAAGTCTGAATACCATTGCAGTTGATAAAATTATGATTGGTTGCCACATTCACTCGCTCTCTCTCTCCCTAAGTGCTGCTTCCACAAAATAATGCTGCACTACCATACAGTAAGCTACCCACGCACACACTAAAAAACACATATAACATTGTATTAAAAACAAATCAAACCCTAGCAGCAGAGGCTGACGTATCTGAGAATTAGTAACTAGATGGTAAAATAAAACATATAACTATTGAAGTACATAATTATTATAATTCATCTTTTGGGTTTATGAAACAGGTTTAAGCAGCAAGATCCTATTCACAGTATGCAGTTCCAAAACACACAAAATTTATAGTAGGTTGATTACAGCTAGCAATTGAATATGCAGGTTAAACAAAACTGATAGTAACGTAGTTAGTTAACGGAGCATGCCAATGTTTTAATCTTCTACAGATAATGTATAGTTGAAATTAGTCAAGGCTGATAGTACAGCATAAGCAGCAATCAGTTCAATGTAGCAAGGCTTTTTAAGTGATTAGTAAGTAAAAGAGAAAGTTCTTTGCGATTCAACCCAACATGCAGTTGGAAAGCATTATATAATTTTCATTTTCTGAGTTATGCCATGGCAGAGGTTGAACTTGACAGACTTGTGTCTTTTTTTTCTACCTAATTTTCTAAGTAACTATGATCCAAGCATATTCACATAGACAGACTTCTAAGGATTTGAAAGTGTAATGATCTCACCAGCTTCCTCCTGAATATAAGATGCATCTTGTAGTCTGTGACCCTCTTTTGCAGCTTCACTGTCAGTATTTCAGTTTTCCATGATCAAGCCATCTCTTCCAGGCTACACATGTGACAGAAAAGCACTCCAAAGCTCATTGTGCTATATGCCTGTCACGGTTGGCAAGAATAGACAAGAGTCAGACGGTAAAATTGAAAACACCTTTATTAGAATAAGTATGACATCAAATAGCATGAGCAGAGGATGACTCAAGAGGCTAGAAACTATCAGAAATAGGAGATAGCCCAAGGTCAATCACAACTGCAAGAAACTAGACCGAAGTCCCTGGTAGTCTCACTTCTCCTGTGAAATACTGAATAGACCCTGAAGGTCTCCCACAATAAAGGAAACAAGAGAGGCCACTGACTCACACCTGAAGTCAGTAAGAATAGGCCCATCTCCCATAAAAGATGGAAACAAGGGAGACTATTGGCTCACGCCTGCAGTCAGTACGCTGGAGTCCACCAGAGCCACAGGTCTGTACCATGTCCACCAGTCTAGAGGCAACACCATGAGGATAGATGGACAGAGCTCCAGGTCAGCACCAGATTGGATAGTCAGACAGACAAGGGTCATACACGGAGCAGGTAGTCAGCCAGAGCCACAAGTCTGCACCAGATAGGATGTCCACTAGTCTAGAGGCAACACCGAGAGGATAGATGGACAGAGCCCCAGGTTAGCACCAGATTGGATAGTCAGACAAGCAAGGGTCATACACGGAGCAGGTAGTCAGCCAGAGCCACAGGTCTGCACCATATAGGATGTCCACTAGTCTAGAGGCCACTCAGAGAGGATAATTGGACAGATCCTCAGGTCAGCACCAGGTTGGATAGTCAGACAAGCAAGGGTCATACACAGGAGATTAGGAACTCTAATGGATGAGGATCCAGTGCCCTTATATACTCAGCCAGGAAGTAGATAGGAGGAGACTAGCCAGACCAACCTGTGTAAGATTGAGGCCTGCGTCAATACGCAGCCTCATGCCCGCAAATGACACAACGTGCCGAGATGCGTCAAGAACCAGCATTACTCCCACATCATTCCGAGCAGCCAGCTGCCTAGCAAGAGGACACAGGCAGCCGTTAAAGACGCCAATCGACCCAGGCCCACACCAGAAGTGACACTTGGGATGAGGCCGAAGCATCATTTCAGGCCATCGCTGTGACAATGCCCTTGCTTGGAACATTGCAACAGAAACACTGTCTAGGCTTTTAATTGTATCACCTCCTCCACTTGTGTCTCACTGATCACCTCTCTCACCTGTTGCTTAATAGGACTAGTGTAACAGTCTATGCATTTTGACTGCCTGCTTATTAATAATACAAGAAATAAGGTAACCCATGCAGGTCCAGTAGATACAAATGATACAATACTGACACAGATCAGGTTACAATAGATACAGTTACCCACACGGGTCCAGTAGATACAAATTATACACTACTGACATAGGTCAGGTTAACAGTTCGTGTGAATCCTTGATGAGACAGTGGAGCAGAGGAAACTACGAGGCCAAGGGATACCAGCAGGCCCTAGTAGTACTGAGGTCAGCGGAGACTCTCTACGCAGAGAGTGACACCAGGATTGGACGAGCAACAATAGAGATGGCGGAGTAGGAGGCCACTACTAACCCCAATACTTAGGGTAGTCAGGAGAGACTAGGCAACGCGGAGACACTCAAAGGCCCTGGACAATTGACAGATGGTCAGAGACCCTAGACAACCCAATCGGGGACACAGGACTGTAGGGTTCTGATAGCAATGACAGAGAGTCTGCCCAAACGTATATGCACAGACTACTGCCAAGAAGTATCAAGAAAGCTATTTCCAGACTGCCAGACTGACCGAGGGAACTGAGCAGCAGATTATCATGGTTAACCGCCCACCAGTGACAGCTAATGACTGTTACCCTGAAGCACAACAGCACCAACCCACAAGGGGTTAAACGAATGCTCAGACCTGGAATCGGCTACAAGGCAGTGAAGCCTAACCGAGGTGCCCAGAGACGACCCCAACCTCGGAGGTAAGTGGTGGACAGGTCAAGTGTACCGGGGTGCTAACCCAACAGATCCAAACAATGAAATGTAGGGATCACAACAGCGCAAAGAGACAGAGACTGGGTCACAGTATACAGGGCTGCCATAGCAGTGCGAGTACGGAGGCAACAAGAGGACTGTCAGACAGACAGACAGTAAGCAGGCACAGGAGGGGAGCCCTCCAGACGGAACACAGACCGGAACTGTCACCAATACTGGGGTCGGTACACAGAGCAGGAACGTCAGCCATGCCGGGTTGGTACACGGAGCAAGAACGTCAGCCAAGCCGGGTCGGTACACGGAGCAGGAACGTCAGCCAAGCTGGGTCGGTACAAGGATCAGGAACGTCAGCCAAGCCGGGTCGGAACACAGAGCAGGAACGAAACAGGCAGAGAAGTCAGTCAGTCTGGGTCATACACAGGATTCACACTAGAAGTCAGGAACAAGCGCTACCTAATGGAACATCACGAAAGGGCGCCCATGAAATCACAGGGCTGAGTATTTAAGGGCTAGAACTGGGCAGAGATAAGGTCCAGCAGCCAATAAAAGATAGGCAGGAAGTAAACCGGACATAGCAATGTTGCCAGAGGAATCACGGGCACCTAACAAGCCAAAGTCCTACAAATCAATTGTTTATCAGGGATTGGCCTCTAACAGCAAGTCTAAGTCCTACAAATTATCCTCTACAAAATACTCTATCCTGTCAAGTATCAGTCTGCTCCAGTCACAGCTTACATACCTGTGACGGTACCAGCGGACACCCAGCCTTGGTGTCCCCATCAATGGTCACTTCTTCCACTATGAGCCAGGTGGGACATCCAACAGCATACCAAAATATACCCCAAAACTAGACAAAACTAGTATCAGTGTAACCAGCACACACTTTGCATACAGCAAGCTTAAACTCACCAGACAACACCAGTGTAGGTTAAGACAAGAACTCTCTTTATTGAAACAAACCACACATATTTATATTCAAACCTTACATTCAAATACCTGGACAAAGCAGATAAAATAGGGACATAATGCAATCACCATACAGTAAACAAAAGGCCAACAACAGATGGCCTAACAAATACAGTGACTCAGACATGATTACATTTCACACACAAAAGGGTTGCTGAACTGACAGTGGACACAAAGACTTGAGTCTCAGTACAGTACACAATACACTGGCTTGAGTGGCTACTATACACATTGAAAGTAACTTTAGGTAAACTCAAATAATTAACTCCTAACGGCCCAGTCCCCTGAAAGCAGGTTATTATTTTTAGTCCTTTTGGCATAGTTGTCCGCCAATATAACGTCCAAAAGTTATACATAGCAATATTAACTCCAATAGTCTTAAAACTGGTTAAAACAGTCCATAGAGTCTGTAGGAAGGGGCTGGCCCCCAGGCCCCGCCAAAAGCCAAGGGCCCGGTGGTTCCTGTGACAATACCATTTTTTTCTTTTCTTTTATTTATTGTATTAACTGTCCCTCACTATCCCAGCCTTTCTTCCATCCCTAGTCCTCAGGACACACCAGCACAATACAACCCTGCTTTGATTACACTACCTGTGCTTAATTACAGATATCCTTAAAACCTAACCCATTGGTGTATCCCAAGGACTTTAACTGAGAATCATTGATCTATTAAAACAACTACATTCAAATCCCTTCATCATATATGTACCCTACACAAGCATCCCACATTTTAATTCCTCATTGAATCCAAGTAGGAAGGGGCTGGCCCCAGGACCCGCCAAAAGCCAAGGACCCGGTGGTTCCTGTGACAATACCATTTTTTTCTTTTCTTTTATTTATTGTATTAACTGTCCCTCACTATCCCAGCCTTTCTTCCATCCCTAGTCCTCAGGACACACCAGCACAATACAACCCTGCTTTGATTACACTACCTGTGCTTAATTACAGATATCCTTAAAACCTAACCCGTTGGTGTATACCAAGGACTTTAACTGAGAATCATTGATCTATTAAAACAACTACATTCAAATCCCATCATCATATATGTACCCTACACAAGCATCCCACATTTTAATTCCTCATTGAATCCAAGTTGAGTCACTGATTTTAGTACATAAAAACACCTGCACTCGCTTTGTAGTAATATTCAATCCCAATCCCCCCTTCTTAAATTTGATTTAATGTGTTGGTATCAACCTCTTTCAGACCCTTGGAGGAACCTCATGACACTCCAGAAACTGGCAGGCAATATGGACTGACACACCTGTGCTTAAGCAGGAACATTCTTAAATCCTGGACAGTTGAGAAAGGAGATAGTAGCTATTTGAATACAAAAGTGTATTACACAATGTTGGCTTTTAATATGCTTTTGTATTCAAAGTTTCTCCAAGCTTTCACATTTTCAGTCTACTTCCTTGTAACAAATCAATAATACACACATTTTGGGAAGTGAATTAATGTCCTCTTGCCCTGCAGGCCAATGAATGAACTTGTACACAGAATATAGAGTTACCAGATAGGAGTCCCAGACAAACAAGCTAGTGTATCATGGACATAAGAGGGAAACACATTTAAAACTGGCTTCAAACTAACATCTTCATATCTAATTACTTACTGTTACCACCCCCATGCCAGAAACCACAAAACTCAATCTCAGGTTTTAATAGTAACAGTATTATTATTTTATTTTTATCATAATAAATCTATAATTTCCAAATGGCATTTAGTTAGAACATTCTGCCATTTTTCAATGAATATTTCACACAGTAAGTACCTACTTGGAAGCAATCTAATATGTAATCCATGTGGAACAATTTCTGCTTTCATATACATCTTCAATTAAAGATGTCCCACTGCAGCCTAAGTTGTTTAATAAAATATTCTTTACAGTGCAGATCTTGTTGGATTCCACCACATGTGACAATCTTGTCGTCAGTCTCTTTCTAAATTACTTCTTAGACTACATCCTGCAATAAAATCTACATCCCTGTATGAAATGTGGCCAACTGATGTAAGGATTCTCTCCCTTTTGACGTGTTAATTGCTTCAGTATTGTTCAATATGTTTTTGGGAGTTTGCAATTTGCAAGCAAAAATGGCAAAGCATATTGAATTTGCGGACATAATATGTGTGTTCTGTGTTATAAATTCCTTGTCATGGCTCAAGCCAATGTTCAGACTGTTAAACCTGCTCATCAGATGTTTGCCTCTCTCTGTGTCTTAAAGTTTCCCTTTGGTACAGTGACACCCATATTGAGTGAGTCAACAAAGTGCTCAGAGGGAATATCTTAGAATACAGTTAACCATAGAAAGAACAGTGTCATCAGTAGTCACCTACAACCTCCAACTTGAAGTTCTGAGCAAAATCTCAAAATAGCTTCAAACAAATACGGCATATAGGTGATTGATTCAAAACATATTTCCAGTACCTCTTCTTATAAACAGCTACACAAGCTGAAACAACTGAAATTGAAACAACTGAAACAGCGCAAAAGAAACTAGTAAATTTTTCTGCCTTCAAAAGAGATGTGAAATGTGCACATGATAAAATCTCAGGTATAATACACACCTGTGAATAATACACAGGTATAAATTGTACCCAAAATCTTAGGGGAAAACAAAAGTGCTATGTCCAATAAGCACCCTTGTTTTCTCTCCAGCTACCCACCAAAAAAAAGAAATAGTTTCTTGTCTGCTTCTCTCTCCCTCCACCCACCTCAGTATGCTCCAACCTTCCTCTCCCTCTTCTCACCCCGTCCGGAAGGATCTGGGATATCTGCTCAGCAGGCGACATGCTTGCATTTGCTGCTCCCTTCCTGCATCACCCTGTGAGAACTTGTGTCAATTCAAGAAAATGGTCAGGCACCGCCGTAGATCCAATGCATAGACCTCTGCACACTGAAACTACAGTAGTGCCCTGAGAGGACTTCAGGTCCTCAAAGAGCACTACCATTATCATGAAAAAACATAGGTTCTCACAGGGGGATGCGGGAAGTGGGAGGCAAATGCAGGTGTACTTATCACGGTGCCCGTGATTCGTGCTGTTCTGTGTCTGTCACTTGCTGAGTATTCCTGATTGGCTGTCTGCTATTAGCCCTCCTCACACAGCCTTTTTAAACCCAGGTTGAGCACTTCCAGGTTGCCCTTTCGTGGTGTTTCTGACTTCACTTGGCCTGACCTGCATGTCAGGCTTCTGGGCCTGCTGTTCCTGCTGTTCTGGCTGATCCTGCTGATCCTGCTGATCCTGCGTTCCGGTGTTCCATTGTTCCTGTATGCTAGTGCTCCGGTGTTCCTGTGTTCCAGCACCTAGCGGGTTAATCTTACTGGCTCCTGAGTCTCCTGCCTGCCGCTTCTCCAGCCGGTTCGCTCTCCACCGGCGGTTCCGGTAGTTCCGGTCATCTGTCAGTGCATCAGTCTCGCCCCGGTGGACTCCCCGTTGGAGTGTAGGACTCCTGCTCTAGCCCCGTCGCTCCGGCGACATTGTTCTTCTCGCTGCTGCTTATACATTGTTGGTTCCAGCGTGCGGACGCTGGTTTACTCCATTAAACCTGGTTGCGATATACATTGTTGGTTCCAGCGGGCATACGCTGATTTACTCCATTAAACCTGGTTGCGATATACATTGTTGGTTCCAGCGTGTGGACGCTGGTTTACTCCATTACACCTGGTTGCGATATACACTGATGGTTCCAGCGTGCGGACACTGGTTTACTCCATTAAACCTGGTGGCGACATTTACTGTTGGTTCCAGCGTGAGGACGCTGGTTTAATCCATTAAACCTGGTTGCGATATACACTGTTGGTTCCAGCATGAGGACGCTGGTTTACTCCATTAAACCTGGTGGTGATATACACTGCTGGTTCCAGCGTGCGGACGCTAGTTTACTCCATTAAACCTGGTGGCGACATTTACTGTTGGTTCCAGCGTGAGGACGCTGGTTTACTCCATCAAACCTGGTTGCGATATACACTGTTGGTTCCAGCGTGCAGATGCTGGTTTACTCCATTAAACCTGGTGGCGACATTTACTGTTGGTCCCAGCGTGAGTACGCTGGCTTACTCCATTAAACCTGGTTGCGTTATACATGGTTGGTTCCAGCGTGCGGACGCTGGTTTACTCCATTAAACCTGGTTGCGTTACTCTGTTGGTCCCAGCGTGCGGACGCTGGTTTAATCCATTAACCTGGTGGCGATATTTATTGTTGGTCCCAACGTGCGGACGTTGGTTTGCTCCTGATCTATCCAGTACTGAGGCCAGGTCGCTGTCCACTCTTGTGCAGTCGTCTGATTTTCCCTGGCAATAGACTTCTGCTGAGTAAGACCTTAGTTCCTATTCCTCTCTGCTGTCATAGTCATCTGACAGCTGGTCTACTCACTCAGGCTGCCCTGCCCGGTATTGGTAAGGCCGGTAGAACCTTTGTACGTTACCATCCTTAAGGTTGCCTTACCCGGAATTGGCAGGGCCGGTAGAGCTTACTACAGTGTTCCTCAGGCTGTCCTGGCCGGTAGAACCTTGTACATTACCATCTTTAAGGTTGCCTTACCCGGTATTGGCAGGGCTGGTAGAGCCTACACTCAGTACTCCTTTGGGATGCCTTGCCCAGGATTGGTAAGGCCGGTAGAACCGGTATATGTCATCTCACGGTTGCCTTACCCGGTATAGGCAAGGCTGGTAGAGCCTGTTATTGCTACTGTCACTTGGGTTGCCTTGCCCGGTATTTTAGGCAAGGCCGGTAGAACCTATTGTATGGACTATTATTGTTGTATTGTTATGTATGTTTACACTATGGGAATTGCCTTAACTTTTCAACAAAGTTACGTTTTTACCAAACCTTACGTCTGAGAGTCTTCAAAAACTGTGACAGTACTGCCCGCTGCACAGATGTCCCAGATGGTGGGAGTAGGGATGGGTGAACATTTTCACCTCAAACTGAAATCGGTGAATAATGGCGCGTCCTGCTTGGAGAATAATTTCCTGTGAAAAGTGCAGTTTTTCCCCTTTTTTCCCCTAGCTCATTCCATTGAAATCAATCGGAATATTGAATTTACACACAACACATAGAAAATAGTATTTTATTTCCCAAAGGCAAAGTATAAAAGGGGCATGAGGGTGACTGTGTTGTTGGGGTATGGTGAAAGAATCAGTTGAACAGAGACTGCTGTATTTTGGGGGGGGGAGTTGTTTACTGGGATTGGGGGCAGTTAAAAAAAATAATGCTAAATACAATTAAAAAACCCGTAAGACGTGGTATAAAAGGGGTCGGAGGAAAGTGCCTCTGTTGGTGGGTGGAGTCTGGAGAATGAATCAGGAGAACAGGGAATTTGTTTTGGGGGGGATTGTTGACTGGTATTAGGTGGACAGTTAATAAAAAAAAAAAAAAAAAAAAGAAATATGTATGTAACATGATACAGATAGGGACCTCCTAATGTAAGCTGCCACCGTGGTAGACTGATACTTGACATGACAGAGTATTTTGTAAAGGATGATTTGTAAGATTTGTTGTTAGAGGCCCAAGCCCTGAGGAAACATTGATTTGTAGGACTTAGGCTTGTTAGAAACAAACCCCCAAAAATTGTTTATTTTTTTGTAGGACTACGGGGGGGGGGGTATTCGTTTTTGTATTTTTTTTTTTTTAAACACAGGTCCTGAGAAAAAAAAATGCCCTACTGGCCTAGTGCTAGCAGGTCATTTTGTGTTGGCCATTGGCCACTGGTCATTTTCAAATGCCCTGATGTAGATGTGGAGTTTCAGACTGCTGGTCTTGCTGCTGCTGCTGCTGAGTTGTTTAAGCAACAGGGTGATTAGGCAGCTCAAAGGAAATGGGGTCAACAACAGGAGTAACATGGGTGATGGATGATGAATGTCTCCCTTGCCACGACTAGCTCCAGTGATGAGCCTGAGGCAGTAGCAGAACAATAACTAGCTCCCAGTATATGTGTAGTAAAGAAGAAGTTGACCAATAATTCTTCTCCACCTGCCCCTCCTCTAAAATCATGGGTATGTTTTTACTAGAATAGAAATTTTTCCCTTGAGAGCAGGAACTGTGCCCCTCATCAGCAACTGCAATGTGCACAGTGTGTGTGGCGTAAATAACACCTGGCACAACTGTATCCAAACACCATGACACCAGAAACCAAGTACTGCTGCTATCACTATACCCCTGCTAAGGACACATGAAAAATTGCTGACAGGTTAATAGTAATGATGAACCCCTGCCACCAGCTTAGCATATTCTGTAGGATGGAATCTCCTCAGATGCTGCTTGATGCCCTGCTTGCGATTCCCCTCCACCACACTGCCATGTGTGGCCAGTGTACCATGCAGTGTGAAATGCATGGTCACAAACTGCCACATCCTTCATAACATCTACAGAGTGGCTATCATCTGGCGGGGGGTGGTAACGATGAATGAGGTGGATTGGCAGAAGATGTAGTTACCCTAGAGGAAGAAAGTGATGGTGAGCTAGTTTTGCTAGCCATTGAACTTACAGCCTCTGCCTGGTTTTCTCTATTCTTCCTCCTCTTTGATCTCCGCCTTGCCTCTTGTTGCCTTTCTGGAGAGTCTGGGGTACAGCAACAGTGGTGCTCAATTTCTGTGGTGGATGTTTGGCTTTAACATAAATGCCATGGTGCTCTTTTTCATATGTGTTATCAGGGTGGTTGTGCCAAGGTGTGTTCCCTCCTTTCCCCTTCTCACTGAGTTGTCACAAATTGTGCAGAGTGCCGCTGGTGATGACTGCACTGTGCCTGCCCCAAGAGAAAAATAGTCCCACACCCATGACTTCAGGGGTAGGGAACAGGTGTAGAAGAATAACCTTTTTCATCTTCTCCTCCACATTCCCCTTCACTGTCTGTGGCTGAGGATGATGTTGCTACTATTGCTGCTACTGCCTCAGAATCAGCACTACAACTAGGACCAGAAGTATTGCAACTGCTGGGAAGTGGAACCTGTCATAGTCCCGCATCACTTGTTCATCCCATTCCCACTGTGTCAACGGTGGTCTGTGGCACACTAGTTTGCTCCTCAGTATCCTGCTGCCCTTGCAACTCAACAGCAGAGCAGTAGCAGACTTAGACTTAGTAGCAGAATTAGAGCAGTAGCAGACTCTGCAAATTTTAAAAGCTCACTGCTAGTGGTAGTGGTGATGCCCATCCCCATCCCCGTGTAGACTTGTACAACAAACCTTATTAGGCAGGAAAGAGTGGTGAGACCTGAGTGGAAGAGGTGGTACAAATTAAAAGCCTCATTAGTGTTTCTGCAACAGTTTTCTGAGTGAGGACATATGACAAGCTGAAACTGGAAAATTGAGGGAAGTTCACAGACTACAAGATCGATCTTATATAGGGAGGAAGCTGTTGAGATAGATCAATTTTCCACTTTCAACTCCTTAGGCATTTCTCAATCTAAGTGAATTGTATTGGATAATTTATTTAAGAAGCCTTGACTGCTGAGTGGGCTATACTATAATCCTTGACTAATTATAAGTCTACATTAAGTGTGGAAGATTCAAACACAGGATTGCACTATTGACTATGCTACAATCAGTTTATGATCATTAACCTGCATGTTCGATTGCTAGTATTAAACATGTGTTGCTAGTCTGCTTTTACATATGACTCTTTATGTGACTTTGTGTTCATTTTGTGCTTTTGTGACTGCATGCTCTTTACAGGAATCTTGGTGCTTTCTTAACCAACGGTATGGACTATGATCATTATATACTACAAAAGTATAAAATAAAACGTTTGATGCTCAGTCAGGGACATAGACCCATCATACACATTCAGAGGCAATTATATCTTATAAAGAACATTTTTATAAATTTTAGTCCGTAATTTATAAATAGATAATCTAGTGTATGCAAAAAACACTAATATGAATAGTACCTACAATGCTGGGATAAAATGTTCTTGCATCCATTCTCTATAGAGAAGAAAGATGATTTGAAAATATCCTATTATTTACTGTTTTGGTATATAGCTGTTGTACAACACAAATTTATATTAGCACAATGCACCACCAATGCAGTTAAATTTCAGGCGTCCCCCCCCCCCCCAAGGAAATCCCCTACAATCTGAACAGCAATGACATCACAGAAGAGAACCTGATTGCCTGATATACACTACACATGTACTGGATGTCTATCACTCAACCAAACACTCCATAAAATAGAGACAAAATGTTTCACCAACATTGAAAAACAATTTCCTCCTATAATACCTAAACCACCCTTAATATCAACCTCTCTTTGTCAACTGGCACCTTCCCATCCTCTTTTTAAACATGCACTAATCACTCCCATCCTAAAAAAACCCTCCCTGGACCCAAACTCATTGTCAAATTACCGGCCAATTTCCCTACTCCCGTTCGCCTCCAAGCTTCTCGAGCGCCTTGCATATAACCGGCTCACTAAATTCCTCTGCTCCCATTCCCTGCTAGATCCCTTGCAATCCGGATTCCGCCCTCATCACTCCACTGAGACTGCCCTCACTAAAGTGGCCAATGACTTGCTCTCAGCCAAGTCAAAAGGCCACTACTCCCTACTCATTCTTTTGGACCTGTCAGCCGCCTTTGACACAGTCGATCACCCACTCCTCCTCCAAGCCCTCCACTCCCTAGGTCTCTGCGACACTGCACTCTCCTGGTTTTCATCTTATCTCTGCAACCGCTCCTTCAGTGTTTCCTACTCCGGCTCCACTTCCCCACCCCTCCCACTGTCTGTTGGTGTGCCTCAAGGATCAGTACTGGGACCCTTGCTCTTCTCAATCTACACTGCTTCCCTTGGAAAACTAATAAACTCCTTTGGGTTTCACCACCATCTCTATGCTGATGACATCCAAATATATCTTTCCTCCCCAGACCTCTCTCCTTCCCTCCTGTCCTGAGTGTCTGACTGTCTGTCTGCTGTGTCTTCCTGGATGTCCTCCCATCAACTCAAACTTAACCTTAGCAAAACTGAACTAATTCTCTTCCCTCCATCTACAACCAGCCTTATCCCAAAAATTACCCTCACCGTTAACAACACTTCCATCACACCAACCCCTACAGCACGCTGCCTGGGGGTCACATTTGACTCTGCCCCATCCTTCATTCCTCACATCCAGTCAATCTCCAACTCATGCCGCCTCCACCTCCGCAACATCTCTAGAATCCGACCCTTTCTCACAGAAGACACTACCAAAATTCTAATCCAAACACTCATCATGTCCTGTCTTGACTACTGTAACTCTTTACTAATTGGCCTGCCTCTCACCCGACTAACCCCGCTACAGTCCATAATGAACTCTGCTGCAAGACTAATCTATCTCACTCATCATTTCTCTAACACCACACCCCTCTGTCAGTCCCTACACTGGCTCCCATTAGCATACAGAGTAAAATTCAAAACTCTGGTGTTAACTTATAGAGCCCTCACTAACACTGCACCCCCCTATATTTCATCTCTCATTTCCAAATATACTCCCGCCCGCCATCTTCACTCTGCACATGACCTTCTGCTCTCCACAGCTCTTATCACATCCTCCCACTCCCGCCTACAGGACTTCTCCCGTGCTGAACCTGAGCAGTGGAATTCCGTCCCCCGCCCCATCAGACTCTCCCCCAGCCTTCAAATCTTCAGTTGCTCCCTGAAGACTCACCTCTTCAGGGAGGCCTATCAACTGCCTCCATAAACATCATCACCAAGATTCACCCCTTGCACGGACTACTGCACTCAATGGCACTTCTCACTCCCACCCACTGACTGACAGTTCATGTGGCAGGAGGCACTGAAAAGCAATAGCACTTACTCCTTCTGTATCAAACCTACCTTCCTCTAGACTGTAAGCTCTCACAAGCAGGGCCCTCTGATCCTCCTGTTCTCCACATCTGATTGTACTATTTAATACCTCTGTATGTCTATTCCCCAATTGTACAGCGCTGCGGAATTAGTTGGCGCTATATAAATAAAGAATAAGAATAATAATAATATGATCATATAAAATAAGAAAAAGGAAAAAATATGGTCTCCAGAACTGTACACTAAACTGTAGGTGAGGTCAAACTAATGATCTGTAAACTGTCATTAGGAACTTTTTTTATGCTGCTAATGCTTTTCCTAAACAACCTACTAGTATCCCCCTGGCTTTCCCCATGGTGTTGCTAAATTACTTGCTATAGTTTAAATAATCAGATATACCTATTTGCAACCAATTCCACGTCATCTGCTGCTGGTTTCAGTACCATTAAGCCTCTATTCTGCCTATGAGTTTTTGTGTCCTATGTTCATTAATTTGCATTTTGTGGCATTACATTTGAAATTCCATTCTTTTGTCCATTCTTCTTCAAGGCATAGTATATGGCATTATGTTGGGCTTGCTTGGCTTACATCTATAAGGTAATATGTAGGCTATGTGAATTGTAGTGGTGGGTGGGAAAGACCTTTCAAGGGGGACTGATGGAACTCCAGGTCACTTGGGTCTCCACCCACTCACTGCAAGCTAATCCAGTTTGAAAGAAGGTCAGTCTCATTAGGAAGATACTAGATTTTTTTAATGTTTTAACTAGGTGTTTTCAATTCCAATGTGTTTCCTCACAAGAATTCCTCAGGGATAATTTTAACCTTAGATAGGGATGGTAATATGTATTAGACAGGACTCTATTGAAATGGTGTACCTTGGCAAGGTAAACAAGTTTATATATACTTTGTCCACACAATAGTATAATATATGTTTTATAAAGGGTTCATATTTGCGTAACATATGGAGAACAGCAGGTTTGTTTTTCTATCTTAGTGTTTTGCCTAATTTGGGGACTTTCCCAGCTGCTCTCTATACCTTATTCAATTGGGTTCTTAGTGGCAAGGCTTCACCCATCTGGTGAAGCTGTGAGTGGAAGAGCCATATCCAATTAATTGAGTTGCAATGTGTGGATATCTGTGTGACACTGAAAGGGTTATTTTTTACAATTTTATTTCAGACCTTGTGGTGGGGCATCAGGACCCCTCTTGATGCTCCCCAGGTACTGATATCCCAGCTGATTTGACTGTGAGATCAATCGGGTAGGATAGAAGCAGTGGAGCCTTTTTGCTCCCCTGGATATCTTCTATTGATCACATTGACGTGAAAGGGTTTCCTGATCCCAACCACTCCTATCCAGTACTTTAGGTAGGATGGAAGCAGGAGAGGTCTTTTGTTCCCCTGTGTATTATTAACATTTTGCTTCATTTCACATTGCTTTTTTATCATAGCAACTGTTTCTTTTGATATTCTGGTTGGTTTTACAGTAATTGCAAGGGCATGGGCAGTGTCTATGATAGTCTCAATAACTTTTTAATTGTGAGTTGAAATGTGTGTCTGAACAATGCTATGATATTATAATAGTTGGCCAGAGTCGATCTTCAAGTCTGCAAATTTGATCAGTTGGTTGCTTCTATCATCTCTTTTTCCAGTTCCGTGTGGTCGAATTGATTTTTCCTTAATGCAGTTCTTGCATTGAAATCTCCGTTTATATATTTGTAGTGGTAATTGTCCTGTTTTTAGAGGATAATAAATTATAATAAAATTCTTCAACTTCAACAACACTGTGGCTGCTTGTAGGGGCATAAATGTGAATGATCTGAAAAACATAGTGACTGTTTAGTTTGATAGCAAAGGAAGCAATTTTTTTCAGAAATACCTTCTACTTTTACGACTGAGTCTGTCAGTCTTTTGTTAAACAAGAATCTGATTCCTCCACATCATCCATCATTGGCTCATTTAAAGTATAGCCAGTGTCCATCTTCTAATTTGACTAAATCTTCGTCTTTTTTACGAGTCTCACATAACGTCTCATTTGATGCTGTTTAGTTCTTGTTGGAGTTCCTCTAAGCGTGAAATCATACTCATAGATCAAATGTTAAGCATTCAAATGTCTAAAGAGCAAAGGCAGTCAGTAACTCTTAGCACCCCCTGCCATTGAGCTGGTCTCTCTGCTGCCATAGGAAGTAGCTCACAAGCCCCTGGTGAATGAGGGCCTTTGTTTTTGTTGTGAAGTCATGCTGAGAGAATGGACCATAATCTGCCATACTGTTCCAGTGTGGGGTGGCAGGTTTTTTTTCTTTATATAATTTCAGCTTTATTAATTTTTAGTTGGATGGAAAAAAAAAAAGGGAGGGGGGACAAAAACAAGGGGAACAACAAAAGGAACAGACAATAACAAAGCATAGTAAAACGAGTTATAATTGGGTACATGTACAACAGAAAGGCCCATGAAAGGACAATAACACGACCCAGTGGGTCCAACTAGAATCTGAATCTGTATCCAAGCTCAAACTGGCTAAGGGGTAAAAGCCCACAAGATGAATGTTCAGGAGCAAAGGAGAAAAAAAAAAAAAAACACACACAACTCTCACACCCAATCACACGAAGAAACTAGGGGGATGCAGGAAAAAGAAAGGAAATGAAATAAGGTCTACCCTCCTAGCCCATTCGCGCAGAGACGGAACCAATGGTGCTTTAGCCTCATTCAATAAGTGTCTGACCACCAATTTCCGATACGTAGCAACAGGCAGGTGGGTATGATGTAGTAGAAGGGGCGCAGGCAAGAAAGGTGGGGGGGAATCTGTAAATCTACCAGGGAGTGAGTGCACTTGTGTCCAGAAAGGAGAGATAAGAGGGCAATCCCACCAAATGTGGAGCAGTGTCCCAGGCGCCGACCTACATCTCCAGCAGAGATCGGATGTCCCCGGTGAAAAGGAATGCACAAGTGCCGGAGTGCGATACCAATGGGTTAGGAGCTTAAAAGATGTCTCCTGAGTCTTGTTAGAAATGGAGCTTTTATGAGTCAAGAGAAAGATCTTTTCCCACTGTGCAGCACTAAGTGAAGTCTAGAAAGGCAGTTCCCATTTCCGAAAATAGCCTGGAAGCGGAGCAGCAGTGTAAGTGAGCAACATGCAATACAGCAGGGAGATGCCATGTGGGGGTATAGAGTCTCCCATGCAAAGTTCCTCAAAAAGTGTACGATCCCGTGTGAGACCCTGTGGTTGAGGAATAGAATGAATATAGGAGCACAACTGAGCGTACTGAAGATGATCGAGCGCTGTCGGCACTCGGGGAGAAACAACATCCAACAGGGGATGTACTTGACGGTTCGCATCTACCAGCTGTGCGAGCCGAGGAGATTCCTCCACGGTCAGTCCCAGAAAGGGTCCCCGTTCCAGCCCGGGCAAGAAATCGGGGTTGTGCCAGACAGGAGTCAGAGGAGACGGAAAATTAGTTATGCGAGTATGATGAAGCAGGCCATGGAAAGCGTCAATTGTGGCCGAGATCAACGGGTTGCTTCTTGAGAGGGCCCTAGCATGATGTGGTAGAAGCCAAGGAAGTATGCGTTAGGGTACATCAAGGGCTGCATCAGCTATCAAAATCCACAACTTCTGGGGAGGACTAAATGACCATTCCAATATGCGAAGCAAGTGACAAGCACGATAGTAAATGCAAGGACATGGTAAAGCCACACCCCCCAGATATTTTGGGCGGGTCAGAGTGTCGAATCGGAGACACGGTTGTCGTCGAGCCCAGATAAATCGAAGCCACAAAGAGCGAAGCGATGAGAAGAAGGTTAATGGGAGACGAATTGGCAGTGTCTGAAACAGGTATAAAAGGCGAGGTAAGACATTCATTTTCAGGGCGTTTATATGACCAAACCAGGAGACATACAGGGGAGACCATACCCATAAGTCATCTCAAAGGGAATTCAAAAGTGGGAGAAAGTTAAACAAATAGAGTTGGGACAGATCTCTAGCTAAGTATACACCAAGGTACTGAAGTTTGTCGCGGCACCATCGGAAAGTGAAAGAAGAGGTCAAGGATCCAACCTCAGTGGCTGGGAGATTAACGCTCAGGATTTCCGATTTAGAGACATTAAGTTTGAAGTTCGCTAAATCGCCATATTCCTGAAACTCCCGAAGCAGAACCTGCAAGGAGACCCTAGGACATGAAACAGGAAAAAGAAGATCATCAGCAAATCCTAACACCTTATGGTCAGTACCCTGGACAGTGAGACCATGGACGTCAGGATTCGCATGAACCGCAGACAAAAAAGGCTCTAACATCAGAATAAAGAGCAATGGAGACAACGGACATCCCTGACGGGTGCCGTTCGATATGGGGAACGATTCCAACAGGGCCTCATTCACTGGAATGCGAGCCGAGGGGCAAGAGTACAGAGAGGACACCCACGAAAGCATGTGTGGACCTAGACCAATCTGTTTCAGGACCTCCATGAGAAATTGCCAATCAACGTGATCAAAGGCCTTTTCTGCGTCTGTGGACAGAAGAAGCGACAGGGCGGAGGAGGTCTGAGCCCAGTGAATGAGATGAAGAGCGCATGCTGTTTCAGTGGACCATCTTCCACCGGTCGTTGGGAGAGAACTGCCCCGACCCCAACCTCAGAAGCATCGACTTCCAATGTAAATGGTAGAGCAGGGTTGGGGTGGGATAGTACTGGAGCTGAGGCAAAAGCGGACTTAAGTGTCTCGAAAGCGTTCTCCGCAGCCTCGGGCCATTGAGAGGGAGTAGCACCTTTACGTGTTAAGTCAGACAATGGTTTGACAATCGAGGAAAAGTTCTGAATGAATTTTCTATAATAACTGGCGAAGCCCAGAAAGCGTTGGATCGCTTTTAACCCTTTAGGGCGCGGCCACTGTAGTACTGCAGCCAACTTTTCCTGGTCCATAGCAATGCCATTAACTGAAATCACGAACCCCAGGAAGGGTACCTGGGACCTATGAAATTCGCATTTCTCAAGTTTACAAAATAGTTCGTTTTGCCGTAGTTGTGACAAAACCTCGGAAACATCCTTAACGTGCTGCGTGGGGTTGGCAGAGTGAATTAAAATATCATCGAGATATACTACCACGCAGGATTGCAGCATATCACGAAGGATGTCATTAATGAATTCCTGGAATACTGCCAGTGCGTTAGATAGCCCAAATGGCATAACCAGATATTCATAATGCCCAGATCTGGTATTGAATGCCGTCTTCCACTCATCTCCTGCCCTGATTCTGATTAGGTTGTAAGCAGCTCTGAGATCAAGTTTAGTGAAAATGGATGATCCCTTTAACCTGTCAAATAATTTGGTTATGAGTGTAATGGGGTAGGCATTCTTGGGCATCAGCTTATTCAACCCACGGTAATCGATACACGGCCTTAACTCGCCATTTTTCTTTTTTACAAAAAAGAATCCAGCACCAGCTGGAGAGGAAGACTTGCGAATAATCCCTCTCTTGAGGGCATCCTCCTCCATAGCCCTAGTCTCCTCGCAAGACAGTGGATACGTACGACCCCTAAGGGGCACCACCCCCGGGGCCAAATCAATAGCGCAATCATAGGGTCTATGCGAGCGCAATGCGCTAGCCTCCCCCTTGCTGAATACGTCACTGAATTTCTGGTATTCAGTTGGCAAGAAGGGGGAGGTACAACAAATTTTGACTGGATGGGACAAGCAGTTCTTGACACAGTATTCAGACCAAGACTTAACCTCACATCTCTGCCAGTCAAACTGCGGGTTGTGTAATAGTAGCCAGGGAAACCCCAGTATAACTGCATGATGTGGAGAATGAATTATTTGGAAGCGTAAATCTTCCTTATGAAGGGCCCCAACAGTCATAGAAATAGGAATAGTCTCCATAGTGATGAAAGCCGGTTCAAGAGGACGACCATCGATGGCCTCAACTGCTAGTGGAGACTCCCTTTTGAGTAATGGAATCTTGTGTAATTCGGCAAAGGACTGGTCCATAAAATATCCTGCTGCACCGGAATCAACCAGTGCCATGACTGATACCGAAAGGTCTGCCCAAGAAAATGCCACCTGTATGGTGGGTTTCTGTATGCAAGAATCAAGGGACTGCTGTACACCACCTAGGGCCTGTCCCTCAAGGTACCCTAGGTGCATCCGTTTCCCGGTTTTACCGGACATGTACGTAAAAGGTGCCCAGCCTTGCCACAATACAAGCATAATCCCAGTCTTTTGCGGTTTGCCCGCTCCTCCTTAATAAGTCTGGTGAACCCTAGCTGCATTGGTTCACTTGCCTCTGGGAACCGTTCAGGAGGAATGGGAGGAGAGGGTGGGTTAAAAGGATTACCCTGCCCAATATTTCTGGGTCTTGCCCTTCTAGCCAACCGTCTCTCGCGAATGCGAGAATCAATGAGCATAACATACTCAATGTAATCATCCAGGCCACTGGGTAACTCCCTGGCAGCAATTTCATCTTTAATGGTATCGGACATGCCCTGAGCAAGTGCTGCCACCAGTGCCTCGTTGTTCCAACCAACCTCTGCTGCCAAGGTCCGGAATTCAATAGCGTAATCGCCCAATGTACGTTCGCCTTGCTGTATTTCCATTAACCTCTTGGCAGCAGAGGCAGTTCTGCCCGGAACCTCAAACACTTTTCAGAACTGTTTTACGAACTCCTCAAAGTTCTGAGTACAGGGTTTGGCATTTTCCCAGAGAGGGTTGGCCCATGCCAGTGCTCTGCCCGTCAACAGGGAAATCATAAATCCGACCTTACTACGGTCATTAGGAAATGCCTGGGGCGTTAATTCTAGAAAGATCTCCAACTGATTAATAAAGCCCCTGCATAGGTTAGGATGGCCATCATATCTTAGTGGTAACGGCGCCGCCGTCGTTAGCCCTCTGGGAGGAGCCACAGACTGATTGTCCGGTGTCATAACTGAGGGGACCACCGGATTTTGGTTAGGCTTGTCGAGGTGCACCGTTCGTTCAAGTAACGTTTGTAAGGCCAATGCCAACTGGTCTAGGTGCTGTTCGTGAACATCCATTCTCCAGTGGATGTTTTGTGCATTACCTTCATGGCCCTTTTGTACTGTCACGGTTTTCAAGACACTCAGACCAGTGGGTAAAAATAAAATGCAATTTATTTAAGAACAAAAATAATGACAGAGATCGCCCCCTAAGGGTAGCACTGTGAAATAGCGGAATAGCAGTAGTATGCACAGTATACAATAATACAGAAATGAACAGGCACTGAGTACTGGTATACAAAGGGTTAATAGAATAATCAGTCCGTCTCAGTTGTGTAGTTTGGCACACCCAAGGTGTTAAAGGTGGAGAATACTCAACACCCACAGTCTGGAAAACTGAAGAAAATGTCCAGCAAAGATAAACCTGCCTCCCACCTGCTGTACGGCAATGGTAGCCCCCACGGGCATATGAAAAGAGCGAGTAGACTGCCAGAGCTTGAGCGAATAGCCCCCACGGGCGTAACGGAGACAACTGAGTTACCGGAGCTGAAACCACTAGCCCCCACGGGAGTCGTGGATGGAACTGGATTGCAAGAGCTTGGCCAATAGCCCCACGGCCTATGGAGATGACTTAGTACCAGAGCTTGACCTTATAACCCAAACGTGTGTGATGGATTGCAAGAGCGTGAGCCAATAGCCCCATGGGCGAAATAGAGAGACTGGATTGCAAGAGCTTGGATCAATAGCCCCCACGGGCGTAACCACAGAGACGTGCACAGAAGCAGCCAGAGCCGTGCGCCACCGGGCGCGGTAATGAGCTACACCGGACTGCAAGGAGAGAAACGGCTCAGCACAAGGCAACTCTCGGTATGGGCTGCGCGCCCCACTGGAACACAGCTCTGCACGGGTTAATGGCACTATAGTTGTAACACAGCTCTGCACGGGAGACAGCCCGATAGTAGGAACACAGCACTGCACGGGTTAACAGCTCTGAAGTTGGAACGCAACTCTGCACGGACAGACAGCTCGGTAGTTGGGACACAGCTCTGCACGGGTTAACAACTCGGTAGAGAAACACAGCTTCAGTAGTGATCAGCTCAGTGGCAGGAATCAGCACAGCAAGGAGCCGTAATGAACAGCAAGAGCACGGTCACTATGTCGCAGTGGCGACAAGGCAGACAGGAACGGAGACCGGCCGCAGAGACCGGAACAGGTCACGGAGCAGGAATGTCAGCAAGCCGGGTCGAATCACGGGGCAGGTTCTCAGGCAAGCCAGATCAGGAAACGAGCAGGAACGTCAGCCAGGCCGGGTCGAATCACGGAGCAGTTTCTGAGACAAGCAGGATCAGGAAAACAAGCAGGAACGTCAGCCAGGCCGGGTCACATCACGGAGCAGGTACACAGGATCGTAGTCAGGGATAGCCAAGTCAGTACACCGGAGATCAGGAACACAGCACAGCAAAACTGGCTCAGGAACACGACGAAAGGGCAAATGACAGGTGCCACTAGCCCAGAATAAAAAGGTCACCAGGGGCGGGCCAAACAGGCTCAACAAATCGGAGCGCAGCACAAGTGAGTGACAGCATGAGAAGCTGCACCGTGATAGCCATGTACATTGTGTAGGTCGGGAAAGCAGCGAAGCAAAAGTTGCCCAGAGAGGGGCATGATCCGACCAGGTCGACAGCCCATATGAGACATAAATCAATTGTGAGAGATGATAGTGAGAAACAAAAAGATAATCAATACGGGAGTACCTGGCATGCGAGGTAGAGTAAAAGCTGTAATCACGGCCCTCTGGGTGCAAGGCTCTCCAACAGTCGACCAACTGATGATCAAATAACAGCTTCTTAACTTTCCGCCACACATGTAGAGGGGTACTGGTGGTTCCCGAGGAAGTATCCAAGGCAGGGTCAAGGGCAATATTAAAATCTCCGCCTAGGATCACGAAGCCAGCTTGAAATTGACGGAGAACAGTTAAAACTGCAGCGAAATGGGTATGTTGACTAATTTTAGGGAGATAAACAGACGCAAACGTGTATGTAGAACCCGCAATCTGACCTTTAAGAAAAATATACCTTCCATCAGGATCCCGAAGGCACGCCTCTTTAGTGAACGGGAGATGTTTTGAAAGAAGAATAGCCACACCTTTACATCTGGCCAAGGGATCATTACTGCGAAAGCAACACGGGTAGTCATGAGAAACCAAACGAGGAGCATGTTGATTACGGAAATGCGTTTCCTGGACGAACGCCACTGATGCACGTAGAGCTTTGAGTTCACGAAAAAGGTGAGATCTCTTCTCAGGCACGCTGAGACCTTTGGCATTCAAAGTGAAGATCCGGAGATCCACGGGTGTAAATGAGGCACCGGTCGCCATGGTGAAGTAGGGAGGTGAGAGAGGCTAACTGTGGCCCCACCTGGAGGGAAATACAAAAAAAAAAAAAAAAAAAAATGGGGGGGAGGGAAAGGAGGGGGGAAGGTAAGAACACACACACACACAAAGCACACAAAAAAGGGGGAGGAAAGGGTGAGTTTGTACACTGGAGCACTAATTAGGAAAAGGGCAACAGGACTCAAACACCAAAGGAGTAGAGAGCCTGCTGTCCCGCCCAATAGCCAGTGAGCTCCGATACAAGAGGGCGAGTCAACCAGAGAAAGACTGATGAAGTACAACAGGGTACAACAGAGAAATCGCAATGCAAGCACGTGAGAGCAACAGTAGTAAAATAGAAGCAGAGTACACTGTACCCCAATGGTCTAAGAATGCTTTAATACAAAAACTGTAAATTGACAATGGTCAGGATAGGCAAGCATAGTAACAGAGGTCTCATTTGGAAACCAAAAGAAAAGGGCTCTAGGGAGCCAGAAAACCCCCCTCCCAAACACAGCCAATGTCTAAAAAAGAGCCCAAGACATTTCCCTGCTAGATCCTCCACCCCCCACCTAGGCAAATAGCCCCCAAGAGGGTCACAAGTAAGGCACATCTCACCCCAGGGAGGAGAACGTAAGGGGCAACAAGCCGAGCATCCCAGCATCAAGCAAACGGGGAGTAAGTCCCCAATCCCCCCCAACACCATCACCCCAACTAGGGCCAAACGCCCGCCGCAACTGCAGCGCCCGAGTGGCCCAGGGCTAAGGCGCCCAGCCCGTCACCTCCCCACACCACCCCGGTGGGTGTAGGAAAAAAAAAAAGGGGAAAGGCTAACCACATGACCATATCCCACCCCAAACCCCCTGTAAACGGCAGTCGCATCGGAACCCTGCCCCCCATCCACCGAGGAATAGTCCCGGGGATGTGGAACAGGCCCCAAAGCGAGCGCCCAAGGCGCCAATAAGGCACCAAGGGAGAAGCAGAGGAAGAGTAAACAATTCCCACCCTCCAGATCATAGTAGCATAAAGAGTCCCCTCCCACCAGAACCTGGACCACCAAATCCCTGGGGAAACACGGACCAGGCCAGGTCAAAAGAGGCATGTGTCCACGGGGCCCCGAAGGAGATGCCTCTCAACTTATAACAACAAACTGCATCAGGGTATGAGTGCTGTCCCAGTAGAGAAAGCCAGGCGCCCCCCCCCCCCCAGCCGGGTCCCAGAGGCCTCTCCAAGGATCCGCGGAGCCCCCCACGCAGTGGGGAATCCAAGCAAGACCAGGAAAAGCAGGCCTCCAAAACACCACCAGGGGAAGGGAAGCACATAAAGCTGCAACATGTGAAGCACGAAGGCATGGGTGTATAGCAAACTGGCATATACAGTAGAGCTACCAGAGAGGGAAGGGGAGCGCTAGTGTACAATACGCCTTTACAAAGAAAGACCCAAATACCCATACATGGAGGGGGGCAAAAGGTGGGGAACCCCGGGTCCCATCAACCCCCAACCCAAGGCATTAATTCAGCAAGCCCGAAAGCGGGGGCCAAGGAAAGCGGGCAGGGAAGGAGGGCAAGGGAGAGAGGGGAAGAGCGCTAGGGAGCAGGGGAGGGGGCCAGGGCACCCCGGAGGCATGAGGGGCAGGCGGGGGGGGCGAGCAGCAAGCTCATGGGACATATCGCAACAAGGACCAGGGAAAACTATGCCATGCAGTAGGTGAGGGGGATGAAAACAAAGCAGTAACGCTAATACAAAGCAAACAGTAGCAAAAAATTAGCTGGACAAACAGTCTTAGGCATATCAGGGACAGTTCAATCCCAGGCCGGGCTACTCCTCAATCTCCACCCCTCGCAGGGAGCGGGGTATACCCGGAGCCCCAGAGGAGCCAGGCCCCTCTCTGCCACGAGGTCCCCGAACAGATGTCCGGGTCAGCGGACGGCGGAGCTCTGGAAGACTCCAGTCCCGGATCTGCAGTTCAGGAAAACCAATGTCCTCCAGAAATCCCGGGAGTTCATGGAAGTGTTGTAGAGTGAAGGTTTCGTCTCCCAGGCGTACCGACAATGCAAAGGGGAACCCTCAGAAGTAGCGTATATTGCGTTGCTGTAGCAGAGAGGTAAGAGGCCTCAGCACTCTCCGCGCCTGAAGGGTCAGGTTGGATAGATCCTGGAAGAACGTTATGGTAGAGATGTTGTGGGACCATGAGCCTAGTTCACGCGCCCTGCGCATTAGTGTCTCCTTGAGGTGGAAGTCAGCCAAGCAGCATATAATGTTCCGCGGGGGGCTACCAGGTTGACCCCTGGATCGTAGAGCTCGATGAGCATGGATCAAGGATATCGGTGATGAACGAGGGCGGTCCAGCAAGCCATTAAACAGGGTAAGTATAGTATCAGATACATCCTCAACCACCCCAGTCGAGGCCTTGGGGACACCGCGGACGTGGATGTTGTTGCGTCTCCCACGGTTGTCCAAGTCTTCTATGCGTCTCCTATAGTCGGTAAAATACAGGGAGTGTCTGGATGAGACCTGTGAGAGAGCCCCAACCTTACGAGCCTGGATAGACGAAGACTCTTCCTGGGCCGCCACCCGAGTCTCCAAGCCTTTTAGGTCTGCGTGGAGCGCCGAAACCTCCTTGTGCACCATAGTCTTCAGTTCCTGGAGAAGCGTATTGAAGTCAGTCCGACATGGAGTAGAGGAGATAATCGGGTTGCAGAGGACTGCGAAGGAGTGTCACGCAGGACCTCCGGAGACAGCTCCAAAGGATCATCATCAGGCAGGGGAGAAGAAGCTCAAGACATCATAGTAGCTGCATCTGTCACTGAGTTCCCCGGATCTAGGGGTCTGAAAAACATTGGTAAGGTAGGAGTAGACGGGTTTCTCTAGGACCCCGGAGTAGATTTTCCAGTAGGTCCCCTACTGCAACAAACCATGCCAGCTAGGTATCACGGTGGCCGTGATTTGCTGCAGTTACTTGTCTGTCACCAGTAGGGGGCTTCTATTGGCTGTCTGCAGATAGCCCGCCTCTTATTGACTATTTAAACCTGGATTGGGCACCCTTTGAGTGCCCTTTCGTGTTGTTTCTGACCTTCTTGCTATCACTATGCTAGTGATAGCTGGGCCTCTGTTCCAGTGTTCCTGAGTTCCTGATCTCATGTGTTCCTGAGTTCCTGATCTCTACTGTTCCAGTGTTTCCTGCATGGTGAAGTACTTCCAGTCCTGGTTCCGGCCTAGTCTCTGGTGTTGCAGTTCCTGCTGTACTTCTTCTCTGCTGTTTCCTGACCTGACTGATCGTTGCTGGTTCCTGTCATCGCATCGCCTGTCTCCTGTATCCTGGCGACCTCCTGCCTGGTCGCGTCGGCGACTCGCTTGTTACACCAGTATGCGGACGCTGGTTTGCTCCTAAGCCTTGCGGCTATACAAACTCGCTTGTTACACCAGTGTGCGGTCACTGGTTTGCTCCACAGCCTATCGGCTGTACCATCCTGTGTTGGTCCCAGCGTGCGGACGCTGGTTTGCTCCAAAGCCTTGCGGCTATACAAACTCGCTTGTTACACCAGTGTGCGGTCACTGGTTTGCTCCACAGCCTATCGGCTGTACCATCCTGTGTTGGTCCCAGCGTGCGGACGCTGGTTTGCTCCAAAGCCTTGCGGCTATACAAACTCGCTTGTTACACCAGTGTGCGGTCACTGGTTTGCTCCAAAGTCTATCGGCTATACAATCCTGTGTTAGTCCCAGCGTGCGGGCGCTGGTTTGCTCCAAAGCCTTGCGGCTATACTACTCGCTTGTTACACCAGTGTGCGGTCACTGGTTTGCTCCAAAGCCTATCGGCTATACAATCCTGTGTTAGTCCCAGCGTGCGGGCGCTGGTTTGCTCCGAAGCCTTGCGGCTATTCAAACTCACTTGTTACACCAGTGTGCGGTCACTGGTTTGCTCCAAAGCCTATCGGCTGTACTATCCTGTGTTGGTCCCAGCGTGCGGACGCTGGTTTGCTCCAAAGCCTTGCGGCTATACAGACTCGCTTGTTACACCAGTGTGCGGTCACTGGTTTGCTCCCAAGCCTATCAGCTATACAATTCTGTGTTTGTCCCAGCGTGCGGACGCTGGTTTGCTCCAAAGCCTTGCGGCTACACAAACTCACTTGTTACACCAGTACGCGGATGCTGGTTTGCTCCTAAGCCTTACGGCTATACTAACTCGCTTGTTACACCAGTGTGCGGTCACTGGTTTGCTCCTAAGCCTATCAGCTATACAATTTAGTGTTGGTCCCAGCGTGCGGACGCTGGTTTGCTCCAAAGCCTTGCGGCTTTACGATTCTGTCAATTTGCCATTTCCATCTGACTGCTGCTACTATCTCAGGGCTGCCCTGCCCGGTATTGGTAAGGCCGGTAGAACCTTTTGCCACATTCCATCTGAGGTTGCCTTACCCGGTATTGGCAGGGCCGGTAGAGCCTACATTATGAATCTATTGAGGCTGCCTTGCCCGGTAAATTGGTAAGGCCGGTAGAACCGTTATGCGATTCCATCTGCAGGTTGCCTTACCCTGTATTGGCAAGGCCGGTAGAGCCTAACATTCTATTACTTCAGACTGTCCTGTCCGGTATATTGACAGGACCGGTAGAGTCTGCCTTCTGTCTTATCATATTCTGTATATATCTGTATGTATGTGATTGCCATCCTACGTTATCAATTTATTATTTCAATAAAATTGATTTTTACCTAAAACTTGTGTCTGAGAGTCATAATAAGCCGTGACAGTACGAAAGGGCCATGACCTCAGACAGCAAAGGTGAAGGTAATGCACAGAATATCCATTGGAGGATGGATGTGCACGAGCAACGTTTGGATCAGTTGGCAGTTGCAATTCAAACGATCCTTGAACGCACGGTACTTGCTGACAAATCTAGCTCTAGCCCGGTGGTCTCGCCAAGTCAGACACCGGAGAGTGATACCAGACCCCTAGGGGGCACTGTTAAAGGGTTAACGACTTCTGCACCCTTGCCGCTAAGATACGATGGTGCCCCTAGTCTCTGCAGAGGGTTCATCAACCAACTCGAGATTTTTATGGAATTGACGGCACACGCATTTCCCAATGATCGTAGTAAGGTGGGGTTTACAATATCTTTGCTCACTGGTAGAGCTTTGGCATGGGCTAACCCCTTGTGGGAGAATGCTAAACCTTGTACTAAAAACTTTAGAGAATTTGTGCAATCCTTTCGAAGAGTGTTTGAGCCTCCTGGTAGAACTACCTCTGCTGCCAAACGCCTTATGGAGATACATCAGGGCAGGCGTACAGTAGGCGACTACGCCATCGAATTCCGCACATTGGCAGCAGAGGTAGGTTGGAATAACGAGGCATTATTGGCAGCTTTTTCTCAAGGCCTGAATGACCACATTAAGGACGAAATCGCTGCTAAAGATCTACCTATTGATCTAGATGACTACATTGAATATGTTATGATAATTGACTCCAGAATACGTGAGAGATCAATTGCCAGAGATCGTAAGTTACGGTCAAAGAATAATGAGCCTAGTGGCATGTTTTGCCCACCCATCCCTCCCTTGGCATTTAAGTCTAGTGAACCTGTACGGGAGACAAGTGAACCTATGCAAATAGGCTTCACTTGACTAACCAAGGCTGAGAGACTTTATCGCAGAAGACAAGGGTTGTGTTTATACTGTGGTAAAAAAGGGCATTTGCTAAATTCCTGTCCGGTACGTCCGGGAAACGCACACACCTAGGGTACCTTGGGGGACAGGCCCTAGGTGGTGTACAATCGTCCCCAGTGTCGGGCACAATGAAACCCACCATACAGGTGGTATTATCTTGGGCACAACGCTCTGTGGAGGTTTTGGCCTTGGTTGACTCTGGTGCAGCAGGGTATTTTATGGATAATACCTTTGCTGAATTGCACGGAGTTCCACGCATTGAAAGAGAAAATCCCTTGACTATTGAAGCGATTGATGGCAGACCCTTAGAACCGCCTCAGGTTATGTTTGAAACTATGCCTCTGTCTATGACTATTGGGGCACTTCACAGAGAAGAGCAGCAGTTTCAACTGATTAATTCTCCGCACCATGCGGTAATATTGGGCTTTCCGTGGTTACAGTTACATAACCCACAATATGATTGGAAAAAGTGTGAAATTGCTGCTTGGTCCCAGTTTTGTATGGACAAGTGCGTCATCCAGCCTGTTAAAGTCCTGTGCACCTCCTCGGCTATACCGGAGGTGTACCAACAGTTTGGCGATGTTTTTAGCAAAGGAGAGGCCAGTTTGCTACCTCAGCATAGACCTTATGATTGTTGCATCGAATTGCAGCCTGGGGCAGTACCTCCGAAAGGACGCACTTATCCATTATCTTGTGATGAAAATAAGGCTATGGAGGATTACATTTCTGATGCCCTTGCTAGAGGGATCATACGAAAATGTACCTCTCCAGCTGGGGCTGGGTTCTTTTTTGTAAAAAAGAAAAATGGCGAATTAAGACCATGCATTGACTACCGGGGCTTGAATAAACTAATGGCAAAAAACGCATACCCAATACCACTCATCACCGAGCTTTTTGACAGGCTTAAGGGCGCTTCGATTTTTACCAAATTGGACCTACGGGCCGCTTACAATCTGGTGCGCATTCGAGCAGGTGATGAGTGGAAAACTGCCTTTAATACTCGAGCTGGGCACTACGAGTATCTTGTAATGCCATTTGGGCTATGTAATGCCCCCGCAGTTTTCCAGGAACTGATAAACGATGTTCTGAGAGATATGTTACAGACATGTGTTGTGGTTTATCTGGACGATATATTGATTTACTCTCAAGACATGGCACAGCACATCAAAGATGTATCCGCAGTATTGCTACGACTCCGTGAGAACAAATTATTTTGTAAACTGGAAAAATGTGACTTTCATAGAACCAGTGTGCCATTCTTGGGGTTCATAATTGGCAATGATGGCATTGCCATGGACAAGGATAAGTTGTCAGCTGTCTTACAATGGCCAAAACCCAAGGGGCTTAAAGCCATACAGCGTTTCCTGGGTTTCGCTAATTATTATAGGCGGTTTATTAAGAACTTTTCTTCCATTGTTAAACCTTTGTCCGATCTTACGCACAAGGGCGCTAATCCTTCTTGCTGGCCGGTATCTGCTGAGAATGCCTTTGAGAATTTGAAGCTGGCATTTGCTGCGGCTCCTGTGTTATCCCACCCCAATCCTCTACTTCCATTTACGTTAGAGGTGGATGCCTCAGATATTGGGGTTGGGGCAGTACTTTCGCAACGACACGAGAAAGGTGGTACTCTCAGACCTTGTGGGTTTTTCTCTAAGAAGTTGACTGTCACTCAAGGCCACTATGAGATAGGTGACAAAGAATTATTGGCCATTATCCTCGCTCTTAAGGAGTGGCGTCATTTGCTTGAAGGTACCAAGACTCCCGTATTAATCCTAACAGATCATAAAAATCTGACTTATCTCTCGGAGGCCAAGAGATTGTCCTCCCGTCAGGCCAGGTGGGCACTGTTCCTGTCTCGATTTAATTTCATTGTATCATACTTACCGGGGTCAAAGAATATCAGGGCGGATGCACTGTCAAGACAATTTGAGGCCGACAGTGACAGAGTGGAAGCACCAGCACCCATCATCCAACCTGATAGAATACTGGCTACTATACGCACGAGTATCACTTCTCCTTTAGGGGAGGAGATCCTGGCCTCTCAGGGGTCCGCTCCCCATGAAACTCCAGTGGGCAAATGTTTTGTCGATGAACCATTTCGTACTAGGCTGCTTGAAACCTACCATTCCTCTAAGGCTGCGGGACATATTGGTAGAGACCAATTGTTATGGTCCCTTTCTCAGTTATTTTGGTGGCCCTCCATGAGAAACGATTGTGCCGAATTTACGAATGCCTGTGCCACCTGTGCCCGCGCTAAGACCCCAAGACATCTCCCTGTGGGCTTGCTTCAACCGGTGCCTAATGGCGAACGCCCCTGGTCTCATGTTTCCATTGATTTTATGGGAGAGTTGCCTATGTCCAAGGGGTACTCCTTTATATTCATGGTGGTGGACAGGTTTTCTAAAATGGCTCATTTCGTGCCCCTCCGTGGTCTTCCTTCAGCGAAGGAATTGGCAATGGTGTTCGCCAGAGAAGTATTCCGGTTGCATGGAGTGCCTAGGGTACTGGTGTCTGACAGGGGGAGCCAGTTTGTGTCTAGATTTTGGAGGGCATTTTGCCAACAGATGGGCATACAGCTGTCCTTCTCCTCTGCCTACCATCCCCAGACCAATGGAGCCGCTGAACGAGCTAATCAAGGCTTGGAACAATTTCTCCGTTGTTTCGTTACTGACTATCATGATAATTGGTCCGACTTGTTGCCTTGGGCAGAGTTCGCCAGGAACTGTGCGGTCAATTCTTCATCTGGGAGCTCTCCGTTTCTGATTAATTATGGGTTCCAGCCCTGTTTGCTTCCAGACTCATTTCAGATGCAACAGATTCCATCTCTGGATGAGCATATCGAGCAACTCCGTTCCACATGGGCACAAGTTCAGAGGGCACTTGGTCAGTCATTTCAGCGTCATCAGCGCCATGCTAATCGCAGAAGGCTTCCAGCGGTTTCCTTTCAGGTTGGGGATAGAGTATGGCTTTCCTCCAGAAATCTCAAGCTGCAGGTTCCGTCTAATAAGTTGGCTCCTCGGTTTATTGGTCCATACAGAGTTATTCGCAAAATTAACCCTGTCTCCTATGCACTAGACCTACCTGCATCCATGCGTATCCATAATGTGTTCCATGTGTCCCTTCTTAAGCCTCTGGTTTGCAATCGCTATACTACCACACCTGTGGTACCAGGACCTGTTGAGGTCGAGGGCCAGGAGGAGTACGAGGTTCAGAGCATTATTGATTCCCGTAGGCTTAGAGGAAGGGTACAGTACCTGGTACATTGGAAAGGGTACGGTCCTGAGGATCGATCATGGGTGGATAGTACGGACCTTCATGCACTTAGGTTAACTAGGGCCTTTCATGCCAATTACCCGCAGAAACCTAAACCCTATTCTAGGAGAGGGGGTCTTTGAAAGGGGGGTACTATCACGGTGGCCGTGATTTGCTGCAGTTACTTGTCTGTCACCAGTAGGGGGCTTCTATTGGCTGTCTGCAGATAGCCCGCCTCTTATTGACTATTTAAACCTGGATTGGGCACCCTTTGAGTGCCCTTTCGTGTTGTTTCTGACCTTCTTGCTATCACTATGCTAGTGATAGCTGGGCCTCTGTTCCAGTGTTCCTGAGTTCCTGATCTCATGTGTTCCTGAGTTCCTGATCTCTACTGTTCCAGTGTTTCCTGCATGGTGAAGTACTTCCAGTCCTGGTTCCGGCCTAGTCTCTGGTGTTGCAGTTCCTGCTGTACTTCTTCTCTGCTGTTTCCTGACCTGACTGATCGTTGCTGGTTCCTGTCATCGCATCGCCTGTCTCCTGTATCCTGGCGACCTCCTGCCTGGTCGCGTCGGCGACTCGCTTGTTACACCAGTATGCGGACGCTGGTTTGCTCCTAAGCCTTGCGGCTATACAAACTCGCTTGTTACACCAGTGTGCGGTCACTGGTTTGCTCCACAGCCTATCGGCTGTACCATCCTGTGTTGGTCCCAGCGTGCGGACGCTGGTTTGCTCCAAAGCCTTGCGGCTATACAAACTCGCTTGTTACACCAGTGTGCGGTCACTGGTTTGCTCCACAGCCTATCGGCTGTACCATCCTGTGTTGGTCCCAGCGTGCGGATGCTGGTTTGCTCCAAAGCCTTGCGGCTATACAAACTCGCTTGTTACACCAGTGTGCGGTCACTGGTTTGCTCCAAAGTCTATCGGCTATACAATCCTGTGTTAGTCCCAGCGTGCGGGCGCTGGTTTGCTCCAAAGCCTTGCGGCTATACTACTCGCTTGTTACACCAGTGTGCGGTCACTGGTTTGCTCCAAAGCCTATCGGCTATACAATCCTGTGTTAGTCCCAGCGTGCGGGCGCTGGTTTGCTCCGAAGCCTTGCGGCTATTCAAACTCACTTGTTACACCAGTGTGCGGTCACTGGTTTGCTCCAAAGCCTATCGGCTGTACTATCCTGTGTTGGTCCCAGCGTGCGGACGCTGGTTTGCTCCAAAGCCTTGCGGCTATACAGACTCGCTTGTTACACCAGTGTGCGGTCACTGGTTTGCTCCCAAGCCTATCAGCTATACAATTCTGTGTTTGTCCCAGCGTGCGGACGCTGGTTTGCTCCAAAGCCTTGCGGCTACACAAACTCACTTGTTACACCAGTACGCGGATGCTGGTTTGCTCCTAAGCCTTACGGCTATACTAACTCGCTTGTTACACCAGTGTGCGGTCACTGGTTTGCTCCTAAGCCTATCAGCTATACAATTTAGTGTTGGTCCCAGCGTGCGGACGCTGGTTTGCTCCAAAGCCTTGCGGCTTTACGATTCTGTCAATTTGCCATTTCCATCTGACTGCTGCTACTATCTCAGGGCTGCCCTGCCCGGTATTGGTAAGGCCGGTAGAACCTTTTGCCACATTCCATCTGAGGTTGCCTTACCCGGTATTGGCAGGGCCGGTAGAGCCTACATTATGAATCTATTGAGGCTGCCTTGCCCGGTAAATTGGTAAGGCCGGTAGAACCGTTATGCGATTCCATCTGCAGGTTGCCTTACCCGGTATTGGCAAGGCCGGTAGAGCCTAACATTCTATTACTTCAGACTGTCCTGTCCGGTATATTGACAGGACCGGTAGAGTCTGCCTTCTGTCTTATTATATTCTGTATATATCTGTATGTATGTGATTGCCATCCTACGTTATCAATTTATTATTTCAATAAAATTGATTTTTACCTAAAACTTGTGTCTGAGAGTCATAATAAACCGTGACACTAGGATAAGGCAAATGAGAAAGCTAGACCAGGGTAGAGCGGAGCTCAGCGTTCAAGCGGCCATCTTCCTTGACGGCAAGCCACCCCCCCGGGTTGGCAGGTTTTTTTGGATTGATTTTGCTTGGTGTCTTAGCTTTGATTTGTCCACCTTGGGTGACCCTGCCAGGAATGTTTGCTCCAGATGGCATAGCTCTCAGCTTCATTGACACCAGCAAACACAACCTCCATTGTAAGGCATTGACTCACAGGTGATTCCGCCCGCTCCTACCCCGCACTTTAGGTAGGGTGAAAGCACAAGAGCTCTTTTTTTCCCGTGTGGTCTCTATTGATCTGCAAGCTGAATTGGCAGGGAGGTCAATAGCTGGGGGTTGGGGGTGGGGTCAGGAGGAGTACTGATGCCCTACCACGAGGTCTGATTTTTTTTTAAGTGATTGGTTGAGGAGGCATGGGGTTTCACATACTTTCGCCAAACTATGCAACAGTTTCCTAATTTTTGGATAATGCATTACAGCAGCAGTATAATATATGCTTTTTATACAGGGTTCACCTTTGGGTAACCCACATGGAGAAGCACATTTTATATGAAATAAAGCCAGCCTCCACAGCAGTGATTCTCAACGTTAGTTCTCTAGGCACACCAACAGTGCAGGTTTTCAGGTTATTCCTGCTTAATCACAGGTGAGTAATTAGTTGCTCAGTCATTGTGATTGATTCACCTATGATTAATTAGGGATATTTTTAAACCATGACCTGTTGGTGTGTGCAGAGGACTGGAGCTGAGAATCACTGCTCCACAGGGAAACGGCCCAGAAATACACCTGTGAACAGATCAATCCAGCTCCAGGTAAGCCAGTTAATGGAAGCCTGCCTAGTGGAGGATTATACAGACACACATGCTAAGAATAAAAAAAAAGAAGTCTAAATTAAGAACAGTGCCAACATGCCAAGTCACTTGAAACTGAGGAGTGGGGATAAAGCTGGTGTGAAAAGGAGAGTCTCCACTTCAAAGGCCCTGCCGTTTTTGAAGTGCCCTGCTCTCTGGAGGAGGAGGAAACCATGGTTCTTGTGTTCCATGTTGGATATAAGAGAAAATAGGATATTAGTCTTACCTGTTAAATCCTTTTTCTCTTAATCCATATGGAACACAGGTACCATGGGGGTTGAGCTTCCATTGAAAGGCAAAACATGTAAAAAAAGACAGTGTGTTTTGGGTGGAGCCTCTCTACAGGCCAGCCACTCCCCTCCTCCAGTTTTATGATGTGTTCCTGACTGTAAGGATTGGCTTGGAACAATGCTGCTTAGTTTTATTTGATTTATTATTTTTGCTTAGATATGGGGCTGTTACAATTTCCCCATTAGGAGGGTTACCATTACTGGGGTTACCCTGCAGTGGATTTTTCTGAAATAAAAATTACAACCCCCCCAAAAAAAACAACAACTTTACCTATTTAAAAATAAAGTCTAAAGAACAAAAAACAAACAAACAACAAGCCGTTTCCTTATGAGGATTTTTTTTTCTTCTCATAGTAGACTATTCAAACCCACTACAATGGTAACGGAGAGGGAAAAGGTTAATATTGTACACCAGAGAAACAAAGAGGTGAGTTATAAAGGATAAAGCCTCTCAATATAATATATAACACTTGAATCGAACACATGAGCACACCTGATTTTGTTTCGTTTATACAGATTTAAATGGGGCTTTTAAACTCTTGAATGTTAGAGAGGTCTTTTAATGAGTATCTTCACAATTAGGAAATGGGCATGCCCTTTTTTCTTTTTGAGGGAATTTTCATGGAGAAACATAATTTTTTCTCTTTTTCACAAAAATTTAAAATGAATTTAAAATCTGTTAAAGTCTGAGCACTGCCACCAATGAAATTCTTGCAAGAAAGTCCCAACTTTCCACCAATACTTTCCATGGGTGCAAGAGTTCCCACTGCAATATTGTAAGAACCTGTAACTTCTGACCATGTTGAAGGCTTTTGAATTTTGTATGCTGTCTGCGTGTATGGTCTATTACTCTGGCCACTTGCCCAGTATCTGTGGTCAAGTAAACTTTCTTGCCGTATGATGTTTCCAGCCCTTTGCCCATGACACTAACCACCTGCTTATATAACTCTGACACAACCGTTCTGGAAAAATAACTGTGGCTTTGAATATGCCAGAGATGTGCAACACATGACATCAGTTCTTTAAAACCCATGTTTTCTACAAAAGAATAGGGCAGCAATGTATCCTGCCTACATGTCATGTAGACAGAAAATGACTATGAGGCCAAGGGCCACTTCCTATTATACTGGGTTTGGTTCTTCAGATTTTTTTCCCCTGGTGTGTGTGTATACTGTATGTGTATGTGATTTTTGATCCACAGAAGTTGCACCTTCGAGCTATACATGATTTCAGCAGTACATATATTTCTGTAGTAGTAAAAAAAGGTGCTCTATGTCCTGGCGTAATAAAAGAGAACTTTGGAAATAATGTTTTCTTATGCTCATTGAATGCTTTAAAAAGAGACAGCATGTTGAGGGGAATTGTCACTGTTCCTCCCTCTTCCTGTACTCTTGACATTGCTGACTGAGTTGTAAGCTACAAAAACTGAATAACTGAATATTTTTAGTTGCAGAAAAAATGAATGTCCTTTTTTATGTTGTTTAGAAAAACAATGCCTTTGGGTCAGTAGTGCACAGACTCACTGGATCTATACCCTATTTTCTTAGCCAAAAAAGAAAGCAGTGTGAGAATTGTTTCTAGCTTCTGAGGACTATTTAATAACACAAAGGCTGATTTTTGTTTTGATGTTGAATACTAGACTGAACCTATTCAGGAAGAGGAGTTAAAAAAGCTATGTGACATTGGTGTTCCTTATCCTGTCAAAGTATGGGAATGTCCCATAAGGTGGATAACTGATTTTATCAGTATTTTTTCAGTGTTGTATATATTGTGTTTTTAAACTTCAAAATGTTTTAGTTATATGTTGTAGGACTCCCGTGCATTGGGAATTGCACAGTCACTTCGGAGGATATTAGATGCTAAATTGGAACCAATTTTTGTGCTACAACAGCCTAATGACTATGCACTAAGATATCTTCAATTCTCCTCCATACACCAATTGCATGAATGGGAGAACAGTGTTGGAGTGTATGGGCATTTATTTCCTTGTGCCTGAATTTTTCACTTTGTATTAATAAGATGCAATGTAAATTAGAGAAAATTTAGTCGATTTTCCTGCGCATGCTATGGGGGTGTATTTGGGACGTGTTTGGAATATAGCAGGGGAGCTTTTTTTTCAGTCATGGGCCACATGAACAGAGATTAACATATGAGGGCAGCATTATGTTTTTTTATTGATATTAATGGTGAATTAGAACTCATCAAAGAAAAAAATGGATTTTTATAGCAGTAATACAAAAGTAGTACAAAAAAAGGTTGATCAACTTTATTTGAACAAAAGTGCACAGTTAAAGACCTCAAGTTAATAAGAATACAGATATTTAACAGACAACTATTTTGGAACTATACTGTAAGGGTAGACAGTGGTTATATTTTACTGGCCAACAAGTTTATGTGCACTACCTAATTATGTAAAAAAAAGTTTTTACTTCATTTCTTCTTCCTCTTCATATTTTCAGTCCTGGTGTTTGTTTTGACATGTTTCCTCAGAATTAGACTGACCAGACATACTGTTTTAAAAGGGACAGTACCTTTTTTTTCATATTTCTACAGCATCCCGTCTTTTTAATATGTGTCAATTTTGTCTTGTTTTTAATATAACATATATAATTTTTAATTTTTTTGTAATAAACTGAGCACAGCTTGTTTATTTCTCATAAGATAAAGTAAATTGGAACTTCCTTTCATCACACTAATGGTTTTACTGTGGTTTTGCTGTACACATTGATTACCATAGAGTCTTATGACTCGAGTGACTCATAACTGTCTAAGACTCTCGAGTCTATGGTTAATTACCATACAGTCTCTTAGACAGTTACACAACGACAAGTCATAAGACTCTATGGTAATCAATACGTAAAGTAAACACAGTAAAACCACTAGTGTGAGTGACTAAGAGAGGAAGTTCCGATTTACTTCAGGGGCAGGCTTTGTAGCCAAAGAGAGAGAACACCGCTAGTAAGAGACGGAGCAAACGCGTTCTCGCTGCTTGAAGCTTACTACGATCAGACTTGGAGTGACAGAGTCCCACTGTCTGTCTGGCCCACACCATGTCCCATTTTTGTCTCAAGGAAATATGGTCAGCCTACTTAGAATGGTATTAGAGGGGTTTATACTCCCATTGCTGTACGCTGCCCAGTTTTGGTTCTAGTGCATAGTTAACAGGGTAAATATGCTTGTACAATAAGTACTGCTCACTTATTATTGCTGTCCATGTACCTGGATTTGAACCACTTCTTCAATAAAACAAAAAAGTTTTTGTTAAACTACCACCTCTTAAACACTGTAACTTCAATAACTCCCCATCTGGCGATTAGCAGCTTAGTAGCACTAGCTGCCAGAATTATTACCTTATTCAAAAGAAATATGCATTCTTACTGGGCTGACAGCAGCATGGAGCGCAGACATCTTGCCATAGTGAAGTCCGCACGCCTGCACTGTCAGTCCCTTTTGGAGCCGGCCGGCTCCTAGCAACACCTCTTAGACCCAGCTGGGACTGACAGCTCAGGCGCGTGGACGTCACTATGGCAAGATGTCCGAGCTCCGTGCTGCTGTCAGCCCAGTTAGAATGCATAACACACTACTCTGGGTCACGCACACACCTATTTTCAAGTGGTAAAACAATCAGGCACAGATTTTCACATACAAAATATTTTAGGGATACAAATATATCCAATATAAAATCCCCCACTCTTCACCCAATTACCATTCACAAGCAATCCCAATTATTGTTCTTCAAGGAATGGAAATAATAATAAATGGTTTAAGCAGGATGAAATGGAATGAGAAGGATAGACAAGTCCACAGTCTTTCACTTTAACCGCATGCAGCCTTAAATACTTACTGCTAGTAAGTATATATATTCAGACTCTCTTCCCTGTAACCCCTGAGGAAGAGGATAGTAGTGTCCGCAATACACGTAGGGTGTGTTAATAAATCCCAGTGTGTGTTGTTACATTGGTATTCCTTTATTTTATTTAAAGCTCCAGCGCTTCAGTGAGGCTCCTGCTGGTGGAGCTGTCATTTGAGTGCCGCAGCTAAGAGAAATCAATAGAAGAAGTGCCTGGAGACGGAGTTGTTATCGGAGGAGGAAAATAGACTAAGCGGCTGAAGTTGAATACGTCATCATTGGAGGAAGTCTGCCAGTACACAGAGGTAACACACGCTGTGAGAGAGCGTGGTGTTTGAAGAACATCGGGGCGAGTTGGGAGACTTTAAACTAAGGGAGTTATATGCCTGTACGGATGGGGATCCTGTAAGTGTTTTTAAGATATTGCATGTGGGCAATAAAATTTGATGCTTTGCTTTTAGATGGTGCTTTTTGTGCTTTTTTTTAGATGCTTACAGTTAGAATGCATATTTCTTTTGAATAAGGTAATAATTTTGGCGACTAGTATTACTAAGCTTCTAGTCGCCAGATGGGGAGTTACTGAAGTTAAATTGTTTAAGAGGTGGTAGTTCCGTTTTAAAAATCTCAGATTAGACACACTTTGGGGTCAAATAGGATATATTTGGCCCATCAGCTACATGATGGATACCGATGCATTATAATCTTTGATGGCAGAGAGTGTGTGACTATGTACCCTAAATTTATCATAAATGCTCATATACACCTAGAAGTGCAATTGTTTGAGTTTATGCAACATCAAAGCACAAAAATGACCTCTGCTGAATTAGCTCCAGAAAGTCAAGTAGTAACTGAACTTGAGCATTAATATCCTTTTTCTTATATAGCAGATCTTTCTCAGTTTGTGAACATGTGCTTATTGCATCTTGGCCCAAGATGCACAACACACGGCTTTCTAACTATTGTTAGGCTACAGCACCATCATTCAATACTGGCTTACTGTAAATGATGGGATGTAGTCAAGAAACATGTTAGGTAGCCACTGGATGCAACCCAATGCTCTAGGAAAGAAGTGGGAAACGAGGCCCTCGAGCTGTTGCTGGATTACAACTCTCATCATCTTCCACCAGCTGTCAGCTGCCGAGATTCGTAGTCCAAAATCACTTGTGTGTGCGTGTGGGGGGCATATGTTTCCCACTCTGAATTAAGGTTATTATGGAAATGAAAATTGCAGTTCCTTACTAGAACAGGAGTTTACTGTTCTTACTTGTTAAATCATTCTCTCTTTAGTCCATATGGAGCACAGATATCATGGAGTTGAGGGCAGGACACATCCAAGAAGACAAGGTCTTTGGTGTGGAGACTCCCTCCTCCTCCTCCATTTCATCTCCCAGAATTCATGTGACAAAAAAGCCACAAAGTGGAAGAAAAGAAAGAGGGGAAGAAGAAAAGGAAATCTTCCAGGACTAAAACCCAAGAGGACACCTCTGCCTGAGAAAAGGACCATGAATGTCTTTTCTCCTGGTGGGAGACATGTATTCCATATGGACTAATTTGAAAAGGATTTAGCAAGTAAGAACATTAAAATCCTATTTTGTCTTACGTCCAATATGGAACACAGGTACCCTGGGGATATACCAAAGCTAGGTTCTCGGGCAGGAAAAGAAGAAAATACCTTTCCCACGTCCCCATTATACTAGCATTCCCCAGGACTATTCTGAATCTGAATAACCCAAAGAATAAGTGGCAAAGGACACTGAACTAGCACAACATACCAAACAAAAGCTATCAGGGCTCAGGAAGGTACTGAACAACTGGCAGTAAAAGAAAAAAGTGGCTCCTTAGACATGCAAGACTTCCTGCAGCAGCTTCCAGCCAAAGCTGGCCTCAGCTGAGGCATAGTCATTTACACATAAGCATTTAGTGAAAGTATGAAAGGAGGACCAAGTCACAGCCTTGTGCAGCTGTTCAGCTGAAGCCTGGTTAATGTAAACACCCACAGATCTAGTGGAATACTCCAAGATCTTAAAGGGAACCAGTTTCTTCCTGATCCCATATGCCTGAAGTATGGTTGCCTTGATCCAAGAAGCAATAGTTACCTTGGAATCAGCCCGATCCAGCCTGGAAACCTCAGGGATGACAGAGAGTCAAGCTTGAGAAAATGCTTAGTGCAGTACCTGAAAAATTTAAGGTAGTGCACCACTCCCAACAGATGGAAATCTCTCTCCTTATCAGAGGCAGGATCAGAACACAAGAAAAGGCAGCACAATCTCCTGATTGATCTGGAAGTCAGAGAACACCTTAGGAAGAAACTCCTGAGAGGTACTAAATACCACCTTGTCCTGGTGAAAGAAAAAAACAGGAATGGCGGGTTGTAAGACAGACCTTGTAACTCAGCCACCCTTCTGACAACTGCCAAATGAAAAGCCATCTTCAACGTCAGCTGACATAAGGAGATGGAAGCTAGAGGTTCAAAAGGAGTCCACTGCAGAACACTAAGGACCAGATTAAGATTCCCATGGATGTGTGAGAGCTTTGAAGGCAGGGAAGGCATTAGCCACTCCTTGAAGCAACCCCTTCATGTCCAGAATGTCAGCAATATGTCTCTGAAAAAGAACAGAGACGGCAGAGATCTGAACTATGAGGGAACTCAAACTGAGACCCTTGTTGACTACATCCTGGAGGAAAGACAACACCAAGGGGAGGTCAAAGACTTGTGATAACATATTCCTGTAAAATATAGACCATACCTTATGGCATGCCTTTGAAGAGATTGGCTTGCAAGCCTGACTCATGGTGTAAATGACATGATGGAGAAAAACTTCTGCTTACAGATAGAGGCTTCAAGAGCCATGTTGTCAAAGCCAGTATCTCAACATCCACGTACCAGAGATAACCCAGGAGTAGCAGATCTAGTCTAGGAGGAAGCCGAAGAGGATCCTGAATGGATAGACTTACCAGGTCCACAAACCAAGCCCTCCTGGGACAGTATGGGCAATCAGAATGACCATTGCCCTGTCCATTCTGATCTTCTGAATTACCCTGGGGATCAGAGGAATTGGAGGGAACACATAAGAAAGATGGAAGCGTCACAGAATGGACATCACAACCATCACAAAGGCCAGAAGGTCCTCCGTCCAAAAAAAGAACATTGGAACCTTGCTGTTCTGCCCTTGTTGCCATGAGGTCGAGCACCGGGACTCCCCACTGCTGGACTATCAAGTAGAAGACCTCCAGGTGGAATTCCCAGTTTCCAGGATCTACATTTTGGCAACTTAGAAAGCCTGCCAGCATGTTTGCTACCCCTGGAATGTGAAAAGCCGAGATAGCTGGAGCATGCCCTTCTGAGGAGCTCCTTTACCTCCCTTCAAGCGACCTCGATGCAAGATTCTTCTTAGTGATTGATGTATTTCACCACTGTCGAATTGTCTGACTGTACTCTCTTCAGGGCTTCCATGAGCACCGGAGAACAATCAAGGAGTGTCAGACGAATCATCCTGAGCTCCAGAATGTTGATGGACAACAGTATCTCATCCAGTGTCCACCTGCCCTGAGCACCCAGATGGCCCTAAACAGCCCCCTAGCCCCTCAGACTGGCATCCGTCATGACCAATGCCTATTCTGGAATCACAAATGGTCTCCTTCACTCCAAGTTTGGTCACTGAAGCCACCACTTGAGATCCTCCCGGGACAGAGTCATCTGGTAGAGGACATACTCTGAATTCCTGGGCCACAACAGACACAATCTGTTCCTCTGTACTTTCCTTGTGTGTAACGGAGAGTAAGGAACCACTTCCAGAGCCAATATCAGGTGCCCTAGTAATAGTACTCATTGATTGTGGCTGATTACCTCTCCAGAGGCCCAGACACTTCCTGGAACAACACCTGAACCTTCCTTGTAGGGTGTCAAATCTCATGCCAGGATCACAAGAAAGTGAGATGGGATCGGAGAAGATTTCTTGAGGTTGAGAATACTGCCGCGATGCACCAGAATATGAGCACACTCCTGGACATGCTGGGCAAGAATTCCCAGGAGGGAGCCTTGATTAGAAAGTCGTCCATATATGGGTCAGAGAGATGCCCTGGGTATATATGAATGTGGCTAAAGCTGACATGATTTTTAAAAAGGTTCAGAGCACCGGAGCCAGGTCAAAAGGCAGAGCTGTGAACTGGTAATGATTGGAGCAGACAGCAAAATGCAGGTAGTGTTGCCTGTCCGGGTGGATCAGGACATGCAGATGTCCTGAAGATCCAGATAGGCCAGATACTCCCCTGGGCACATTGCTGTGATGGCAGAGCACAAAGATTCCATCTTGACGCACAAAACTATTACATACCAGTTGAGGTATTTGAGGTACAGAATAGGATGTCTTCTTGTGGACCATGAAGATAGTAGCGTCTTGATCAATGCATGCTTTTGATCAGTGCTAGAGGGGCCGGTGGAGTAGTAGGGGCCATAGCAGAAGAGGGGCATAGGGACCCTGAATATTCCCTAGGTAGCCCTGTATGGTAAGAGGAAAAATGAGAGAGGGGGTAAATGAAGACCCTGAATCCTTTGCCTTAGGTTTACCCCATGTCGCTTAGAAAAATGTGTCTTTCCGCTTGGCAAAAAATTTCCTGCAAAAAGTGGCGATTTTCTGCTTTTTTTGCCTAGCTCATTCCATTGAAATCAATGGGAACATTGAAATTACACACAAAATACAATAAATATTATTTAATTTCACGAAAGCATAGTATAAAAGGGGCATGAGGGTGCCTGTGTTGGTGGTGTGTGGGGAGTTGTTTACTGGGATTGGGGGGCACTTAATAAAAAAGAAATAAAGAAATAAAATAAAAATCATAAGACATGGTATAAAAGGGTCTGAGGAGGGTGCCTGTGTTGGTGAATGAATTAATCATTTGAACAGGGAATTGGTTTTGGGGGGGGGTTTCTTGACTGCTATTGGGGGGGACAGTTAATAAAAAAATAAATCAATAAAATAAATTAAGACATTTGTATGTAAAGTGATAGAGGCAGGAACCCCCTGACATAAGCTGCCCAAAAATTGTTGATTTTTTTGTAGAACTAGATGTATTTTTTTTTTTTTCAAAACACAAGCCCTGAGAAAAAATAAAAATGCCTTGCTGGCCTAATGCCAGCAGGTCATGTTGGCCAGTGGCCACTGTCAAATGTCCTCCTGAGTTGAAACTGCTGTTCATACTGCTGCTGCTGCTGAGTTGTTTAAGCAGCAGGATGATTAGGCACCCGAAAGGGAATGGGATCAACAACAGCAGTAACATGGAAGATGGATGTTAAAGGTTCCACTTGCCACAACAGTAGCAGCACAATAAGTAGCCCACAGTCTAAGTGGAAAATAGAAGAAGTTTGCCATTAAATCTTCTCCACCTGCCCCTCCTCCAAAATCATGGGTGCATCGTTATTAGAATATACAGTTATCCCTTGAGAACAGGAACTGTGGCTTCCATAAGCAACTTCAATGTGCACAGTGTGTGTGTGTGTGTGGTAAATAACATCTGGGGCACAACTGTATCCAAACACCAAGAAACCCGAAACAAAGTACTGCTGCTGTCACTGTACCCATTATCCAGACCCCACTGAGGACACATGACAACTTGCTGACAGTTTAATAGTACTGATGAACCGTCCTTTCCAGAATCCTAGCATATTCTGTGGGATAGAATCTCCTCAGATGCCACCTGATATCGATTCTCCTCCACCACACTGGCATGTGTGGTCAGTGCACCACACGGTGTGCAATGGGTAGAGACGAACTGCCATATCCTAACATTAACAGAGTGGCTATCATTTGACGGGGAATGTAACAATGAACGAGGTGGATTGGCAGGAGATGTACTTGTTACCCTACAAGAAGAAGGTGATGTTGATGGCGAGCTAGTTGTTTCGCTCGTCATGGAACTTCCAGTGTCTGTCTGGGTTTCTTTATTCTTCGTCCTCTTTGATCTCCACCTTTCTGGAGAGCCAAGAGGTACAGTAACAGTGGTGCTAGATTTCCATAATGGGTGTTTGGCTTTAACATGTTTGACATAAATGTCATGGTGTCTGTGTTTCATGTGTGTTATCAGGGAGGTTGTGCCAAGGTGTGTTCCCTCCTTTCCCCTTCTCACTAACTTGTCAGAAATTTTTCACTGTACCATTGTTGATGATGACTGCACTGTGTCTGCAGGAAGACAATAATAGTCCCACATCCATGACTTCTGGGGGGAGGGATAGGGAACAGGTGGAGAAGAATGGCCTCTTTCTTCTTCTCTTCCTTCACTTTCTGTGGTAGTGGACAATGTTGCTGCTACTGCCTCAGATTTAGCACTGCAACTAGGATCAGGAGTATTGCTACTGCGGGCAATTGGAACCTGTCCTAGTCCCGCATTACTTGTTGACCCCATTCCCATTGTGTCCACGTGGTCTGTGGCACACTAGCCTGCTCCTCAGCACCCTGCTGCCCTTTCATCTCAGCAGCAGCAGAAATTAGAGCACTTGCAATTTCCGCAAATTCCAAAACTGATTGCTAGTGGTGGTGGTGATGCCCATCCTCATCCCTGTCTCCCATTCCTTCTCAGTTTCTGATAAAAAGGCCATCAATGTCTCTTCCACCCCAGCTTCTCCAACACCACCACCACCACTAGTCCCTACATGATGCTGCTATATTCCAGACATTTCACTGCTGCTTGGAGGAGGTGACGAGCAATGTGACAGAGAGTCCCCTGCTGTCACACTTGGCATCATTTTCTCCTTCCCCCCCTGAGTACTACAAGAAACACTAGCAGCAGGCAAAGTATTGGTGACAGTAGGTTCAGCACTGGCAGCAGGTACAACACTAGTGGCAGCACATCTGGCAGCAGGTACAACACTAGTGGCTGCAGGTACAGAACTGGTGGCACTGGCAGTTGACCTGTCCTGCTCTCACTAGTACTTCCCTTTTCTCCCTCCCTTCCCATTAAATTCCCCAAGATCACTGGGGGTAATTTAGGGGGACTGGACAGCATTGGTTCAGTACTGCTAGTCACTTCCTCCTCCCCTTCAGACTCAGTCGACACATAAGGGTCCTTCCAGCTCCTCCACTGATTATTTTTCACCCGCTCATAGTGATAGCAATCACTATGAGCCTTTCCTAACTCAATTTTTGCAAAATATCACAAGAGAACAGCACAGCATGTCTATCTCACTCTGTAGCTGCTTCTATTGTGTCTGCCTTCAGCAATAACATCACATGTTTATAGCGGAAGTGCAAAAACAACAGAAATCAATGGGCAGAAACGTAATAGCCATTGAAAAAACGGAGAAAGATTTTGGCCAGTGGGTGAAAGATGCGAACATTTTAACTGCTAGTTTTAAAGCGGATTTTCCCTCAAAAAAGCGGATAACAACATGGTTTTCGCTAAATTTCCCGCTGAAACATGGCGACAACTTTCGCCCATCACTATTGTTTATCAATTTCATTTTCTAAACACCATTTTCTAAATGTTTCCCATATTCTGCAAAACACTTTTGAAGTTTAAATCTTTCTACCTGCTATAATGGTGTGGATAACTTTTTCCGACAATCCTCTTGGTCTTAATGATTGCCTTTCAGCCTCCAGGCCATGAATTTCAGAAATTATGGATCTGGGTGCCCTAGGGGTCCCTGTAGCAGGAGATCCTTCCTTATGGGTAACAGCCATAAATGCTCCACCGATAGATTTGCCAGCTTTGAGAACCGCACTCTCCTTGGCCATTGTGGAGCTATGTGTACAGACTGTAACTGTCCTGCTTTATCTTCCTTAATAATTTTGGGGTCAATGAGATCTCTCTTTATTTCTTTTCTTCAGGCAAACCTAGCGTTTTGCGCATGTTTTTAAAATGGCTCCATCTTATCAGTATTGAATGACCCTTCCTCTTCCAATATCGCCTCTTCTACTGCATAGGAGTATCCAGATAATATTTCTTGGGGACTTTCTTATTCTAAATCATCCACTCTAATAGATATACCTTCATCAAGGTCATTCATTTATTGTCTTTTCTTGGCAGTTGAGGTTTGATGCATGGAATCAAGTGTTTCTTGCACTGATGTCTTCATCCATGCAACAAACTACTGAAACTGAGAGGGCATGTCTTGCCCTGCTGCCTTTTTTAAGCATTCAGGACACAATTTGGCTGCTTCAGATACAGATATTTTATTTTCACAACTGAAGCACTGTTTTACTTTATGTGGCCATTTGTCCTTTTTAACTTCAGACATCCATTTCACAATAAATAATGTCTCAATGCCTCCACCACCGCCGGTGCTGGCGGCAGGAAGAAAATTCAACATACTACCACTGGCTGGGATTTGTGCTTATGCACCTGCCAGCCAATTAGCTCTAGTGGGTTTTTGTCAACCCCGTTAGAAGCTGATTGGCTGGGAGGTGCCACATACCAGCCAATCATATAGCTGGAACCATTTTGAACAGAGATAGGCCATATAAAAGCCAGTCTCTGTTCAAATTTCCCCTCATTATGGCTCGGGCAACAGCGTGAGAGATTAAAATGGGGGGAGAAGTTGTTGATCTTTTTTCCTGCCACTGCAGCAGTATCGAGACATTCTTTATTGGAGGGGGGAATGATGGACAGATGTCTTTCACATTATATTGTGCATCATGGACATGTTAGGATACTTCTTGGGGGCATTGTGGATTGACAATGGAATTTTTCAATGAAACATGGCTGATTTCAACCTTTATATTTTTATTATAGAACCAGAGGATATTTGTGAAACAAGAAGACAGAAGATATAGATGAATAGGATAGAAGATGAAGAAGAAGACTGATAGTGGATGACCAGGGTGCTGATAATCCCACATCATTTTTTTGTACACACTTACCTGTTCAATCCGTTATGAATTTTTCCTTATGGACGGTATGCCCTCTGTTATCAGTGTTACAATGTAGTATGTTGTCTACATTGATAGATTGTATCACTTGGTGTCATCTTGATAGAGTGTATTACCCTTATTGATATATTGCATACTTGTATAACATTTCGATACGTGATTGCTCAGTTTAATAAGTATACTTTTATTCATCCACTTCCCCATCTATCATTTATGTATTATATACTTATCTTTTTCTTTGTTGTTTAAGTCTAAATTATGAAAATATTTACTTTTTTCTGCTGATTAAAACAAGGATACTTGTAATGTTGGGTGATGCTTCAGTCACACATTATTACAGAGCAAACTTGCATTTTTTTGAGAGTGTGTTTAAGTTTTCCATAGATGGATAAAGCAATACTGCCAAAACAATATTTGATTTCCATTGTGGAAAGAATGCCACGAGTGTGTTCGGCTGTTATATCTGCAAAAGGTGGCTTCTTTGATGAGTCAAAAACTTAGATTACATGTTGTTAAGGAAAACAATTCCATGATTCCTTTTTAATGCCCAATTGTTTATTTGTTCTATGCTTTATTTTCAGAGTACATTGAGACATTAAACTGTGTAAATTTCAATAAAAACTAGAAAAATGGGGGTGTTCTAAACTTTTGACCGGTAGTTTATTTATTTTTTTAAATTAGGGTTTACTAACCCTTTAAGCAATAAGCAGCATGCTGCACCTCACTATATCTTCTGAAAGTACAAGATAATGACATTCGAAAACTCTCACACTAGTAAGAGGATCAATCCAGCTTTAGGAGATCATGGTAATTGAATAAGACTGACTGCTGGTTTGGCAAAAACATCTGGAATGAATATCGCCATCTGACATGTATGCTTCTTAGTCTTTAACATGAACAGCATCTGCTGGTAGCTCTTTGCAATTTTCAGAGTGCTTTCAATGTATATTAAATCTTATAAGTACAAATTATAAGTTTCTATTTGATATATATCAATATATGTGAAATTTATTTTGTAGGGTAGGAGAAAACTAAATAGGTTCCATAAACAGTAATGATTATCGGATAGATTCGTCAATAAGTATTCTTTCCACATGAGGAAGTTAAATTGATACTATTATTACATTGAATTAAAAAAGCTCTGAAATTTTCAGTAGAACAGTCCAGTGGGTAACAAAGTGACCTGTGAACAGGATCCAAATGTACACTTTATATATAAGATTTACCAGTCCCTGTCTATGCTGTTGTAACATTTTAGACATGGATCAGGCTGGTCTTGTAGAGAAGAAAACAGGGATGACTATACAGAGATAATTTTCAGTCAGGTCCGTGTCCCTGTACCTTTTGTCACTGAGCTAGTATCTTTTATCAGTGACTCTTTTTTGGCACTTTGTCCACCAACAAAAAGTAACCTTGTACCTTTCTTTTTAGAAGATCGCCACTGAGACCTAGACACTAGGTAGTTTAGGAGTTCTACCAGGATCAGTGTATAAGGCTAATAAAATATCTTGGAAAAAGGGGGGGCAGAGTGAGAGATTAATGGAAATGGATGCATGCTAGGGTAGCTCCTGCTCCGCGAGCACAAAATCACTAGCAAACTATCTAAAAACACTTCCCACACACTGGTTAAATCATCTAAAAAGACATCTAAGACCGCTGGCACATCAAAAGAAACCAGAGCGGGGTCACAACCTATGAACAACTACTTTACTCGTCTCCAAGCAGGATAGATGGGGCCTGACAAAATGGCGTGTATACACCCTCCGGTGAGCCGCTCACCTTGTTTTTCGGATGGCGAGATCGAGGATGAGAGTACTCCGCATTCGGCCGGTCTTACTCATATCAGCCAAGGAGTAGTCATTAAGGCAGACTTTGCGGCCTTCACCCTTCAAATAAAAAAGTATCTGGCATCGGTGGTGGACCATGTTCGAACTATCAGAGATTAGGGAGGACCTCAAGCAACAGGGTACCAGACTGCAAACTCTGGAACAGGACCAGGCCTCATTGCATGCCTCCTTTCAGGCCCTGGATAATAAGTTTATGGTGCAAAGCAGGCTAACTTCCAAACTCGCCCAACACTTAACTGACCTCGACAATCGCGGGAGGCGGAACAATTTGAGAATCAGAGGCCTGCCCGAGCTTGAGGGAGCCGAAGACACCGTCCAACAGGCCATTGAACTTTTTAATTTTGTTATAAATAGAGACCCTTTAGCGACCATGGTGTTGGATCTGGCCCATAGAGCTTTATGCCCCAAGGACCTATCGGGAAGATTCCCTAGGGACATAATTTGCTGCATCCACACTTATGGCCTGAAGGAAGACATACTCCGAGTGGCAAGGCAGTGCCGTACCATTGATTATAAGGGTTTGAGTGTCCAGATACTCCCTGTCACTTGGGCAACACTACAGAAGAGAAAATTGTTAAAACCCCTAAATGAAAATACTGGTATTGGTATTATGCTTTGATATCTACTGTGGAAAAGGCTATAATGTTAGTAGTAGTATTTTTATTATGATCATAACGCAGAAACACAGCAAGACAACTAAATCAAATGTGATAAATATAGAGCTTGTTGTATCACAATTGATAACTTTGTAAAACTTTTCTTATTGTAAGTGGTAACTAGGTAGAACTCTGTAGACTGTTTTATCTTAAGTGATATAAATGCATATAAGGCGTTATCAGAGATAACAAGTATATAGAATGTTTTATCATGTATGGCAAATATAAAGAATATTTAATCATAAGCTATAGTGTTTGTAAGAGTAAAGAAGTAATTCAGAAATTTCTTGTTTCTCTATGAAAATGTAGTGCTTTACATTAAAAAATGAGATTGATCAAGATGTGCAGGATTTCATCAACATATTATTTTAAAGAAAAGAGGGAAAAAAAGAAGCAACCCCTTCATCTGCAATGGGAATGTTCAATGGTAAATTTGGATAAAAGTCTAATCTTTTATGTTAGGATAGGAAGAGGCATTATCAAAAGAAAAAAGTGAGTTTCTAATCTCACTTTATAGACCACTATTTAGACCTCACCTAGAATATTGTGTACCGTTATGAAGATCATATCGCCAGAAAAACATTAGAGGCTATTCAAAGAAGGCTACTACTTAAATGGTTCATGGCCTAAACAGCAAAGTTTATCAAAAATATTTCAGGACCATAATATGAGCAGTGGTTCCCAACTTTCATTTGGTTGAAGAAAAAAAAAATTCTATGAAACACTTGTGAAAGATAAACAATATAACAGTCAATTTATCTGAGAAGTTTTGACACATTAGACATGGTATTGTAACAAATAAATATGTCATGACACCTGTGGAGAACCACTTATATATAGCTTGGGCAAGAGAAGGCAGAAAGGATATGAGAGAAACTTTCAAATATATTAAAGGATTTAATACAATTCTGGAGGAAGCCATTTACAGAATAAAAATTAATTCTACAACAGGAGGACATCGACTAAAGTATAAGGGTAGAAAAATAAGAGAAAATGTAAGAAAAAAATTACTTCATTGAAAGGGTGACAGATACCCAGTAATTTATGAACCCATATGCCAAGTCTCAGGGTAAAATAATATTATGCTCTTTGGAAAATGGGCTGACAAGATGGGACAATTTTTTTTTATATCTGCCTTCAAATGTTCTATTGATAATGACATTGTATTTAAAGCCTTATTGTAAGGAGAGGTTTAGTAGAGTTTGTTTTTTAAAAGGGGCAATAAAGAGCCATAAAAAGTATGTATTCATTCTATCACTGAGGCTGATGTATGAAGTAAACTAGAGTAATTCTGGAGCAAAATAACTGCCCCATGGGAATGAATAAACAGTCCCCACATTTCCATTGATTTAAAAAAGGCTATTAACCCCTTAAATGCTAGGGACATCTCCAACACATTGCAATGAAGGCCTCTCTTACATTCAAAAGGCCCATCTGAATCAAAGGGAATTTACCTTTGCCTCCTATGGTGCACTTAGTTTGCCCCCAGTTCTTAGACTATCAGGATCTACGTTTCGGTTTAGCAGGGGATACTTGCCTGTCATTTTTGGAACTGGACCTCCCTTTTGGGGTGGGATTAGTCTAATATGTTTGTGGAAATTCTTCCTCTGTAATGGCACTAGAGAGCTAAAACATGATGCTTCTGGGCGGTGACTAGCTGTAGGACAGGCCACTGTGCTGTTGTTCATTCCCAGAAGCCTCTCACATTCTCTATGTTTATTTTAAAAACTCTTAGGGGTTCTCCCTAAGAGTGAATGGTAATTCAGACATGGACCCCTTGCTCTCAGTGGCTAGGGAATCCAGCTGCACCCTCCTGATGAGGCCCAACTAGGCCAAAACGTACGTCGGGGGTTAGCTGGTGTTCCCGTGCAGGGAGACTTGCCCGTCATTTTGGAACTGGACTGCCCTTTTGGGTGGGATTAGACTAATATGTATGTGGAAATTTCTCTTCTGTAATGGCATTAGAGTGCTAAAATGTGATGCTTCTGGGTGGTGACTAGCCGTAGGACAGGCCATTGTGCTGTTGTTCATTGCCAGAAGCCTCTCACATTCTCTATGTTCACTATTTACCTCCATTTAAGAAGCTAAACTCTCCTTAAAAATAAAAAGATGGTAACACTTTGAATACAATTCCCCACTTAATCTGTAACTGTAGTTGGAGGACAAGAGAGGTGTGTAATGCATTGCAATTCACACCTGTCTGGTCTTCAAGGGGTTACGTTTCCTGATGACGGATGGAGAGTTTAATATATTATTCCTCATACATAAAGCTAAAGATGTTCCATATAATAACAGGGCTTCTACCATTAGACAGAACAATACATTTAGTGGGTTGCAACTGCCTGGAGCAACACATTTTGAGGGGCACCTCAGCTATGCTGGTCACATTCATATTGGGAAATATGGGGTGATCAGAGCAACCCCAGTACCTTTGGACTAGACATCCACCACTGATTTATGTACCAGCTTAAAAAATCTTTTACTGCCATTGTTTAACCCTCTGAGTGCCAGAGAGGTATCCAATGCATTGCTCTTCAATGAGTTGCGTACCCCTCTGGTACTCTAAGGGTTAAGCCAGTGGAAACTGGAGACGTCCCTCACAATCAAATGGTTAACAGATTTTGTGTGTTAGCATATTACATACTAAGTATTTTCGATGATAGGCAACGAAGGATGGGGCTAGGGGTGGGGGTCATGTGAGGAATGGGGTATGACTAATATAATGGGTGGAATGGGTACAGATGCTGAAATCCCTTCCACATGTTAGTGGTAAGGCAGTGTTCCTGCTATAATATTGATATGGTATACAACAGCCTGGCTGAAGAACATAGATTTGTTTACAGTGGATGGGATCTATGTGGGTTCCCTGCAAATGTCTGTTTTGGTGTTAGGTATAAACATGTCTTTAGGAAAATGCCTTAACCCCTAGAGTGCCAGGTGGGTACATTGTACGAGTTCGCACAGCTGTACCTGCTGTGCCAAGCTCGTACAAGGTACACCTTAAATGCGGTCACTGCATAAGCCGGTATAACCGGCATGCAGTGGCCACATTTAAAAAAAACAATTGCCTGGCACTCTTGGGGGGACATGAGGATCACTCCTCATGTCCCCCCATGTATTGATCTCCCAGCCGATCGCGCTGGGAGATCAATACTTACGAAGGAGAAGCGGAGCTTCTCCTTCCTGCTCTCTCCTACCCGAACTTCCGGGTAGGAGTGGGCGGGACCGGGGGAAGCCTCCTAACGTCATCGGTGACATGATCACCGATGATGTTAAGGAAGTTTCCACGGTCCCATTCACTCCTACCGATGGTAGGAGTGAAAGGCAGGAGAGCTATTGCTCTCCTGCCGTCGCCAGATTGATCTCCCAGCACAATCGGCTGGGAGATCAATAACTGGGGGGACATCAGAAGGTGTCCTGATGTCCCCCCACGAGGTCTGATATAGAAAAAAATAAATAAAATAAATGTTTAACCCTATGAGTGCCGTGGGGACGTCCAGCGCATTGCTTTGCAATGCGCTGGAGACCCCTTTGGCAGTCACAGGGTCAGTTGTGCTGTAGCACATTTTTTTTAACTGAGACCTCATTGGGGGGGTCAGGAGAGGTCCTGATGACCCCCAATGAGGTCTATATATATAAAAAAAAAAAAATAGAAAAATTAACCCTGTGTGTGCCACTGGGGGGGGTCAAATGCAGACCCCCCCTCCTGTGGCACATACAGGACTTTGGTTTGCGTTTCTTTTTTTTTCAAAGCTTGTTGGGGGACCCTGATGTCCCCCAACAAGCTATGAATAAAAAATAGTAAAAAAAAAAAAAAAATTAACCCTCTGTGTGCCACAGGGGGTCCAATGCATTGCTTTGCAATGCATTGGACACCCCTGGGAAGACAAAGTGTTTTTCTTTTTTTCTTTTCTTAATTTTTAGTTTATTTAGACCTCATTGGGGGGCATCAGGGGTCCTGAAGCCCCCCAACAAGGTGTAAAAAAAAAAAAAAAAAGTAAAACAATACGTGCCCCATGGGGGGGGGGGCAGTGCTTTGCAATGCATTGGACCCCCCTGTGGCACACACATTTATTTGTTTTTTATTCTGCCCTTGTTGGGGGGTAATCAGAAGTAGACCTGATCCCCCAACAAGGTATGAATAACAAATAATAAAAGAAAAAAAAAATTAACCCTCTGTGTGCCACAGGGAGTCCAGTGCATTACTTTGCAATGCATTGGACACCCCTGTGGAAGACAAAGTGTTTTTTTGTTTTTTTTCTTAATTTTTACTTTATTTAGACCTCATTGGGGGACATCAGGGGTCCTGAAGCCCCCCAACAAGGTGTAAAAAAAATAGGAAAACAATGTATGCCCCACAGTGGGGTCCAACGCAGTGCTTTGCAATGCGTTGGACCCCCCCCCCCCCGTGACACACATTTATTTATTTTTTATTCTGCCCTTGTTGGGGGGTCATCAGAAGTAGACCTGATCCCCCAACAAGGTATGAATAACAAATAATAAAAGAAAAAAAAATTAACCCTCTGCGTGCCACAGGGGGTCCAATACTTTGCTTTGGAATGCATTGTACACCCCTGTGTCGGACAAAGGATTTTTCTTTTTTTTCCCCTCATTATTTTTTATTCAGATCTCATTGTGGGGCATCAGTTCTAATGCCCTCCAATGAGGTCTACATATATATATATATATATATATATATAATTTTTTTTTTTTTTTTGGGAAAAAAAACACAAAACCTGCATGTGTTACAGGTTGGTCCCATACAAGTGGTTTACAATGTGCTGGACCCCCTGTGGCACACACACACATTTTTTTCCCATTATTTTTTATTCAGACATCATTGGGGGGCATGAGAAGTGGTACGATGCCCCCCAATAAGGTATGAAAAAAAAAAATAACAGCTAAAAAAAATTAACTCTTTGTGTGCAACAGGGTGTCCAGTGCATTGCTTTTCAGTGCATAGGACACCCCTGTGGCATGCACACAAAATGCCTCCAATCCCCCCCAACCACATACCCTACCCACCAGCCTAGTTTCACAGCCTACTGGCAGTCCCATTCCCCCAGTCTGACCCCCCCAGCCTGATTCCACTGCCTACTGGTAGACCCAAGTGCCAGTACGCACTGGATTCAGGCTGGGAATCAAACAGTGCATGATGGGACTTACAGTGCACACTGGTAACCACAAATCCCCCATATGCACTTACCTCCCCACCATCACCACCGCCACACTTACTCGCTGCCCACTGGTAGATATACCCACTTACACAGCCTGACCCTTCGTCCCTTCCCTGACCTGGTTTCTCTGGCACACACAAGTCCTCACTTACACTGACTGACCACTGGTAGAAATAGAATCACACATACACTGTTTGCTTCCCCATCCTTGTTCCACTGGTAGCCACGCTCCTGGCACCCAATATGGTATGTCAACCCACAGCAGTGGGGCACTATTTTTTGTAGGCTGGCAGGAGGTCCTCCTAGGAAATCCCATGGTGTTGAACCATTTCCGTATCTTTGAAGTGACTGATTTGTAAGAAAAACAATTTTTTTTTCTGTAGCACCAAATTCTGGAAATAGTTGTGAACTCTAACTTAGGGGTAGAAAAGGAAGTCACAGCTCATTAGATGCGGCAGGTTATCTTCTTTCCAAAATGTCATAGTTTCTGTACCCTTTCTTCACTTCTGTAGTTGACATAACCATTTTTGTACAGGAAAGTATTATTTGAGAAAATATTAGAAAAATCAGAGGTTGTTGTAGGTGTCATTTTGCACTTCTAGCACCCCCTACGGTAGGTCAACTCACACCAATGGGGTGTCATTTGACTCCTAAGAGCACTAGCTAGTGAATGCAGTTGAAAATTGCATGGTTTTCACAGAGATCCATACATTTAAAGGGGCAGAAATGTAAAAAATGCAATTTTTTTCCTATAGTGCCACCTTCTGGAAGCATTTGGGCACAACAGGTTTGGGGTAAGAAGGCAAGTGGCCCCTCATTAGATGCGGCAGGTTATCCTCTTTACAAAATGGTATGGTTTCTCTACCTTTCCTGCATATCTATAATGGTTATGACACTTTTCGTGCAGGCAGATAATTTCAAAAACAAAAGTGTCAGGTTTAGGTAAGTGTTCCTACCACCCACATATTGCATGTTATCCCACACAAATGGGGTAACATTTTTCTCATGTTGGTAGAAGGTACTGAATACAGTAGGAAATGTTATGGTTTTCAAAGATTTTGGTATCTTTGAAGTGGTGGAAATGTAAAAAAAACATGTATTTATTCCTATAGCGCCACCTTTTGGAAATAATTGAGCACTTCAGCCAGGGGGTAGAAAGGCAAGTGACCCCTCCTGTGATGTGGGTGAATGTCTACTTTCCAAAATGGTATACCTTTTATATATTTCCTTCATGTCGCTAACAGTTATGAACATTTTAGTACAAGCAGCCATTTTCGAGGAAGCAAACAGGTAGGTGTATTTATGTGGTTCTGGCACCCCTAAGGTAGGTCGACTCATACCAATGAGGTGTCAATTTTCTCCAAAGAGCACTAGCTAATGAATACATTTGGAAATTACATGGTTTTCACAGATTTCAGCACATTTGAAGGGGCAGAAATGTAAGAAAATGTCTTTTTTCTTCATTAGCGCCACCTTCTGGAGTCATTTGTGCACTCCAGGCTTGGGGTAACAAGGCACGTCACCCATCATTAGATGCGGCAGGGTGTCTTCTTTTCAAAATGGTATGGTTTGTGTACCCTTTCTTCACTTATGTAGTTGTTATAACCATTTGTGTACAGACAAGTAATGTTTGAGAAAATGTTAGAAAAATTAGAGGTTGCAATAGGTGTAGTTTTGTACTTGTAGCGCCCCCTGAGGTAGGTGAACTCATACCAGTGGGGTGTCATTTTTTTCCTAAGAGCACTAGCTAATGAATACAGTTGGAAATGCCATGGTTTTCACAAATTTCAGTATATTTGAAGGGGCAGAAATGTAAGAAAATGCCTTTTTTTTTCATTAACGCCACCTTCTGGAGGCATTTGTGCACTCCAGTCTTGGGGTAACAAGGCAAGTCACCCATCATTAGATGCGGCAGGTTGTCTTCTTTTCAAAATGGTATGGTTTGTGTACCCTTTCTTCACTTCTGTAGTTGTTATAACCATTTGTGTACAGACAAGTAATGTTTGAGAAAATGTTAGAAAAATTTGAGGTTGTAGTAGGTGTCGTTTTGCACTTCTAGCGTCCCCTGTGGTAGGTGAACTCATACCAATGAGGTGTCATTTTTCTCCTAAGAGCACTAGCTAATGAATACAGTTGGAAATGCCATGGTTTTCACAAATTTCAGTACATTTGAAGGGGCAGAAATGTAAGAAAATGCCTTTTTTTTTCATTAGCGCCACCTTCTGGAGGCATTTGTGCACTCCAGTCTTGGGGTAACAAGGCAAGTCACCCATCATTAGATGCGACAGGGTGTCTTATTTTCAAAATGGTATGGTTTGTATACCCTTTCTTCACTTCTGTAGTTGTTATAACCATTTGTGTACAGACAAGTAATGTTTGAGAAAATGTTAGAAAAATTTGAGGTTGTAGTAGGTGTCGTTTTGCACTTCTATCGCCCCCTGAGGTAGGTGAACTCATACCAATGAGGTGTCATTTTTCTCCTAAGAGCACTAGCTAATGAATACAGTTGGAAATGCCATGGTTTTCACAAATTTCAGTACATTTGAAGGGGCAGAAATGTAAGAAAATGTCTTTTTTTTTCTTCATTAGCGCCACCTTCTGGAGGCATTTGTGCACTCCAGTCTTGGGGTAACAAGGCAAGTCACCCATCATTAGATGCGGCAGGGTGTCTTCTTTTCAAAATGGTATGGTTTGTATACCCTTTCTTCACTTCTGTAGTTGTTATAACCATTTGTGTACAGACAAGTAATGTTTGAGAAAATGTTAGAAAAATTTGAGGTTGTAGTAGGTGTCGTTTTGCACTTCTATCGCCCCCTGAGGTAGGTGAACTCATACCAATGAGGTGTCATTTTTCTCCTAAGAGCACTAGCTAATGAATACAGTTGGAAATGCCATGGTTTTCACAAATTTCAGTACATTTGAAGGGGCAGAAATGTAAGAAAATGTCTTTTTTTTTCTTTAGCGCCACCTTCTGGAGGCATTTGTGCACTCCAGTCTTGGGGTAACAAGGCAAGTCACCCATCATTAGATGCGGCAGGGTGTCTTCTTTTCAAAATGGTATGGTTTGTGTACCCTTTCTTCACTTCTGTAGTTGTTATAACCATTTGTGTACAGACAAGTAATGTTTGAGAAAATGTTAGAAAAATTTGAGGTTGTAGTAGGTGTCGTTTTGCACTTCTAGCGCCCCCTGAGGTAGGTGAACTCATACCAATGAGGTGTCATTTTTCTCCTAAGAGCACTAGCTAATGAATACAGTTGGAAATGCCATGGTTTTCACAAATTTCAGTACATTTGAAGGGGCAGAAATGTAAGAAAATGTCTTTTTTTTTCTTTAGCGCCACCTTCTGGAGGCATTTGTGCACTCCAGTCTTGGGGTAACAAGGCAAGTCACCCATCATTAGATGCGGCAGGGTGTCTTCTTTTCAAAATGGTATGGTTTGTGTACCCTTTCTTCACTTCTGTAGTTGTTATAACCATTTGTGTACAGACAAGTAATGTTTGAGAAAATGTTAGAAAAATTTGAGGTTGTAGTAGGTGTCGTTTTGCACTTCTAGCGCCCCCTGAGGTAGGTGAACTCATACCAATGAGGTGTCATTTTTCTCCTAAGAGCACTAGCTAATGAATACAGTTAGAAATGCCATGGTTTTCACAAATTTTAGTACATTTGAAGGGGCAGAAATGTAAGAAAATGCCTTTTTTTTTCATTAGCGCCATCTTCTGGAGGTATTTGTGCATACCAGGCTTGGGGTAACAAGGCAAGTCACCCCTCATTAGATGAAGCAGGTTGTCTGCTTTCCAGAAATATATAGTTTTATATAGTTATTCCACTGTTTTAGGGTAGCTTTACCACAAAAACCATAGAATGTGCATATTAGTTTATAAAGATGAAAATGTCATTTTGCGCTGCTGGTGATTAGGGCTCTACGCTAGCCATGGACGTAGGTAAAACTATACAAATTTGGTATTTTTTTACTCGGGGGACTCGGGGCTTTTTCAAATAATTGAAACTTTTTCAATCAATGTAAATGTTTTTGATACATAGTATGTGATTTTAGCAAAATGAGTAAATTTTCACTTTTTTTTGTCATTATGACATCATAGCTTTTTGCACGATGTAAAATTCTCTTCATGTAAGGTACCACAAGAAAGCTCAATTAGTTCTGAAAAAAACAATATATAGTTTTCCATATTTAACTAAAAATCCCCAGAGGAAATCAAGCCTAAACAGAAGGATAGCAAAAATGCTGAAAAAGTGTCTGGCCTGCAGGGTACAGGAAATGGCCCAAGCCTCTGGCACTGAAGGGGTTAAGTGCATATAGTTCTTTAGAATAAGGTATATGGATCACTATAAATATAATAAAGAATATACATCAAAGCATTTTAAATATGTATAGCTTCATTGTTATGCTGCCAGTAACGATTTATATCACATTGAAGTTGATAATTGTTATCAATGATTTTAAATTACATATTCCCATTGAAGTCTGTGAAACTGTAGATAAAATCCTTGACAAAGTTATCAGCTGCAATGTAATGCACACACACACAAAACACACACATTAGGGAAAAAGTCCTGCACTTGGAGCTCGTAACTGAAGTGGGCTGTCAGAAGAAACACAGGACCCTATTCATGAAGCTACAGAAGATCAATTCTGGGGCAAACCAACTGAAAAAGGGGCAAAGGATGATTCCCATTGATTAAAATAGGGACGTTTAACCCCTTGAGTGCAAGAAAGATAATGAATGCTTCGCTTCTGAATGCTTTGGAGACATTTGCAGCATTTAAATTACTGAAATGTTCATTTCTCACCAAGGTGCAGCTGGTTTGCTCCTTAATTGCTCATCTTTCCTTCTCAAATACATCACAAAGATTCATTCAGAATTAAGTTTTGCCACAGTCTGAAGGCATTGTCATAGCGAAGGGGTGGGGGTGGGGGGGCTGTAAGGAAGCTTTATCACATAATGATACATTACTTCCACCCACTGAACTATCACTTTGGAAACCCCTGAGCAATGCTCATATTAGGCATGGCTACAATAGTATAATAATAATAATTTGTGATTTTTATAGAGCTTTTCTCCTTGTGAGACTCAAAGCGCTTTACAAATCTATAAAGAGACATAAAATGTAAGAATTTCTTATGGTCACATGAGTTGACTGAATGCCTGATAAAAGAGATGGGTCTTTAGCTTTTTTTTTAAAAGTATGTAATGATGGTGCCTCTCTGATTGAGGACGGTAAAGAGTTCCAGAATATCGGGGCAGCATGACTGAATGCCCAGGAACCTGATGTTGTCTTTATTCTGGGCACTGACAGCAGGGATCTGTTGGCTGACTGCAGTGAGCGGGATTGAGTATAGGGTGTCAGGAGTTCTTTCAGGTACTGTGGGCCTTGATTATACCCTGTAATACATCAGTAACACCCTGCTACTCTAGAAACCAAGGCCCCTCAATGAATAAAGCACTTTTAAGAACTGCTGAAATCCCTGATAATACCATGAAAGGAGTCCTCATATATAGGAAGATGTAGGCCTTTTAAAACAAATGAGTCATTTGTAAAGCTAAGCAATATTTCTAGTATAAGCTGTTACAATGATCTCTTGAGCACCAAAGATAGACACATTTCTTTTCAAAGTATCTGTCCAAAGGATTACATTTATTCTTTGTTGAAAAATAAGTTTGAATTAATATTAGAAGTGAGGTCCTCTGTAACAAGACAAAAAGATCAAACACTCAGACCTCATAGACAGCTCCAGAGAACATCCATTGTCTATGAAAACACTACAATTCTTCAGAACCTCTTCTGCCAAAGATAACTTATACCTGGGTTTCTTTTGTGGAAATTTGCAAAGCAGAGATGACAGGAAATAAAACATTCTCCTATTGATTGGTAGAATGGTTAATAATACAGGGTACACACAAGGTCCCACAAAAAGTAGAAGAGTCAGCATTAAAGGGATAGTAATACTTCGTTTTATCTTTATTTTATTTTGTAGGCATTAAAAAAACATGAAGAATGATATAAGTCTTATCTCTCAAACCTTTATGGTTTGGGAGATATTCACAAGCAAAGTTTCCCCTCCCACCCCTTTTACCTAGTGTAAGCCATCTCTTCTCAGATGGGAAATCTGGTTGTAAGACCAGACAGATAACAGAAGGGGACATTCTTCTTCCTATAAGAACAATGAAGGCCCTGCCCCCCTTGACAAGTTTTTCAGGTTTTTCCCTTATCTTAATTGAAGATTGTCCCTCTCTGCAATCTACCTGGGCACCTCCCTTCTGATCTGGCTGAGCAGTGTTACATCATTTACAGGGGCGGGAGGGGGATACTTTATCGTTGAATTACTCTTGAACTACAACTCTGACAATTGAAATAACACTCTCCAAAGTCCAAATACTATGATGATTAATTAGAGCTGCTTTTATTATGAAACATTACTATCCCTTTAATGAAGTCTGCCAAGGAAACCAGGTTTAGCTTTTGATTTTCATTCTGCAGCACTGAAACAAAATATATACCTGCTGGTTTTGCATTTTTTATTTTAGGAATTATAGGCAATTAGGAATAATTATATCAGCCCTTGTGCACTTTCAAGAGATTATAGAAAATAGATCCTGAACCCATAAAAACCAGTCCCTCGAATTCCACCACTAAATCACTGTTAAGTAACTTACACAACTGCATAATAGTTTACTGTACACACATGCTTTTTTCTGTACCTTGAGGTCACAAATTCAGTTTTCATTATACACAGTAGGCATCCCTGCAAAGTCTATCCTGATTTCCTGTCTATGGCAGTGGGTCAAGGGGTAAATTATTTTGAGAAGCCTCCAAATGGCCCTTGGATAAATGAGATGCCTTTTAACTTGTTTTGCACCAAGTAACATGTTGAGCAGGTTTGAGACAGCAAGAAGGAATTTGAGAGAGACAAACAGCCCATTCTCAAGTCTAACCATATGGATAGGATTCCCATTTGTGCTATATAAACATAAAGAAAGGATAATAGATGCACAGCCCTAATACCATCATCTCAACCTAATATCATCTCAACCTTCCAATCTCTTCTACACCCACTAACACAAACACCTTCCACTAACTTCTGTGCACAAGATCTCGCCACCCACTTCAAGGAGAAGATTGACTCCATCAGACATGAAATTTCACCACTTCCACCCCCACCCAGCCAGCTTAGCCCTGTCACCTCTTCCACATACACACTAAGCTCCTTCTCACCCATCACTGAGGCTGAAGTTTCCAATCTCCTCACTCACTCAAACCTAATCAAATGCCCTCTTGACCCAATCCCATCTCAGGTCAAGCCTGTAGTGAACTGATGCAGATTCTATTCCAGATCTACTATTACTTTCAGATTCCCCCATAAAGAAACATATTGACATGTGTAGAAATGTATGAGCTGCCACAAAATGTTCAGCGCCCTGTTACATCTAAGTCACTACTGTGTCTTGTTTGAGGATTCTGCTAGACGCTGACATCAGGAGAAGGGGAGGGAAGGGGAAATTTGATTGTGAATATCTCTCAAACCATAGCGGTTTGTGACATGGGGTTTGTGGGAATGAGATTTTTTTTACCCTCTACAAATCTATAAAAAAAATTATGGGACATTACTAACACTTTAATAACTGTCAGACATTGCTCCTTCAGTAACATATTATGTGTTATCTGAAGCTGCCAGAACAGTGACTTCAGATGGCAGTTAGAGGGGAATCCCCATTTACAGCAAAAGAGAATGATTTCTAATGATTCCAATCTGGCAGCCTTACTGCTTACAGAATAAAAGGTCTTGAAGGATTATACTCTGTCCTGAAACCACTCTCTTCATTCAAGTAATGTTACTGTTACCCACAGAATTCATCAGCACCATAGTGTAGGAAAAATTGGCAGTCTTTCTCGCTTTTTATAAACATTAGGGAAATTGATATTTTAGAAATATATGTAAGACCTACAATAATCTGGCCAGCAAAATTTATATTCAAAGTGACATTTTTAAAAACAAAATTAACTGCTGGGTATGCAGCTTCCCTAAACTATTCTTGCAGTATACATACAGTGAGGGAAAAAATTATTTGATCCCCTGCTGATTTTGTAAGTTTGCCCTCTGACAAAGAAATGATCAGTCTATAATTTTAATGGTTGGTTTATCTGAACAGTGAGAGACAGAATAACAAAAAAATCCAGAAAAACGCATTTAAAAAAAAATTATAAATTGATTTGCATTTTACTGAGTGAAAAGGTGAAATTTAGTCATCAATATTTTGTTTTCCTCTGTGTCCTTCCATGGCAATGGACTGTGGGTATTGACTCCGCCCTCCAGCTGGTAGGACCAAACAAAAGTATAAATCAGTCGTTCCTCCTCTCATGCTCAGTTATTCACTTTAATCAAGCTGAAAAATATAGAGAAGTCGTTAGGCGTATAACCACAATTAAATCTGCATAATCAATAATACTGACATAATTTATCTAAGACAAATATAGAATTAGATAAGTATAAGGCATTGGAGAACGATACAAATGCCAATAAACCAATATTTTGGGTCAGGTTGCCGTGGAAGGACACAGAGGAAAACAAAATATCGGTGAGTAAATTTCACCTTTTCCTCTGTGTCCAATCCACGCAATGGACTGTGGGACTTACCAGAGCAGTACCCCAGAGGCCAGGGTGGGAGTGTTATTCTGAAACAGGAATGGCTGCCTCCAGCACCTTCCTGCCAAATTTTGCATCTACAGAAGATTGGATGTCCAGCTTATAATGTTTTATGAGGACCAAGTAACAGCTCTGCAAATCTCCACAGGTGAGGCAATGGCTTTTGTGCCCAGGACGTGAACACAGCCCTAGTTGAGTGTGCTTTTAAGCCGCTAGGAGGGGACTGATGAGCAGACTCATATGCCAGGCTTATACACTGTCTGATCCACCTGGCAATGGAGGCTTTGGAAGCCGCTGTTCCTTTATATTTTCCAGTATGATGAACAAACAAAGACTGAGTCTTTCTGAATGGCTTAGTTCTATGTAGATAAGTCCAACTTATGTAACTCCTGCTCCTTCTCGTTTGAGGGGTTAGCACAGAAAGAGGGGAGATTATATCCTGACTCAAATGGAATGTAGAGGTTACCTTAGATCGGAAAGAAGGCCTTGGATGCAACACTACTTTATCTTGGTGAAAAATAAGGTGGGGTGAAGTGCATAGTAAAGTTTGAAGTTCCCCCACTCTGCGGGCTGAGGTTACTGCTGTGAGCAAGATGGTCTTTAAAGTAAGATGCTTAATGTAAACAGAGTCTAACGGTTCAAAGTATTCATGGGAACATAGTTGCTGAAGTACTAAATTCAGATCCCATGGGGGAACAATTTCATGTATGGTTGGCTTAATCTTTGTGACAGTGGTCAGAAATTGCCGAACCACATATTGCTCCGCAAACGGAAAAGCTAGCACCGCTGATAGTTGCACCTTCAAAGATGCTGGTCGGAGACCCTTGGTAAACCCTTCTTGTAGAAAGTCTAGGATAACCGCTGAAGAGATGTCATTTCGATCCATGCTTTTGGAACTACACCATTTGTAAAAAGTAGACCAGACTCGGTAGTATATCCTGGTAGATGAGGGTCTGCGGCCAGCCAGGATAGTCTTGATTACTGAATCTGAGAGACCCTTGAGTTTTAAGAAGCTCTGCTCAGCCGCCATGCCTTCAACTTCAAGAACGCTGGGTTTGGATGGCAGATTGGGCCCTGCATCAGAAGCTGAGGAATCTGTGGAAGGCTGATTGGTGGACTTACAGACATTCTGAGAAGGTCACAATACCAAATCTTCCTTGGTCAGTCCGGGGCTACTAGGATCACTTCCGCTCTGTCCCTTCTTATCTTCTGTATTACCTCTGTCAGAAGAGGAAGCGGTGGGAAGGTATAGGCTAGGTGAAACCCCCAGTGGAACTGTAGAGCATCCTGACCTGCCGAGTTCTGGGACTTCCATCTGGAGAAAAACCTCTGGCATTTTGCATTTGTTTCTGTTGCCATGAGATCTATGGTAGGGTTTCTATCACGGTGCCCGTGATTGCTGTCTTTTTGTGTCTATCACCTGTAGGGGGCTCCCATTGGCTGTCTGCCTTTAGCCCGCCTCACCTTGCCTATTTAAACTGAGTTTGGGCCCCATTTGGTTGCCCTTTCGTGGTGTCTCTGGCTGCCTCCGCTTTCATTATGTTACTGAAGATTCATGGGCCTTTAACTGTATTCCTGTTATCCTGAGTTCGTCCAGTTCCTGAGTCTCCTGTTCAGCCGTACCTGTTCCAGTGCCTGTTCCGGTTGGAGTCGTCCGACGTTGCTGTTTCCTGCTGCCAGTCCTCGTTGCCGTTCCTGATCCGGTTGACCATCATTGTGCTGGTTCCTGTTCATCTCCTGCGTTCAGTTTCCTTCATCTGTGGCGACCTTGTTCCTCGGTCGCTCAGGTGACATTTCCATCCTGCTGGTTCCCAACGTGCGGACGCTGGTTTGCTCCACCGCCTTACGGCTTACTATACATCTAGTCTGTTGGTTACCAGTGCGCGGGTGCTGGTTCGCTCCCCTGCCTTACGGCTTACTATAATCTAATCTGTTGGTTACCAGCGCGCGGGCGCTGTCTCGCTTCACTGCCTCACGGCTTACTATACATCTAGTTGTTGGTTCCCAGCGTGCGGAAGCTGGTTTGCCCCACTGCCTTACGGCTTACTATACATCTAGTCTGTTGGTTACCAGTGCGTGGGCGCTCTTTCGCTCCCCTGCCTTACGGCTTACTATACATCTAATCTGTTGGTTACCAGCGCGCGGGCGCTGTCTCGCTTCTCTGCCTTACGACTTACTATACATTTAGTTGTTGGTTCCCAGTGTGCGGACGCTGGTTCGCTCCACTACCTCACGGCTTACTATACATTTAGCTGTTGGTTTCCAGCGCGTGGGCGCTGGTTCACTCCTTTGCCTTCTGGCGTACTATTCATTCAATCTGTTGGTTCCCAGAACGCGAGCGCTGGTTCGCTGTCCTGCCTGACAACTTACTATCATTGTATCTGTTGGTCCCCAGCACGCGGGCGCTGGTTCGCTCCACTGCCGTACGGCCTACTTGTAATTAGAGTGTTGGTTCCCAGCATGCAGGCGCTGGTTCGCTCCATTGCCTTAAGGCCTACTATACATTTAGTCTGTTGGTTCCCAGCGCGCGGGCGCTGGTTCACTCCACTGCCTCATGGCTTACTATTCATTAGTCTGTTGGTTCCCAGTGCGCTGTCCAGTCCTAGACAGCTGGTTTCTCTCTCAGTACACGGGTACTGATGTGTGCGGACTACCTGGTATTACCACTAGCTCTCGTAGCCTCTACATACCATCTCTATACTGTCCTTGTCATCTGACAGTCATTGAGGCCCTAGTGGTTGGCACCATTTCCTCTAAGACTGCCTTGCCCGGTATATTGGTAAGGCCGGTAGAACCTTCCAGTCGTTTCCATTTTGAGGTTGCCTTACCTGGTATTGGCAGGGCCGGTACAGCCTACATCTATGGTGTTCCATTAGGCTGCCTTGCCCGATATATTGGCAGGGCCAGTAGAGCCTGAATCATATGGTGATCTGTTAGGCTGCCTTGCCCGGTATATTGGCAAGGTCGGTAGAGCCTAGTTCTCCTTGTTATCCGATAGGCTACCTTGCCCGGTATATTGGCAGGGTCGGTAGAGCCACCCTTCAATTGCTTGTCCAGGCTGCCTTGCCCGGTATATTGGCAGGGCCGGTAAAGCCTTACTCGCTATTATCACTACCTACTTGTCATTTCTATGTATTGTATGTATGTGTATGAAATCCTACGGGATTATCTTAAACTTTTCAATAAAGTTGTGTTTTTACCTAACTTTGCGTCTGAGAGTCTTAACAAACCGTGACAGTTTCCCAGCTGAGCTGTGAGATCTAGATATACCTGGTTGTTTAAGGCCCATTCCCTGGGTCCAAGCTCCTTCTGCTCAGGTAATCCACCTCCCTGTTGAGATTTCCTGAAATGTAAGTCGCTGATAGAGCTGCCAGGTGTACTTCTGCCGAATTGAGAATCATGATAGCCAGACAATTGAGCCTTTGACTCTTTGTTCCTCCCTCCATGGTGCTGAAGCCAGGCCAAATGGCAACACCCTGTACTGATAATGATTCTTTTGAAAATGGAACCAAAGAAATTTCCTGTGGGCATGATGAATTGGGATGTGGTAATATGCATCCCTTAAGTCTATTCTGGTTAGGAGTATTGCGGACGAACCATCTTGATTGCTGTTGAGACCGTCTCCATCTTGAACTTCCTTATTTTGAGAAAGGTATTGACCTTCTTTAAATCTAAGATGACCCTTAAGTCTGTGGAAGGCTTGGGAACTGAAAAAACAGTTGAGTAAATCCCATGGAACTCTTGTGTCTCGGGCACTCTCTCTATAACACGGTTGAGAAGGAGGATCTGGATTGCCTGGTTCATACCTGCTGCCAACCTTGGGTTCCGTATTTTGGATATCTTGAAGATCTGTAGGTTTGGGACAGAATGAAACTCCAAGCTGTACCCCAACTCCAGTATTTGACGCACCCATCAATCTGGATGTATAGTCATCCATGCGTCTCTGAAGAACTCCAGTCTGCCCCCTACTGGAGAGGGAGATGGGGTTAAGCTTATTTCATTGAGGATTCTGTTGGAAGCGTGGCTTTCCCTGGAATACCTTACGTTCTCCAGATCTAGCACCCTGACCCACTCCGTGCTGTCGCTGATCATATGTTTTCCCTGGCCGGTATCTTTTTGCATCCCAAAAGGACTGTTTTCTGGATGATGAGGACCTAGAGGGTGACACTAATTCTTTTCTGTTGTGGAAGAAACTGACTCCTGCCACCAGATGACTGTTCGACGATTTCCTCTAACTAACTGCCAAACAGTTTTAAACCTGTAAAAGGAAGGGAGACAAGTTTATTTTCTGAGGTGGCGTCCGCTTCCCAGGCCTTTATCCAAAGAGCACATTGTGTGGTGATGGAGAGGGCTGAAGATTCTGCCAGGCCTTGGATGTTATCCAAAGAAGCGTCACACGAGAAATTGATTGCATTCTTTATGGGAGTCAATTCCTTCAATAAGCGGATCTAGAAACAGAGGAGTCCAGTTTTTCTTCAAAATCATTTAGCCAAATTCTCAAGGTGCGGAACATGCATGTCATAGCTGTAGTGGTTTTAAGATTTTGTCCAACGACAGTAAACTGCTTTTTGAGTGCAGAGTCGGCTCTCTTATCCATTGGGTCACGGAGAGTAGTGCCATCTTCCAATAATATGGTGGTTCTTTTAGAAATCTGCACCACCGCTGCATCAACTTTGGGCGAAGTGACCCATGAACCTGTATCTTCTTCCAAGAATGGGTACATTTTCTGCATTCGTCTTGTGTTCTGAGGACGCTTGTCCCCCACCTTCCATTCCTTGGTAATAATCTCCTGTATTGAACCATGGACCGGGAAAGTTGGGGCTTCCTTTTTGTAGCCAATGAAGGCTGAGTCCATGACATTCAATTCTTTTTGTGTGTCAGTTAGACCCAGTGTCTTCCTCATAGCTTTAACCAGATTATCAATCTTGTCAACATTGAAGGTAGTAAATTCCTCTGTAAGTTCCCCTTCTTCTACTGATGATGCTCCAGATTTAATATCAACTATACTGGGTATATCTTCATCCTCCATATATGAAGTACCTTCCTGTGGGTCCGCAGTTCTCTGTCTTTTTCTTGATGTGTCCTGCATAGATTGGAATGTTTCTTGCATAGAGGATTTCATCCATCCCAAAAATTCAGTAAATTAGGATGGAACTTCTGGGCTGGCTATTTTCTTTAGACATTCTGGGCAGAGTTTTGCTGTATCAACTGCAGAAAGCTTAGCCTCACAGCCAGCACAACATTTTACTTTAGTGGCAGGTTTATCCTCTTTAGGTTTGTCACCTTTCTCCTTGGTAAACATGGTATCAAAACTGCCCAGAATCCTGAATAACTGCACAGATGCTAATATACACAGTAAAAATAGCAGCCTAGCATGAAATAAAGCAGAAGCAGAAATAAATATACATTAATCTGAAAGGGATAGCAGAAATGTACTTACATGGCGTTCACACAGCTATCACCTGCCTCTTTAAACTCCATGGTCTCGGCGGCTCCATTTCCTCCACTGTGTTCCACACGTGGAACGCAAGCGACGCTACTTCCGGTTGGCACAAGAGAAAGCGTGCGATATCACAGATCGACAGCCTTTGACTGAGGGGGCCGCGAAACAGCAGGGAAAGTGGAAGGGAAGGCAGAAACCGCTTACTGAATCCAAATGCCAGCAAGGTAGGTGGAAGAGAACAGGACATCGTGCAAACCTCATTCCATAAGGTTCAGATTGCCCTGGTAAGCTGTAAACGGCATGTAAGCTGCATTAACAGGCAGAATACATAGGATAACAGGGGAACATTAACAGGATAATGTGTCCAAACTACACAATGGAGCTGCGGGCATAAGCCCCATCCTCCAGCTTGGTAGGACCAAAATAACTGAGCATGAGAGGAGGAATGACTGATTTATACTTTTGTTTGGTCCTACGAGCTGGAGGGTGGAGTCAATACCCACAGATATTGCCGTGGAAGGACACAGAGGAAATAAGTATTTGACCCCCTATCAATCAGCAAGATTTCTGGCTCCCAGGTGTCTTTTATACAGGTAACAAGCTGAGATTAGGAGCACTCTCTTAAAGGGAGTGCTTCAAATCTCAGCTTGTTACCTGTATAAAAGACACCTGTCCACAGAAGCAAATCAATCAATCAGAATCCATAGCCAAGACCAAAGAGCTGTCCAAAGATGTCAGGGACAAGATTGTAGAACTACACAAGGCTGGAATGGGCTACAAGACCATCGTCAAGCAGCTTGGTGAGAAGGTGTCAACAGTTTGTGCGAGTATTTGCAAATGGAAGAAACACAAAATAAGTGTCAATCTTCCTCGGTCTGGGGCTCCATGCAAGGTCTCACCTCATGGAGTTTCAATGATCATGAGAATGGTGAGGAATCAGTCCAGAACTACACAGTAGGATCTTGTCAATAATCTCAAGGCAGCTGGGACGATAGTCACCAAGAAAACAATTGGTAACATACTATGCCGTGAAGGACTGAAATCCTGCAGCACCCGCAAGGTCCCCCTGCTCAAGAAAGCACATGTACAGACCTGTCTGAAGCTTGACAATGAACATTTGAATGATTCAGAGGAGAACTGGGTGAAAGTGTCATGGTCAGATGAGACTAAAATCGAATAGGAATGCTGCCTATGAGTCCAAGAACACCACCCCCACGATCAAACATGGAGGTGGAAACATTATGCTTTGGGGGTGTTTTTTCTGCTAAGGGGACAGGACAACTTCACCGCATCAAAGGGACAATGGAGGGGGGCCATGTACCAAATCTTGGGTGAGAACCTCCTTCCCTCAGCCAGGGCATTGAAAATGGGTCATGGATGGGTATTCCAGCATGACAATGACCTAAAACACGTGGCCAAGGCAACAAAGGAGTGAGTCAAGAAGAAGCACATTAAGGTCCTGGAGTGGCCTAGCCAGTCTACAGACCTTAATCCATAGAAAATCTGTGGAGGGAGCTGAAGGTTCGAGTTGCCAAACGTCAGCCTCGAAACCTTAATGACTTGGAGAGGATCTGCAAAAAGGAGTGGGACAAAATCCCTCCTGAGATGTGTGCAAACCCGGTGGCCAACTACAAGAAACATCTGACCTCCATGTAATAAGTCATGTTTTGCAAAGGGGTCAAATACTTATTTCACTCAGTAAAATGCAAATAAATTTATAACGGTTTTGAAATGTGTTTTTCTGGACTTTTTTGTTGTTATTTTGTCTCTCACTGTTCAGATAAACCTACCATTAAAATTATAGACTGATCATTTCTTTGTCAGAGGGCAAACGTACAAAATCAGCAGGGCTCAAATAATTTTTTCCCTAACTGTATTTAATAGAGCTGCATGTTAACTATATATATATATATATATATATATATATATATATATATATATATATAGTTAAACAACTTATTGCATTTAATGTGATTTTCTTCTAGATATACTACACAGATAAATATTTAGCTTACAAGTACTGCAATACGAAATGAATATAGTTCACAAATGTATAGAATATAGTCATTACAGAAAACCTAACTCTATTCCAACTGCTCTGTAGCTATTTGTATGAGCAGTGTGATAACTAATAATTGAAGGGCCCTAGAGCAAACATTTTGTGTCCCTTAACAAAGTAATATTGTACCAGAACCTGTGGGGCTGATGGGCCTTCTTGAGTGTGGGCTTTGTCACAACCACACCCTTGTAGTTACACCACTGTGCAGAACTAAAACATGGAACAGTTGTGGAGCAAGGAACCTGGATCCTTTGGGATGAATAGACATTTCCATTGATTTAAATGGGGATTCACAATGTACTGGAGACTTCTCTAGCAGTCATGGGGTCTAAAACCCCATTTAACTCAATGGGCAGGGCTGGAAAACTATCAGTGAAGGTTATTAGCTAGGAGATGAAAAGTTACTAGTCCACTCATCTTTAAATATGGAGAACAGCATCATGTCTTTTTTTGTGTTATTACTAACAGACCAATGGACTAGTGGAAATGTTCAGCCCTGTCAATGGGACTTTTAGGATTTTTTTATTTTTTGCCTATAGTAAAGTTGGTATGTGCCAGACTTACTCCACTTTTACGTTAATGGCACATATAGTCATATATAAAAACAATAAACAATGTGCAAATACTGTGTACCTTCAAACATGTAAAGATATATAAAAATATGTATACAACACATACATGTTATGGCTAGCAAGAACGTAAAAAAATAACACTTTGGGCCTTATTCACAAAACAAACGAGTAACCATTCTGGAGCAAACCAGCTGCACAAAAGAGAAATAAATATCACCAGAACTACTGCTAATTTAAATAAGACTTTTAACACCTTAAAGGGACAGTAATTTATTCTTGTTTTGTAGAAGTTTAAAAAAAATTATTTGGCACCAATCCTTTCTCTCAGACCGCTACTGTTTGAGAGATATTAGCCGCTAAAGTTCCCTCTCTCCTGCTGCCAGCTGTAAAGCTGACAGCAGGAGATTCAAGTCATGCAACTCGAGGAGGCTCTTCAGCAGAGCAGAAATTACATTAATTAAAAAGAACTACTTGAATGGAACAGTCTACAAAGTGTGCTTGCAAACCAGGCACACTTTGTAGACCTTTCTAACAAAGTCATCCTTTTTTAAATAACACAATTTCGGCTCTGCTGCAGAGCTGCCAGCTGGTCCCCGGACAGGGATCTCCTGCTGTCAGCACAGTGCTGACGTCAGGAGAAGGGGAGGGAGGACCTTTAGAAGCATAAAGGATTTCTTTTTTAAAGGTCTACAAAACAAGCATATTTTTTATGGGAAATTAGTGTTCCTTTAAACGCATTGTGGAGTAATAAGTTACTCCAGCATTCAAGGGATTAAAAAGCCAAATTAAATAAATGGGAAATTCTGTTTTGTTCCCTATTGTACAGATGATTTGTTCCAGAATTGCTCCTCTTTTTTATTGTGAATAAGGCATTTTATCTGCAACTTTTAGCAAAGCATGTAGATTAGGTCTAACTTGGAAATGTCAAGTGTAAAACCTAAAACAATGACAGAGTGAAGAGCTGTGGAATAAGGGTTTGTTAGTGGGAATGACCTGGTGTAACAGACTCTAATGAAGTCTAGCAAGATCAGCAACACTGTGCTTCTGACAGGAAAGGTAAGATGCCTGTCAGTAAGACTCTAATAATGAAATTATCAAGTGTTACTTAGTCTCCTCCTATGGAAGAAGACATAGCAATACACAAGGGATTGCGATGTGCATCCTCGAAATGGCTCCTACCAGCCTCGCAGGAGGTCAGATTCTGGAAAGCAAGAAGTATATGTTCTCAGCCTATGTCTTTTTGAGTACTACCCTTACTTTATTGATCCTAATGTACTTTTGTTTTCTCAACTGCACACTTTTTATTACACTTCAACCACATAATAACCCTCCTCCACATCCCTTTATTATATCCCACTTCTTGCTGCAATATCTCTCATTTTGACCTCACAGCCACCTTCACTCCCAAATTCTGGGAGCCCAGGAAAGTCCACAATGCCAACTCTTGTACAATTTTTATCTCCTGTTGTCGCTGCATTGTGGGGACATTTCTCTCAACCACTGACCTACTCTTATAATTTTCCTCTCCAGCCACAGACCCCCTAAAAATTATAATTCCATCACTCAAATACTAACAACCTAATTCATATTTCTCTCATCCTGTGCTCCCTGAAATGCTTGCTCTATCTACAACAGACTTACTGCCATAGGTAAGTTATTCCTCTCCAACTCCCTTAACATGTTAGCTATTACTGAAACATGGCCTAGAGCTTCAGACACTGTAATCCCTTCTTCACTCTCCTAAGGTGCCTCTTGATTTGGTGTCAGGCAAGGAGGCAGCATAGATATCCTTCCATCTTCTCACTCTACATTTCAGATCTGAACTACTGTCACTTCTCAATCATTCACAAGCCTTTAGGCTCAAACAATCCACCTCTTCTCTCAGCTTTCTCTCGATTACTGTTATCTATGGGGCCAACACCACAAATTTGTGATCATTTTGATGGGTCTCCTTCGTTTTTCTCTCCCATGAGTAACACTGTCTCATCCTTGATTACTTCAACACTCCTATTGCCAACAACACCTCTTTCACTACTTCTCATATTCACCATTAACATCCTCATTTGGTCTCTTAATCGACTTTCCTCCAGTTATCTAATGACTTACTGTTGGCCAGATCTAAAAGACATTCTCCCTTCTAATTCTGCTTGACCTTTCTCCAGCTTTTGACACTATAGATCAACATCTCCTCTGTGACACTGTCTTCTTAACTGGCATACGTGATAAAGCTCTATCCTGGTTCAGATCTTACCTATCTAACCATTCCTTCTCTGTCTCAGAAGATTCATCCTTAACCCCTATCCCTTACAGTTAACGGGATAGTAAACCCCCCAAAAAACTGTTGGTGAATTGATAGGACTAATAAAAGAACATGTAATGCCCTTATTCCCATCTCTCAAACCGTTATAGTTTGAGAGAGGTAAGAAAATAAAGTCCTCTGCTTCCACACCCTTCTCACGCGTCCGCTGTACAGCGGACGTCATGTGATCCTGCTTCCGGGACCAGACAGTGGCTCTTCAGGAGTGCTGTCATCGAGATATCTAACTATGATTACTTCATCGGAATGGTCTACAACGTGTGCTTGCAAGCCAGGTACACGTTATAGACCATACCGATGAAGTAATTATAGTTAGATATCCCGATGTCAGCACTCCTGAAGAGCCGCTTAAAGTTGGTCGACCGGATTCTGCCTCTGACAGCTTTACAGCTCATCAGGCAGAAAGGGGAGGGAGCGGAGGTCTTTATTTTCTTACATCTCTCAAACCATAACGGTTAGAGAGATGGGAATATGGGCATTACATGTTTTTTTAAGATTCCTACCAATTCACCAACGTTTTTTTGGAGGTTTACTAACCCTGCATGGATCTGTTCTTGGCCCCCTTCTCATACTCATCACTTGGAAAAGTCAAATTCTTATGGCTTGTGTGTGTGTGTGTGTGTATATATATATATATATATATATATACACATATACATACATACATAAATATACACACACCTTTCCTCTCCAGATTGTTCTCCTTCAGTCATGGCTCATATTCCCAGCTGCCTCTTTTATCTCCTCTAGGATGTCCTTTCACTAACTCTAACTCAATTTATTACAAACTGAACTGATCATTTTACTCTCTTCTCCATTCTTCCTTAGATGAACTGGTAGAATTATTAATTCTACCTCACAGGTTTGCAGTTTAGGTGCTGTCTTCAACTATGCTCTCTTTTTTTCCTCCTACATTCAATCCCTCTGAAAGTCTTGTCATCCTCATCAAAAAACATTGCACATATTCTCTCCCATGATGCCACCAACATCCTCATACATTTAATAATCATTTATAATCGTATACCAACCTTTTTCTGACAAGACTCCCACTAATGCACCTCTTTTCACTCAGTCAATGTGAAAGGCTGGTGCCAGACTTATGTATCTAACCTGTTAATCCTTAAAGGCTGCATGTGCCTACGTTGGCTTTCCATTCCAATCAAAAACCTGACTGATCTAGAACATTCCCTTCAATTTGGCTTCACTATACACATAACTCACATCCAAATATTTATCTAACCAATCTCTAAAACAGCTGGAGAGAGAGAGAGATACGTTGCTCACCACTGTGTAAGTGTCCCTTTAAAGGAACAGTAACCCTTTATTTTTTTACAAATTCTGAAACTACATCATATGTACAAACTGCCAATACATATTATTTCACCTATTTTTTTACACTTTTATGTCTCTGACAGTGTTTTCACTGAATATCTGTTGGCATCAACGCAGGATGACCATCAAAGCAAGATGTAATAAAATAGTACACTCTCCCTTCATAACCGAATACTTCATGTGCTATCTTGTTCACATTATCCTATATTATAATTCGCTAAGGATGTTTGTCAGAAGCCGTTATGCATAGCAGAGACGGCTGCATGCGCTGCAGTCACGTGCAGTACAGTCTGTCCGCGCAGCAGCTGATACGGAGCGGGCCTCACTAAATTCAGACCGGAGTCATGCACAGACAGGACTATGGTCTCAATTCAGAGCGCCCCGCTCCGTATCAGCCGTGATGCGGGCAGTTAGTACTGCGCATGACTGCAGAGCCGCCAATGTTGGCCCGTGTACACGGGCTTTAAAACTAGTATATATATATTTTTTTTGCATTGTATCTCTAGACAGGAAGCTCTTTGCTAAAAGATCCTGGAAGGTCCCTGTCAGGGATATAAAAGTGTAAAAAAACAACAACAACAAAAAAACTATGTATAGGCAAACAGAATTCACATATTTTGTACTTTACACATGCAAAGTCAAAATAAAACTTTACTATTCCTTCAAATTAGATTGACCTGCAGAAAAAAAGACACAAGGAGACATCACCCAGATAATCTGAAGCAGAATAGGAAGTAATATAATTATCAGTGTTAGTTCAGTGCATCTAACATTAGATTTACCAAATAGACATCAGAGGGACACTTGAGGAGAAAACTATCACACTGAGAACAGCGTATATATGTAAAGCTTTCTGAAAATCCATAATTATATCCCTTAATTTGCTATGTCCCTTTTTCAGCTTAAAGACAGAAGCTCTGTGGGCCATATGGATGACACAGTTAGTGTAACTAGGGTTGCAGAAGATGCCTAGGGGAGTAAATAGAACCTGCTGGGCTTCTGGTGTATATTCCACCCAACGGAGCAAGGGTGCAAAGGCGAATATTGCACACTGTCACAGACCTTTTTAAAAATCCTGGAGCAAGTCTGACCCAGTATGCAATTTACCACTAGAGGATCTCAGGTCTTCAAATCATGGGGAGAGTTTGAGGAAAAACAGTTTGTTTGGAGGACCATAGAACTGAACCATAGTTTTAGTCTGTGAGGGGGTGTATAACACATGCTTTGGACATGTCTGTTGTTCAGAAAATGACTGGCTGACAGATGCCACATGTTATTATTTATGTTGTTGGCTGTGAATTAAGTATGGAAACAGGTCTGATTATAAGGAGATGCAGGATAGTGCAGGGCCCTGTCACATCCAGGAGGGCCAATCGGCTCTGCATTATCCCATGACACCTTACATTTACAACAGTCTCATATTGGCTGGGGGCTGTTGAAATCATCACACATAAGCACTGTCAATCAGTGAGATAATAGTTAGTAAGCCCCTTCCCTTTGTTAATAATCCTTTCAGTGCAGTGGTTCTCAATTCCTGTCCTCAGGACCCACTAACAGGCCAGGATTTGATGATTTCCTTGTTAGAGCACAGGTGAGTTAATCAATGTGAATGAGCCTCTGATCATCACACCTGTGCTCTAGCAGAGAAATCCCAAAGTCCTGGCCTGTTAGTAGGTCCTGAGGACAGGAGTTGAGAACCCCGCTTTAGTGCCAGTGAATCTTGATGCAACTCCCTTGTGCTGCAGTCTTCAATGTATTTCTTTATCATGTGAAGACATAAGATCTTCTGGTGGCGAATTACACTTAAAGTCTGTGTCAGCAGTTCATTCACACTTGCTCTGGGGCTTTACTTCAAATTAGATCTGTGTTGGTGAGCATTATTCAAACTTTTTTCAGGCATGGGCATGGGCTAGAACTTAGATTGCACCTTAAAGACCCAGGTTATAGCCATTTTTGTAACATGTAATTTATTGACACTGGTCAGTAATGTGTGTGTATATCTGACATATTTATATGTATTTCTATTACATATGTACCTTTTTAAAGCAGTGTTCCTCAATGTTAGTACTTGAAGCACACCAACAGTGCATGTGTCCTGATATCCCTGCTGGTTAACAGGTTTGTAATCACTGTCTCAATCGTTACAATTCATCCAACTCTGCTTATTCAGGGGTATCCTTAAAGGGATAGAAATACTTCGTTTTAACTTTATTTTATTTCGTAGGCATTAAAAAAACATGAAGAATGATATAAGTCTTATCTCTCAAACCTTTATGGTTTATGAGATATTCACAAGCAAAGTTTCCCCCTCCCGCCCCTTTTACCTACTGTAAACAATCTCTTCTCAGATGTGGAATGCAGTCCATAGACCAGACAGATAACAGCAGGGGACACTCTTATTCCTATGAAAACAATGAAATCCCTGCCCCCCTTGACAAGCTTTTCAGGTTTTTCCCTTATCTTAACTGAAGATTGTCCCTCTCTGCAGTCTACCTGGACACCTCCCTTCTACTCAGGCTGAACAGTGTGACATCAGTAAAAGGGGAGGGAGGGGGACACTTTGTCATTGAATTACTCTGGAACTACATCTCTGACAGAATTGAAATAACACTCTCCAAAGTCCAAATACTATGATGATTAATTAGAGCTGTTTTTATTATGAAACATTACTATCCCTTTAAAAAGGATAGTACTGTCACTATAAGAACAACGCTGCAATCTGCCCTTGTAGTGTATACAACTGGTCACTGCAGTTAATAATGCTGTATTCACTCTACAGCGGTTGAAATAATATTATAATTATCCCCCTCAAGCCCCTTTTCAAACTTCCAGTCCACCTCCCCATACATCTGATGTCCGGTTGCTTGACCAGACAGAGAGCTACGAAGAACAATCTGCAGTCATTCAGTATATGGAAAACCATGCCTCCCTTGACGAAAGAGGGCAGATTTTTCCATATACTGAAAGAAGATTGTCCTATGTCTCCATCCGCTTCCACCTCAGAGGCTTGAAGGATGACGTAATTGTAAGGGATATGAGGGGGATAATATATAATGTTATTACAAGCAATGTAAAGCAAATTCAGCACTACTTAAAGGGATAGTAATACTTCACTTTATCTTTATTTTGTAGGCATTAAAAAAACATGAAGAACGATATAAGTCTTATCTCTCAAACCTTTATGGTTTAAGAGACATTCACAAGCAAAGTTTCCCCCTCCTGCCCCTTTTACCTGGTGTAAGCCATCTCTTCTCAGATGTGGAATGCAGTCCATAGACCAGACAGATAACAGCAGGGGACAATCTTATTCCAATTAGAACAATGAAAGCCCTGCCCCCTTGACAAGTGTTTCAGGTTTTTCCCTTGTCTTAACTGAAGATTGTCCCTCTCTGCAGTCTACCTGGACACCTCCCTTCTGCTCTGGCTGAGCAGTGTTACATTAGTAAAAGGGGCGGGAGGGGGATACTTTATCATTGAATTACTCCTAAACTACAACTATGACAGAATTGAAATAACACTCTCCATGGCCCATATACTATGAAGATTAATTAGAGCTGCTTTTATTATGAAACATTACCATCACTTTAAGTCACTGATTAGTTGCATCCACTACAAGGACAGCGTGCAGCGTTGTTCTTATGGTAACATTTCTAGCCCTTTAAAACATGACCTGTTGATGTTCCTAGAGGACTGTTGCTCAGAAACACTGGTTTAAGATTGTAATAGCCTCTCTCCATTGCTTGATTAAAGGTATATTAGCCAAAATAATAGGTATTATAAATATCTTGCCAGTTATTTAACTTTTAGCATCTCCCTTCCCTTTAAGTGAAGTCACATAAAGAGGAATGAGACAGTCGAATTTAAAAAACTGGCCAAATAGCATTTTAAATTGTGCAAATTATATCAGTCACAATCTTAAAGGGATCGTAATGTGAAAATGTGTGTTGAAAGGATTATCCTACTGCTGAGTAAAACAAGGGTACTCCTATTGATGAGAGATGCTTTTGTCAAAATTAATTGCAGCACACGCTTGTATTTCCTGGATGCAGTACCTCCATAACTTTAAATTTGATAATGGCGCTGTTGCTACCTAAATCTATGGACAGCTATGGTCAGGATGGAGGTAGCAACAGCACCACTGTAAAATTCCAGGCCATGGAGGTACTACACCTCAATATATTCACATCTGAGCTCAATCAATCAGCAGTGAGAATACCCTAGTTTTACTCAGCAGGATAAACTCTGCAATATATAATTTTTCATATTATGCATTAATATCACTTTATGCATTATCACTTCTTTACCGCTTTCAATTACAATGTTATGCATTACCATCTCTTTACCAAGGCTCAAAATTTCCACTCGCCACTAGCCAATGGCGAGTGAAAATATAGCCCTGGCGAGTAGAAATTCAGCCCCGGTGGGTATGTTTTGGCTTGCAGTGGCGAGTAACTTTTCAGGTCTGGCCAATTTTAATCCCTGTCTTTACTATATATTAATGTGACTAAATCACCATTTTTAACCTAGGGTGTTATGGAAAAACATATACTGCAAAGTTACACTGGTTCCTGTACCAACCTTGATGACATCATAATGCATTAAAACGGCAATCCAGTCTCATAAATTTGCATTATGATCGTGTGACATTATTATTTTTCTCTGTAAACTGCATATCCATTTCCAGGCACTGGTCGAGTTTTCGTTGGTCCTTATGTATAAAAAAAAAGAATTCAAAATACACCACAGTGGGCAGATAAAAAGCCACATTCATTTCAATGGTGTCTTAACTCCTTGAATGCTAGAGCTCAAACAACTCCATGGAAATATTAGTACTGTTCGGCATTATTTTGTAGCATACCACCCAACATTTCAAATGGCCAAAGAGGGACACTTCTGATTTACGTGGCGTTTCTGGGGGTGTGGCTGGTAGGCGGGGCATTTCCAAAAATTTTTAGGTTACTTCTTGACCTATCTGCACCTCTTTGTGCAACTGATTCATGATTTAGAACAAGACCAAAGTATTTTTATTACACAGATTCATTTACAAAACACATATATTGAAGATTAACAACACATTTGTGTGGGTTTTATTGCTGTGGAGCAGTGTGATACACACCACTCATTCTGATGTCCTAAAAAGAGGGACAAACGGGTCTCAAAGAGGGACACAGGGATTTGGGTCTCAAAGAGGGACACTTGGGAGGTATGTTGTAGTCAGGTTTCCCCAGAATTGCTCCACTTGGCCTTTAGGAATTACTCAAGCTAAATAGGTGCAATTATGGAGAAAGCTAATTGCACGCTAGCGAATAGGTGAAGAGTCTCATTAGTGCAGTGATTCTCAACCAGGGTGCCGTGGCACTTTGGTGTGCCTCGAACATCAACTTAGGGTGCCCCATATTTTCTATGAAGACTCACAAAAATGGACTTTTAAATAAAGATTTATAAAAAATTTTATGCACAATAGATTTAGTTTTGTTATTATGATTATAAAACCTAATAATAACTGTATATTTATGTATTGTACCCTTCTTATGCCCTTGATAAAGTACATTAAATATGTTAGGGGTGCCCCGAATGTTGTAGATTATGTTTTAGGGGTGCCCCGAACAAAAAAAGATTGAGAACCACTGCATTAGTGTAAACTAGGCTTTTAACGGCCAGAAATCTCCAAGGCATAGTGAAGCAATGCTCTTGATACCCCTTCAGGATGCAAGGGGTTAAGGGCCCTATTAAAACCAGTGAACATTTTAATTTATCCCCTAAGATGCAGTTGATTTGCTCCACAATTACTCCTCTTTAGCAGGATGCATAAGACCGTTTATGACCGGAGAGATATAGCTTCAGCTCATTACTGCCTTCTATATATGACATTACTAAAAACTGTAAACCACTGTTATGTGGCGTAATATGAAGCCATTCTTTTGAACATCCAAAGATCTTCAGTACGCAAAACAACTCAGGAAAATACTGAAGTCCTCAAGCCAGAAAAATGCCTACACAGGATACTCTACTATCAACCAAAAACAATCGTTTGCGAATCACATGACAAGAAGTTGTTCTGGGTTCGGTTTCTTTGGCCTGCGGAAGGCATCTGTCACTGAACACAGACATTGTTGGAAGCTGGCCGAGCAATCGAACTATAGGGGCGCCGCCATCACCGGGAGGAGTGGGGAGATAGAACCAGAGAGTTTAAGGTAGAAGAATAGACGTGCGAGCTGTATGCTCCGGTGTACAAATCAGTTCAGATTTGTATAAACTATCAATGTTGTGTTCATGAATTTAATACGCAAATGTGCAAATTGTTGATATGTAAATAGGTGATAGTAGTAAATATATGGTGTTTACACAATTGATGTATATAGTAGTAAGTCAGTGAGGCTGTCGTTTGTAGTAAAAGTGGTGCAGTTCTGGTGGAAACCAAGTGCACCATATGACATAAATAACAAAAATATTTCGTAATACATTGAATACATCTATAACATTCAGTGGGTTAAAGCAATGGGCATTTTATTAATTTCCTATGGTGCAGTTGTTTTGCCTTGGAATTGGAGTCCTTACTTCATACATGAGCTTCACTGTGATTTACACAGAAAGTAATTACACAGTAAATCCTGAGTGTGTCACATTTCGTCACTATCATAAAAATCACTGTAACGCCACAGTGGCACATAGAATATTATACAAAAATATGAGGTAACCAGACAGTCTCTTATTACAGGACATCTAAAAACAATAATGTATCCTGCATTATATGGGAGCTGTTTTTTCACATTAGAGAACATGTTCATTCATCAAAATACTTTTACATTGTGTATATTTTTACATGCTAACCATTTTCATATTCTGTGTATGAATATGCAAGTGCAGCTTGTGTAAAGTCAGTTTGTCTATACTTTTTTTTCTCATCTTCATTTATTTTTTCACACTTTTCCCTTGTCCGGGAAGTTCCCAATTTCTATTTTTAGGGTGCTGTCAGAGACTGAGAAAGCAGTGATAATGATACAATTTGGAACTGTCCCTGCAGCAGAAAAGCGTGTCCCCCAGTAGAGCGGTATCCTTTTAAATTGTTGCATTTTAAATAGCGTGGCCAGTACAAGTACAATCTGAAATATTTGCCGTTTAATGAGGCAGCATTAGAATCCTGCACTGCTTATAAGCAGCATGAGATTCTCGTGTCTCCCTTTTCAACCAGACGACATGTTTAATGCAGTGTGCAGCTGAGCGCTATTTAAAATGCGACAATTTAAAAGTGAACCTAGTAGGATGATGCTACAATGTATCACACTATTCCTGCTTTCATAGTCCCTGACAAATCTCTCTGGAGACTAAAATTCAGGACGTTCACTGTCAGGGACATAAACATTAAAAACATAGTGAAGATGAAAATAAAAAAGAAAAACTAGTATAGGCAATTTGTTTTAACATATTATACACTTGCAGAATATGTAAAATCAGAAAGGTGTTTGACTGTGATTTTAATCCCTTGAGTACAGCGGGGATGTGCAGTTTATTGTGGTTATGTATGTATGTTATATCTGGGTTAAGATTCCTTTTGCTTACCCAGCAATTATTTGCTTTTAGTTCACATTGAAACTCTGAGAGTGATGAGAATTTTGGCCCAACAACTGCTGAAGAAATCCAGTATGTAGAGACACCCCCCCCCCCCCGTTTGAAATAGTATTGTGAAGTTGATTCATCTGAGTTTCAGCAAGTTAATGATACATGGGGCATAGGCAAGACCATGCAATACTCTGTCTAATCCCAAAGTCACTCCTCCATTGTAAACACAGTTCCAGCACATATACTGACCCTGATTAATGATTTATGTGTTGGTTATATAGATATGCAAAATGTTTCATCATGGGCAACCAATGATTTGTGTGAATGCACCAAAGTCTATCATACTGCAGATTTAATGTGTTCCAGTAGGAATGCAGTAAATTTCCAAAAATGAAGGTTTCTATAGCGGCCTATGGGGCTTCTGGCAGACCATCTATATGAGTGCTGGTGGAAACTGAAATGCTCATTGCACCCATGTGGGCACCAGTCAGTAGTATTGTCAGGCACTCATGTGAGCCGGCTGTCACCACACCACTGCTGCATCCAGATCTGCAGTCAACTATGCTTCTTGAGTTGATCAGGCAACAAAACAGAAACAATGGTTTCATTCCCTTATAAGTTGATAATGTCAGCTGCTGAAATCCCATCCAGGCCTGACAGCTCATTCTGCTATTTTAACTTTTTTAGTGTCAGAGGGATGTGCAGTACATTGCTTCACAATGTATTGCATACTCCTCTGACATTCAGAGGGTTAACATTTATTTCAGTGGTCTTAACTTTGAACATCAGTGGGTGGTTTAAAGGAACAGTAATTAGGTAATATTCAGTTAGCCACTCACCCAGCCCTGCACCAATTTTTGCCAGGTAGTGTGAAGGCTGCACCATGTTTGCTTTGATTGTACACTGCTACAGGAGCTGAGAAGTACAAACCTTTGATCTTCTCAAACCCAATAGCATTAGAGCAATTGTGCAGAGCCAAATCCCAGCTCTGAGCAATCACAGTAGTGCTGTGGTGTTTGAGAAGTTCAGAAGTCTGTCCTTCTCAGCCCCATTAGTAACCAGCCACCGATCAGAGTGAAATTGGAGTAGCCTTTACCCTGTCATGCACAAATCCGCATGGGATCAATTGAGCAGCTAGTTTAGTATTAATCTCTAACTACCAGAGTACTGTAGTGGTATCTAGGAACACAAGAGCAACCTTTTACATGAGATTAGTTTTTGCTTTACTGTTCCCTTAAGGGAAGAAAGGAAACTTGGATGGGTTGGGGAAATCAAGTAAATTTACAAACACAGATATTGGGGAAGGTGCGCTAAGGTTCGATGCTGTGGTGATGTGTGTGTGGGGAGCACATTGCATTGCCTTTGCAATGTAGACACACATCGCCATATGCACTAAGAATTAGTATGCAAGGGGAGGGGAGGAGAAGTTCCACATTAGCATACATGGTTGTCATACTTCTGGCTATGTGGAACGGATGCCCTCCCTCAAACATCGCCACAGCAGATGTTGTTACTTTGGTTTGCCTTACCATGTATATAACGTGTACTTTAAGAGACCGGTATATTTAAGATTTTGCTTTCCAACTGCACCCCCCCCCTTTTTTCCTCTTTGTCTCACTCTCCTCCTTACCCCTCTCTTTCTGCCCAGAAAATATGTTATGACTGTTCCCTCAGCTCTGTCTTCACACCCTCTCAATGGCCTCATAATCTCCATCATAAGATTGTCTTGCTGGTCTCCCCCCTATTCCTTTGGCCACCCTATGTGCTTTACACCAGGAAGTCTTGCTCAATTTTTCTTGGTTGATGATTCATGATGCCTCCTTCCAATGTTGCTTTATTTTCTCTATATGTTGGCACACTTTGTGAGAGGCCGGTTCAAGGAACAGTTGTAGTACAGGTTATACACATTATATCTCTGCTCCCTTCATTAATTATGTTTTTTTCCACTTATGGTCTATGGCATGCACCTTATCTTATAACCCCTTAAATACTATAGAGGTCTTCAAAGCAATGAATAGCAGGTGTTAGTACAGCTTTTGTTCTTATTTTTAATTGCTGATTTTAGAGGAGAATTTTATCAATATGCTTATTATTACAATACATTTTTGTAAATCGGCATATTTATGTTGTTCACAGGTATACTGTAATATTGTCTGTTGTGCACTTTATAGTAATCCTGTTGTTTTCACACACCCTTTATATGTGTATCACTTCTATTGGGGCTCATTAGTGGGTCTTGTATTACTGTAGTAATTAAGTAAGGTGGGGGTGGGCAGGGTGGCATCCTCTCGGCTCTCTATCTTCCAGCTGCTGTGCGTGTTTCTCACAATGTGGACACCTCTCCCTTCCCCTCAACTTCTTTGTGCATGGGTAACGCCATGCTTCTTTTTCAATTTTTTTTTATTTTGTGTATATGACCCTTTCATTTAGCCATAGTCTCTATCAAGCCTCACTGTTATTCTTAATGTGCTCAATAGAATGTAATACCAGGAAGTTTGCATGTTGCATTATGAGTATTTAAACCTTACTGGAACATATGATGTGATTGAAGTACAAGTTATACATGTTACATCTCTGCTCCCTCCAGTACTAATGTTTTGTTCCACTTATGGTCTATGGCATGCACGTCATTTCTATTTTGGACTGGGGTTCATTAGTGGGCTGTTTAGTAGAAGCCTTGTACTACTGTAGTCATTTCAGTAGGGTCTGTGCTTATTTGTTGCCAGAGAGCTTGTCTATGAATTTCACTTTACACATAAGCTATGTTCTTTATGCATACCAATTGTACCATATGTGACAAATAGAAATTAGTGGGCTGTTTAGTAGAAGCCTTGTACTACTGTAGTCATTTCAGTAGGGTCTGTGCTTATTTGTTGCCAGAGAGCTTGTCTATGAATTTCACTTTACACATAAGCTATGTTCTTTATGCATACCAATTGTACCATATGTGACAAATAGAAATTAGTGGGCTGTTTAGTAGAAGCCTTGTACTACTGTAGTCATTTCAGTAGGGTCTGTGCTTATTTGTTGCCAGAGAGCTTGTCTATGAATTTCACTTTACACATAAGCTATGTTCTTTATGCATACCAATTGTACCATATGTGACAAATAGAAATTCCCTTTGGTATAAATGGGACTGTTAATCCCTTGAAAACTAAATATGAATCCATAGCGCCTGCTTTCAAGGAGTTCAAATACCTAATCAAGGAGCTAGCATTCAAGCAGTTAAAATCCCCTTTTACATGAAGGGTAACCCCCCCACCTCCCATGGTGCAGTGAGATTGCATCAGTAGAACAACTCTTTAGCTACTTGCATAAGGCCATATGGGCCTAATTCAGCCAGTGAAAGTGGTGCAATTCGGGGGCAAACTATCTGTAACCATAGGGGACAAATGAAAAGTCTGTCTTTTGTGGATCTTTTAACCTGTTGTTTTCTAGAGAGGTCTTCAACTCATTACTTCTCAATGCATTTGATACCTTTGTAGCATTGGATGGGTTCAAGGGATAGTAATGTTTATTTTCAGATTATTTAATATTGTAGGTGTTAAAAAAATAAATCGATTGATATAGGTCTTATCTCTCAAACCTTTATGCTTTGAGAGATATAACCAGCTAAAGTTACTGCTTTCTGGCCGTTTCCCAAAGTCAGCGCTCTAGCTAACAAATGCAGGCACACTTTGTAGACCATTCCAATTAAGTATTTATTTGTAAATCGCTGAAGAGCCTTCATCCGGTCAAATGACTGGATTCTGCATCTGTCAGCTAGAGCTCTGACTTTGGGAAACTGCCAGAAAGCGGTAACTTTAGCTGGTTATATCTCACAAACCATAAAGGTTTGAGAGATAAGACATATATCAATCAATTTATTTTTTTAACACCTACAATATTAAGTAATCTGAAAATAAAACATTACTATCCCTTTAAAAAGTCCAATGAAATCAATGGGAATTGGGGAATTCTCATTTGTCCCCTATGATGCAGTTTATTTCCTCCAGAATTGCACTAGTTTAGCTTGCTGAAGTAGGCTCTATAGACCTTATTCATCAGGCTGAAGATCAGTACTGGAGCCAACCAGCTGCATTACAGGTGCCAATTCAAATTCCCATTGTTTTCAGTGGGGCCTTTTGCCCACTGAATGATAGAATGCTAGAGAGGGCTCCAAAGTATTCCATTGAAATCAGTGGGAATTTGCTGAATTTTCTTTTCCCCCTATGGTGCAGTTGGTTTTGCGCCACAATTGTTCTTCTTTACCTTGATTAATAAGGCCCAATGTGCATTTTGACTATCATTTGCTTGTATTGTAATTTTTAAACTACATTTTTTAAAATGTTTAGTATATTTTTTATGTTTATTCTTAGTGACTCTTGAGGACAGCATTTCCATATTGCTTTTCAAACTCTTCGTATTAGATGCACAAAAATATATATTTCTGAAACGCAAACCACCCATGTTATTTCACTAGGAGTATTTCTAGATTTGTCATTTGATGAATTTACCAAAATGTACTTCAAAACTTGCAGTAATTATTGATTCTGCAATTTTTTTCATATACGCAAAAATTGTTGTTTTGAACATAATGAATGGGCTGGATTCAATTTGCAGGTGATATATTTATCACTGGATTTTTAGCACATATTCCATAGAAGTTTTTTTGGGAAATCTTGAGATAAATGTCTCATCTGGGCTTTAATGGAGATTATATCAACCTGCAGCTGCAGCTGTTACTGGACTATAATGCCCATCAAGAACAAAGACTAATAAGGGGGCTCAAGTGAGATGGTTTGTATACCAGAATATTGTGAATAATGCAACACCTCTGGATAATATATAACACTCACATATTCCCAATGTTATGTCCAAAGCCATTGGGACGTTAAAGAACTTCATTCTTCCATATACTATATAATAATTTGCTAGGATGTTTATCGTGATGCAATCATGCACAGTAGAGACTGCCTGCATTCAGGCAGCCTCTACTGAGCATGATTGCATCGCATGAGTGAGGCGACACTAGACTGCATCACATGGAGCAATGAAGTAGCGGTCACTTATCATTACCAGGACCTTGGCCTGTGTACACGGCTTTTACACTAGTTAAAACAATAAAACACTAGAATCAGCGCAGCCATGAAAGCCTTATATATTTTGCATACTTTTGGCTGCCAGAGAATGACTTGAGATTTAGTACATTCAATGCTAGAAAACCAGAGCCCACCCCCATGTTGTATCCCTATATGTAGAACTGCAGAAAATACCCTGAAATGTATTAACATCTTTCCAATTGTAGAAATAACAAATCGCTGAAATTTTGCCAAGTATTTTAAACAATTACAGGGCCCCATGTAACAAGGTTTTCAAGTCAGATCGGGATGCTATGCCTGGATTTTTAAGCCTTTGAAGACCAGAAGGGTGTGAAATACATAGCCCATTGCATTAATCCTCAAAGGGTTAACTTCATGGACTTAATGTCCTAGAACACATAATGTACCCGAAAAATATGTTTGAAAAGTAGACAACCCAAAATGATTTCACTAGCAATAAATCTACACCAAAGCTCTTTGTAGTATAACCTTTTTTGTGCATTCACATAACGAGTTGAATTCTATTGCTGATTATGTTTTTTAGCATACTAACATTGGGTAGGTTAGTAATGTTACATCATCTGACTAGTACTGTAACCAGTTTCTCTGACTGGGGACATCATTCATACTTTTCCAGGTGGTGGTGCTGAAAAAAAACCAAACATGTACAACATGTAAGAAATCAAAATGGTTTCAAATTGTATTTTTAACCCCTAGGACAGAAGAGATGTCTGCAACACACAGCTCTAGCATTCAGTGGGTTACAACCACAACTGAAATCTGTGGGAAGTATTTGTAGAAAAGCAAACTGTCATTCAAGGTGTTAAACAGCTTTAGTCAAGTGAAACAATTTTAGAACAAACCAACTGCAGCATGCGATGTAAATAAATCTGATTTGAATGGACTTTTAACCCCTCGAATGCTGGCTTTGCAATACATTGGAGACCTCTCTAGCATGCAAGGGGTTAAACACACAATTTTCATAAATTTTTATTTGCTCCTATGAAACTGTTGATTTGCTCCAGATTTGCTATATTTTTTACTTTTGTGTCATTTGCCTCAGATATATTTACCTAGCCCTTTTAGAGCCACAGAGGCACACACTACATTGCAGAGCAATGGGTTATGCGCCCCTCAGGCTCTCAAAGGTTTAAAGGGACAGTAATGTCTCATAAAAACGTGTTATATTTTGAAGAGCAGGAAAAAATAAGATGAATGGCACAAACCCTATCTCTAAAACTGCTATGGTTTGAGAGATATAGGCATTGAAAGTTCCCCCTTCCCCTTCTTCTGCTGTCAGCTCTAAAGCTGACAGCAGGAGATCCGCGTCGGCTGACGCGAGAAGGCTCTTCAGCAGATCCGAAATTGCGTTCTTGCAAAAGAATTACTTAATTGGAAAGGTCTACAAGGTGTGCTTGCAAACCAGGCTCACTTTGTAGACCTTTCCAATGAAGTAATTCTTTTGCAATAATGTGATCTCGGCTCTGCTGCAGAGCCACCGGTTGGTTCCCAAACAGGATTCCACAGCAGTCAGCACAATACTGACGTCAGGGAAAGGGGAGGGGGGAAATTTCAATGCTTATATCTCTCAGACCATAGCAGTTTGAGAGATAGGGTTTGTGCCATTCATCTTATTTTTTTCTGCTCTACAAAACTATAACAAGTTTTTATGGGACAGTACTGTCCCATTAAGCTTAGATTTGCAGTTTTGGAAAAACTGATATAAATCTTTTCATTTTTCCTATTAATTTACAAAGAATGTTAGATTCTGCAAAGGTAATTACTGTAACCACGTCACTACACCTCTGAAAGAGCAACTGTAAAACCTTTATATTATATTCATTGGGAGGTTTTTAATGGCATGTTAATCAGTCTTGAATTTAAGCCACCTAAAAGAATACTGTATTTTTTATTTGCCAAAAGTATGACAGCAAGTTAATTCCTCCGGTTGCTTCCCACCTGCATGAATCCATTCTCCTATTACTCATTACATCACATAATCATGGGTGAAGTCATGGAAATTGCTTGAGATTGTCATTTGTAATGTGATTGTGTGCGTGTGCTGAGTTATTGGCCACTATTATGCTGTGCAGTAGCTGTCCATGGCAGTTTGTATATTTTGCTAAAACGTCACCGAGACCTTTATTTATGAAAAGCAGCATTGAGACCTTCCATTCCATTTTAAACTGACATTTTAAATTAGCAGATTTTTCAGTTAACTCTGTGTGGAATATTAATCAAACTTCTGAAGCTGCAAACTCAGGGGTCTTCAGCTTTTGCTTGGCTGCAATTCCCGTCACCTTAGATGGCCAGCAGTTACTTGAGATTGATGAGACTTGTAGTCCAACAACATCTGGAGGTTGTCCACCTCTGAACTATCCATTAAAAGACAGTCAGCCTAATTTTTTGACTTTACATACTCTGCAAGTACATGTTATGTAAAGTCAAATTGCCTATATTTATTTATTTATTTTCATGCTGACTTATTTTTTTTTTTATATTTTATGTCCCTGGCAGGGAGCTCACTGAATTTTTGTTTCCAGAGAGCTTTCTGTCAGGGACATTGAGAGCAGAGATATTAATCTAATGTTGTAATCTCCTTGCAGCTTTGAGTACTCTGTATGTTGTCATGACAGGCTTTTCACTGTCTGTATCTTTTTTTGCATTGTGCTCTGCCTTCTTTCACAGTCCCATACAGAAAACTCTCAGGGAATACATTCAGAGTGCTCCCTGTTATGGAGATAAATGTGTGAAAGGTGAAGATGGAGGAAAAAAGTCATTGGTTGCTAGAGGTCTTCATCAATTTAAAAGCCCCAGTTAAATCAGTGGAAATGTTTATTTTGTTAAATGTTCCCCTTCAGAGTGAATTGTTTGGTAAGCTGATGTATTCAGTATTAGGCTAAGTTCTTGGAGGCCAGTGGGATTTGCAAGGCATTGTGTTGTACACTGCTCTAATCAAGGGGTTAAGATTTCAACTGTCTAGAAAGAGTTTCACCCTCACTTATATCTTGCTACAAGTTAAAACCCTGAAGTGTCCAATTTGTACTGTTTTGACATGTGGCAGATTAAAGGTTAATTGGCTTTTTAAAAAGCCGCCCTCCAGCCATTCATCAACTATTAATTTATCCTTTATTGGAGGCTGTGTAAGACATTACAAGAAGGGGGCCATGAAGAATGTGTTTTCTCTGCAATGTATATGTAGATCTTCATTTCCTTCCATTATCCTTCATCCTGCGGACCACAAGCCAGCTGCAATAATGATTGGAGGAGGAGGAGGGCAGCTCAGCCTGCACACACTCATCCCTCCCCATCCTGCCCTTCAGCCGAGTGACAGCTCCTGAGCCTTGCGTGCGAGTGAGTTCAGCTGGTGCTGTGTGGTCTGGGTGTGTGGTCTTTCAGACCTCGTAGAGGCTGCTAACAGGGTAGATGAGAGTGAGCAACACTGTTTACATTAATTTTTTTTTTTTTTCTGATGGCGGAACAGTGCCCAATGTTTCTTCTGTGCTTGAATCCACAGTTCCAATCCCTCACAGCTGCAGAGGACTCCAAAGGATACATTTAACTCACTTTAGCAGAGCTTGAGTAGTGCTTGCTGTTTGCTTGGCCTTTACCCCTTCTCTTTCACTTGTGTGACAGTGGCAAACTGTTTTGTTTTATATTGCTATACGTTGGCCTGTACACCCCCCCCCCCCCAAAAAAATAAATTCTAGCATTGTTTTATTTTCTTTACCTCTTAGTTACTAGAGATGTCTCCAGTGCACTGAAGATTACTATCACATTTAAAGGGTTAAATGTCGCCATGGATAGAGGATCCTGTCAGTGTCAAGCCCCACCAACAAGAACAGTACTGTTGTAACTGTAGCGTATGGAAACAAGCCCTATACATTTGGGATCTTTAAGCCGTATGTATAAACCAACTGCAGCGTACGGTCCAAATAAAGATTCCAATTGATGTAACTGGGGCTTTTAACCCCTTGAATGATAGACAGATCTCCAGTGTGTTGTTTGTCAATGCACTGGATACCCATCAAGCATTTGGAAGGGGGTTATGAACTAAGGTGTGATAAACAGGTGATAAAGTGGAGATGCCTTCTCCAGTGATATCAGTTCTCCAGTTCCCATGTTAATCTGTGGAGCCTAGGCATTAAGATCTCCAAATCCAAAGAGGGTAGATTCACTAAGAGGTGATAAAGTTGTGATAGAGTGGAGATAACTTCACCAGTTTATCACTTCTCTAATTCCTATGTTATTCTATGGAGCCTATGCACTAAGATTTCTTCAACTTTGGAGATCTTAGTGCACAGGCTCTATAGAATAACATAGGAACTGGAGAAGTAATATCACTGGAGAAGTCATCTCCACTATATCACCTCTTTATCACACCAGGTGTTAAAAAACAAATTTAAGTCAGTGGGAATTTAGAGAATTTCTGATCCCTAGAGTTGGTGCATTATCGCTCCAAGTTGCCAATAAATGTTGCTAATGTATTTCAGGGACATTGCACCAAAATCTCAGTATCACACAAACGTTGCAGGTAGTTGTGTGTTTTTGGTTCTGCTGTTTATATTGAGTTAAAGTGATGCTGGGAGGAGAAAAACAAAAAACATTACCCGCTGCAAAATTCTATGTAAAATGCGCGGAATTGCATATCACAAAACATCTAATTTTGTATGCAAGTTGACTACTACAGAAAAGTTTTTAGTGTGAGCTACCATAAGCCTTAGGGTATACTAGTGACTTCTGTTGGTGGAATCATGAAAAAAAGAGGTGATTTTTTACTGATTAACATAACCGCATGGAAAATACAAATATCGAAGATGTTTATTTGATTCCAATACAATTTTTGTGCAAGGCCACTGCAATAGATCAGTAAAATATATTAGTAAGAATATGCATTATTGTAAACGACTTGCAACATTCAAATCATAAATTGGCAATGGGAACAGCCCCATATGACTCTGTAGCAAAACACATTTTTGTCCATGAGCAAGCTCAGAGCTTTTCCTCTTTTATGGGTGTTAACAAGGTGGAGGAAATTTTGTACATCTGGTACCCAATGGATTAGATATATAAAGTTAAATATTACTTCTAATGATTATTCCTTGTACCTTTTTAAAATGTTTCTATTTGTAATTAAATCTTTCTGCTAAGTAATAAAGTAAAATATGACAAAAATATCTGTCGATTTTAGACCATAATTCTCTCCCACCCCCAATGACATATAACTAGTGTGAAAGCCTGTGTACATGGGCCAAAAGTGTGTTACCTTCCAGCAATCTGTGTGGTCGGCCAGTGTCTACTGAGAATGACTGCATCGGCCTGCATTCGGGCAGTCTCTACTGCACATGACTGGATCGGACAAACATACATCTGGCCTTTTATATTATAGAATAGGATGGGGAATGCAAGGTACATCCTGCTGGTACATGGAAGCCACATTTAGGGCGCTGTGCAGCAGGCAAAAGAGGAGCAGTTCAGCAGCACACCATGGGAGTGAAATAACTGCACCATGGGAGTGAAATAAAATTCCCATTAATTTAAATTGACATTGAACCCTTGAATGATAGGGAGTATTAAATATGTTAAAAAGCTCCTTTATGTTGATGGGGATTTGGTGAATCTATGTTTTCCGACAGTAATTCTGGGGCAAACCCTCTGCATCTTAGGGAACAAGTAACACATTACCATTGGTTGAGTGGGGCTCTTAACCCTTTGAGTGCCGGAGGGGTATCTAACACATACCCCTCCAGCACTCAAAGGGTTAACCACATGAATGCTAGAGTAACTTCTAATATATTGTGAAGCAATTCATTAGAGACCTCTCTAGCCTTCAATTAAATAAAGGCCACATTTAGATCAGTTGGAAATGTGGGAAATTGTACTTGTCACCCATGGTGCATTTTGGTTTTCTCCAGAATCCAATCTCCAATAAACTTTTTATTTGAACATAGGGCCCAGAGTTTCTTAAGACAATTATGTACAAATACGACAGGAGAGATTCTTTAACCCTTTGAATGCCAGAGGAGTACTTTGCAATGTGTTGCGTACCCCTCTGGCAGTCAAAGGGTTAATAACTAGATGCCAAATAAACTGCAATACAAAGGTCTGAAATTATTAAAACGATTTGGATCCAAACCATGTTTCTACTTTTACACACATTTATTGCAGGCATATAATGCGTTCAGTGTTTCTATGTTTGGTTCAATACCTGTCTGTGTTGACTTTTTCCAGTCAATTGAAATTAAGATCTCTGCGAGGCTGATGTACTAGTTTATACTGGAGGAATTCTGGAGCAAGCCAATTGCACCATAACCCCTTGAATGTTATGTTGGAGACATTTCTAGCATTCAAGGGGTTAAAGGCCCATTTTTACTCTGTCTGGGATTTGTGGAGTTTTTATTTATTTATTTATTTATTTTGAGGCGCAGTTGATTTGTCCCAAGATTGCACAGTTTCTTCTTAAATCTTTGAGTGACAGGTAATCCATTGCAACACAATGGTTAATACATCAGTCTCTGGGTGTTTATTTTGCCCACCAAACTGCACTTAGCCAGTTGTACATATGACAGTGCTACTGCAAGCATTTATAACTGGTTGCAAGTTTTCCATGATCTAGGAGCCTAGATTTTGAATTCTGGCTCAGTATTTTATATACATCTTCAGAGAAATAGTATGTCTGCTTCTAGGTTGGCAATATCCAAACTAAGGCCTGGGGGCCATTTCCTGCCCTTTGTCATGTCTGTTGTAGCCCTTCATGCAAATTATATTAATAAAAAAAACCGCAACCCTTTGAGTGCCAGAGGGGTACGCAGCACATTGCTTTGCAATGATTTGCATATCGCTCTGGCACTCAAAGGGCTACGTTTTGGAGATCGTAGTTCATAGGCTCCATAGAATAATATAGGAACTGGAGAAGTTATCTCTGCTTTAAAGGGTTAGTAATGTCTAACATTAACTAACCCTAATATTGAAGGTATTCAAAAGATAATCTTACTGTGCCAAGCTGGATCTCTCAAACCTTTATTATTTGAGAGATATAAGTGCTTAAAGTTCCCCCTCCTGCTGATAAGCTGTAAAGCTGAATGAGCACTATCGAAAAACAGATACTTCACTGGAACAGTCTACAAAGTGTGCTTGGTTTGCAGGCTCACTTTGCAGACCATTCAACTGAAGTATTTGTTTTTTGATAGCGCTCATTCAGCTCCGCTGAAGAGCTGCCGGCTGGTCTGGGACCGGGATCTCATGACGTCTGCTACATGCTGACGTCTGGAAAAGGGGAGGGAGGGGAACTTTAAGCGCTTATATCTCTCAAACCATAAAGGTTTGAGAGATCCAACTTGGCAAAGTAACATCATCTTTTGAAACACCTTCAATATTAGGGTTAGTTAATGTTAGACATTACTAACCCTTTAATAAAAAAACGCTGGATACCTCTGTGGCACTCAAAAGGTTAAAGGGTTCAAAAATTAAGGAGGCATTACAGTAGAAAACAAGAGTGTCATGGGGAAAACATTTGGGATGCACTGTGTTAAACAAAATAAGAGGAACTTATTCCCATGGTCACAGTTCCTAGTATGTAAGTATTGCCAGTGGAGAATAGCAATGTTACATTTACAGTTCCATGCAGCAACTTGTTTTACTGTCAGAAGATCGTTACAAGGTGGATAACTTGGAGACATATTTATGAAGACAAATGAAGCACAATTCTAGGATACACCATTCGCGCAATGGGGAACAAGTAACAAACTCAATGATTTGAATACTACAGAGATCTCAGTCCCACTGCTTAATGCATTGGAGATCTTTTTACAGTTCAATTGGTTGAAAGCCCCATATGAACCAGTGAGGCTGCTGTACTAATAAAGTGGTACAATTTTAAGGCAAACCAGCTGCACCCCTAGAGAACATGTAAAACTAATTTGAATGGCACTTTAACACCTTGAATATTAGAGATGTCTCTGATGCATTTCCAAGTGTACACCTCTGGCACTCAAAGGGTTAACACAATCCAATTTAGAGATCTCACTGCCTAAACACAAACAAGACAAGGACATCTCCTCTGTCTTTTTGGTACAAATGACACCAATTTAGAGACTAAAGAAACAGTTAATTGGGGCAAATTATATAGTAGGTGACACAGAACTCACTTACCCTGAGAATTTAACCCTTTGCCCTGACACCTACGGGGGGGTGCAGTAAGGTATAATTAAGAGGTGATAAAGTGGAGATGACTTCTCCAGTTCCTGTGTTAATCTATGGAGTCAATGCACTAAGATCTCCAAAGTCCATTGGCTCCATAGAATAATATGGGAACTAGAAAAGTCATCTCTACGTTATCACCTCTTTATCATACTTTAGTGCATAACCCCACCTGAGATTTGAGTCAAATCCTGAACGTTACCAGGTATGACCGTTGGTTTGCTTCAGCACTGCATCTCTCTTGAGTTGTACATCAGCCTTATTGGTAATTGTTGATTTGTTCCCTGTGATGTTACACTTGTGTTGTCTCAAAACTCTTCCACCTTAGTCTTTATACACATGCTCCAATAGTTTGCATTCCAGAACAGCTATTGTATTTGGTTAAAGTAATATGGGTAACTTGTGGCTCTCCAGCTATTACTACACCTCCCATCATTGGAATGAAGTTAGTTGTAGTGTAACGATAGTTGGAGAGTGGCAGGTATCATACCCTAGAGTAGAAGTCAAATAGACTGTATGGTAGATGTTATAGGACCACAGTAAGGCTGACATTACATGTTTCAAACCTCACACAGTTATTTGTCTTGTAATAATGACATGAGCAGATTTCCAATGAGGCAAGCTTCATGTGTTTATTCTTTTATTTCTATTTTAAGCTTGTTTAATGATTGTATTACTATAAAATCTTAAATAAATAAATATATTAAAAAGTATTACATCAGTGCAGAAAAGATTAGCTAAACATGCATTGATAGAAGTGTGCACAATGCAGTGGATAAGATTCATAATGAGAGAATACAAGGAGATCTCAATGTAGAATATACAAAAGGCAAAGAGCAGGCAGCGTGTAGTCACAACAGGAGGTGAAGGCTGGTTCATAAGTAGCAAGGAGTAAGACTGCCCAGGGACAGAGGTGAGGGCATACAGTTATGTAACAGGTTGCAGATTTGAACCCCTTAACCCACAGAGTCCCAGAGAGCTGTCCAACATATTGCAAAGCAATGCGTTTGATACCTTTCTGGCACCCAAAAGGGCTAACCCTCTATGTGCCAGAGAGGTATCTAATGCTTTGTGTTTAAGTTCATTGTTACCTCTCTATCACTCCAGGAGTTAAGAGAGAGGTCACACCTCCTAATAATAACCCCCTCCACTTACCTTTGTGTCGCCAGAAAATCCTAATTGCCCATATGAATTTTTCTCTTGTTCCTTTACTCAAGCGATAAGATCGTCATATCCATAGAGGAAGACATTGCTGACAGAGCCTATGCGCCTACTTATCCCTTTAAGGACCTGAGAGGGGCACAACACATTGCAAAGCAATGCGTGCACATCCCTGATCCTTTAAAGGTTAAGATTACTGTTTGCAGTGGGAATAGTTTGTGTCCTGTTGTCCCACTAGCTTCTGTCATGTCTACGTCATGTACATGACATTCAGGACTGATTGAAGATGTTATCTCTTGAACAAAGGCAAAAGCACTCAATTCACTGGGGCCATTAGGATTTTATGGCCATAGTAAGATAAGCAGGAGTTGAGTATTAGGAAGTGTGTTTTCTGACTTAATGGAGCTGTCAGTTATTCTATTCAAAACGTATGAAAGTTATAATTATCAGGAAGTGAATTACAGCACATTACTTCCTGAAAATTGTAACTGACAGCATGACAGCATTTCTACCACATTCTATTGAGAACTGTTTGTCAGTGACTTTCCTCTCCAATACAGTAGAATGTAACAGATTCACTGATTGGAATCTGATCACTAGAGGGCACAGATAATGTAATGACAAGAGTTTAAGCTGTAATAACTCTGGAAACGTGCATCTCTCAGTAGTAAGAGAACCCTAATTTTACTCAGCATGAAAAGCCCTACAATTTATATATTTATATACAAAAGTTTATTGCTCCTTTAAGGTCTAGAGAGGCTTTGCAAACCCCTTTGGTCCTCAACTCCTTAAAGCTGGGTGACCTGCCACAGAAATCTGTCTTTTGTATACTGAATGACGGTCCTGGCACTTCATGGATTAACCCCTTAGCGACCCTTGACGTACCAGGACCGTCAAGGGTAAAAGTGATCCAACGACCCTTGACGGTCCCGGTACGTCAAGGGTTAAACTCTCCCATCGCGGCCGCACGGAGCGATGGGAGAGCGCGGGCTGTTTGTTACTAAGTGTCCCGATACCCAAGTGTATATGCCCCAAAAAGAAATTAGTGTAGATGAATCCCTAATGAAATACAAAGGCAGGTTAGGGTTCAAGCAGTACATCCCCTCAAAGCGATCCAAATTTGGTGTAAAATTTTATAAATTGTGCGAAAGTGCCACAGGCTACACCCAGGCTTTTAGAATTTATGAGGGCAAGGACAGCAAACTTGATCCTCCTGGGTGCCCCGAATTTATGGGAACAAGTGGGAAAATAGTTTGTGATTTAATTTACCCCTTATTAAATAAAGGCTATCAATTATTTGTTGATAATTATTACACCAGCCCCCTTTTATTTAGGTCTCTGTTTTATTTTGACACCGTGGCCTGTGGCACTGTCAGACGCAATTGCAGGGAGTTTCCCAAAACACTCATAGATACCAAATTAAAAACTGGGACGTCCTCATCTTTGTGCCAACAGGAGCTGCTGGCAGTGAAGTTTAGGGACAAAAAAGAGGTCTGCATGCTGACCACAATGCATGAGGACAGATCTGTGGCAGTCACTGTTCGTGGCAGGACAGTGGTAATGAGAAAGCCAGTCTGCATCAGGGAATATAATAAAAACATGGGAGGAGTTGATCTGAGTGATCAACTAATGCAGCCATACCTCGCAATGAGGAAGTGTAGGGCATGGTATAAAAAAGTTGCCATCTATATGATGCAGACTGCTGTACATAATTCCTTTTTACTTTTCAAGCTGGCAAACCCCAATCAAACATGTAGCTTTTTACAGTACCAGCTACAACTTATTTCCATATTTTTATTTCAAGGTGCGTCTGAAATAATTCCACCAAGACCCGGGTTAGTACATTTTATTTATAAAATCCCCCCAACTCCCAAAAAGAACAAACCACAGAAGCGCTGCAGGGTTTGCTACAGAAAGGGAATACGGACAGACACCACCACTTACTGTCCTGATTGCCCTTCCAAACCTGGCCTCTGCATTGGTGACTGTTTCAAGGAATACCATTCAGGCACAATGCAGTAGTGCTGTAAAGGTTCTTTTATTATTTGGCCACTTTTTCCCCCCTGAAATATCCTGTTTTTTATTTTTCAAAACACATCCCTCCTTAGATCTAACACTATCAAAATTTATCTCTGATAATGGAAACACACATGTTCCCTACTTTGCCTAGTAGCTCCCCCAAACCCTGACAAACCTATGCATATGGGGCATTGCCGTACTCAGACAATGTAACTCAACACTAATGTAAAGCATTTAAAAAATCTGCAAATATCATCTGATTGAAATCCAGAGCAACACTAAAATAGAAATGTGAAAAATGGTGTTTCTCTGCCTTACTGCAGATTTTGGGAGGGATTGGTGATACAGTGGCAGCGAAAAAATTGATAAGATGCAAACAGAATGAAAGCCAGGGTCGTCTACTATTCTACAAAATATACTTTTGGGGGTAAAATTAATTGCAGCATTGCCAAACAGACTGAAATGAGACAAGGCACCAGCTGTAAAAATGGCATGTCTGTAAAAGGAAACTAACATGTTCCAACTGGGCCCAGTAGCTCCCCCAAAACCCCGACAAACCTATGTATATGGGGTATTGCCGTAATTAGATGAAGGAGCCGAACACTAATCAATGCAGTTTATAAAATCTTCACCTGTTCTGTGCTTGAAATTCACATCAACATTGAAGGCAAAGCTTCAAGTTTTCACAGGCTTGGTGGTAAAATGGCTGTTTGCAAGATTTGAAAACACACCTAAAATGAAAGCCTGGGGTGTCTACTTTCAAAACATATCCACTTTTGGGGGGAAATCTTAAAAAAGAGCAGTGTTACACAGCCCAAATGAGAAATGGCACCAGTAACGCAAGCTGTGAAGATTCAAAGTGTGAACGTGGAAACGCGCATGTTCCAATTTGGGACCCGTAACTCCCACAAACCATGAGAAAGCTATGCATAAGGGGTATTGCCGTACTCAGAAGAAGGAGCTGAACACTAATCAATGCAGTTTATAAAATCTTCACCTGTTCTGTGCTTGAAATTCACATCAACAATGAAGGCAGAGTGTAAAAAACGCTGTTTTTTTACTTGCGTCAAGTTTACGAGAAAGTGGTGGTAAAATGGCTGTGTAAAAAATTTGAAAACACACCTAAAATGAAAGCTGGAGGTGTCTACTTTCCTAAAATATACACTTTTGGGGGGAAATCCTAAAGTGGAGCACTGGAACATAGCCCAAAATGAGTAATGGCACCAGTTAAAGGGGAACTTTCACCCCGCAATAACCGTACGGTGCACAAGGGACTGACAGCACAGGTGCACGGACGTCACTGTGAAGAGACGTCCGTGCTTCCTGCTCCTGTAAAACGCCGATATCTGAAGAACCGGGTAAGATTTCTGGCGACTAGCGCTACTAAGCAGCTAGTCGCCAGGTGAGCAGTAAGTGAACATTAAGTTATTGCGGGGTGAAAGTTCCCCTTTAAGCAGGACTTGAAAATTCAATATTTGTTCAAAATTGGGCCCTGTAGCTCCCCCAAACCTTGAGAAACCTATGCATATGGGGTATTGCTGTACTCAGAAGAAGGAGCTGAACACTAAACAATGCATTTTTAAAAGTCTTCACCTATCATGTGCTTGAAATTCACATCAACATTGAAGTGAAAGTGTGAAAAACGCTGTTTTTTTAACTTACGTCAAGATTTACGAGTGATTGGTGGTAAAATGGCTGCGTAAAAAATTTGAAAACATACATAAAATGAAAGCCTGGGGTGTCTACTTTCCAAAAATGTATGCTTTTGGGGGGAAATCTTAGAGTGGAGCACTGTTACACAGCCCCAAATGAGACATGGCACCA